>SJYA01002027.1:5964921-6223223 GCA_006410615.1 Neotragus moschatus
TGCTTCCTGACCTGCATACAGATTTCTCAAGAGGCAGGTCAGGTGGTCTGGTATTCCCACCTATTTCAGAATGCTGTAAAGAGCAATATTGCATAGGAACCTGGAATGTCAGGTCCATGAATCAAGGCAAACTGGAAGTGGTCAAACAAGAGATGGCAAGAGTGAATGTCGACATTCTAGGAATCAGCGAACTAAAATGGGCTGGAATGGGTGAATTTAACTCAGATGACCATTATATCTACTACTGAGGGCAGGAATCCCTCAGAATAAATGGAGTAGCCATCATGGTCAACAAAAAAGTCCAAAATGCAGTACTTGGATGCAATCTCAAAAATGACAGAATGATCTCTGTTCGTTTCCAAGGCAAACCATTCAATATCATGGTAATCCAAGTCTATGCCCCAACCAGTAATGCTGAAGAAGCTGAAGTTGAATGGTTCTATGAAGACCTACAAGATCTTTTAGAAGTAACACCCAAAAAAGATGTCCTTTTCATTATAGGGTACTGGAATGCAAAAGTAGGAAGTCAAGAAACACCTGGAGTAACAGGCAAATTTGGCCTTGGAATGTGGAATGAAGCAGGGCAAAGACCAAGAGAGTTTTGCCAAGAAAATCCACTTATCTCAGGGACCAACATATACCAAACATTCAAAAAATATTTGCTTCATAAATAAGCGTTGAAGATAAATATTCTACATCTAATATTCTATCTATAGGTCAGGACCCAGGTAAGGGAGAGCAGTGGATATAGGCTGCGAAAACTGCACTTGATTCTGTCTGTGAGAAGGAATTCATTGAAGACATCTGAGCAGTTGAGTAACATGACTGAAGTAAGGAGTAGGAAGATTAACCTGTCTGCAATTAGTAGGATATGTTAAAACAATCTAAATGTCCTGTCCATCGATGGATGAATGGATAAACAAAATGTAGTTATATACATAAAATACGTGCGCATGTGCTCAGTCATGGCCAATTCTTTGCCACCCAGGACTATAGTCCGCCAGGCTCTTCTGTCCGTGGAATTTTCCAGACAAGAATACTGGAGTGGGTTGCCATTTCCTTCTCCAATATACATACAAATGGAATATTACTAAACCTTTATAAAGAAGGAAATTCTGACACATGCTACAACATAGAGGAACCTTGAAAACATTATACTAAGTCAAACAAGCCAGGCACAAAAGAAGAATGGATATCCTAGGAGTTTGCATTTTTCCATATTACTGGAGCAAAACATTTGACATGTACAAGATTAGAGTTAGAGTGGTTATCAGTTAGAATATGATGAGGAGACTCTCTGATAAAGAGTTTGGACTTGGCACTAGTGTTTGAATGAGTCTAACTAAAATGTTCACAGTTATTCATGGAGTTAAAAAAAAAAAAAAAAAAAAGAGGAGAAACTGATGACAAGATGATCCAAGAGGCTGTTTCATCGATGCATGGTCTAAAGCACCAGTCCTCATATTGGAAATAGAAAGGAAGGAAAGAACTTTTAACAAAGCAACACAAAGGAAGTATAAATGACTCGTTGATTTATAAACAAAGGGTCTAACAGAAAGAAAATGTCAAAGTTTTTAGCCTGGGAATGGAAAGATGATGGTACCGTTAAGAGAAAAGATAGGACCAACAGAAAGAAGTAGTTTACAAGTTAAAATGATTTCCCTCTTTACGTGCAAAGTTGGAGGTGAGAAGAGAAAAAAAGCACGATGAGGAAGTCCAGTAAATAGTTAGAGATTTCAGTAAGAGATTTAAGTAAGTGATACAAAAAAAGATAGCTAGTTCAGTCTACCAAAGGATGCTGAGGACATCATCCTCACCATGTAGTGGCTGGTGAATTAATAATGACCTTCAAGTAAAAGACCTCTACGGGCACAGCAAACATACTGCCTGCTTGTTTCTGCCACTACCACAGAAACAAGTGCCTGCTTTCCCAAAGACTGACCACTACCACAGAAACAGGCTATTGAAAAGGTTATCAAAAAACAACAATACATCCATCCTCTGGTCTAAAGTCAAACACATTCTATTTAGATTATAATATGCTGAAATAATTTTCTGAAGGAATTGCTGTGCTGTGCAAGTCGTGTCCAACTCTGAAGGAAATAGCTATTTTATTTAGTTTCCTTTCTCTATCAGTTTTGGCAGGGAATCTTTACATTAAGCTTCTGGCATAGCAGAAAGAGAGAAATCCTTGTAGTTAGACTGACCTGGGATCAGTATCTCTGCCATGTACTGTCAGTGAGAAGCTAAAGTAAATGACTACCCCATATCACCCCATGCAAATTCAGGTTCTCATCTGGATGTCCTGTCAGGGTTGGGGGTACTGTGGATAAAATGTGTAGCACATACTATTTAAACAATTCATAGTTATTTTAATTAAATATCCCCATTGTCTATACATCTTCTAGAATAAGGAAGATGAGGGTCTGAGTTTGAATGTGCTAATGCCAAAAAAACTTTGGGTAGTGGAACATGAACTTGGCAACCTCTGGGCCAAGGAGAGGTTTAGATTTGATGTTTATTTGGTTCTTCTTGTGATTGTTTTGGGAGGTTTGGGGAAAATGGGTGTCAAAAAAGTGAGAAGGTGTTTGAGAAATAATTTTTGAGACAAATTTCCTTGGGTGGACTAATGGAACCAAAGGAGAAAACTTTAGACTCTATACTCTCAACTTTTAAATCCAGTTTTCTGAATTACTCCTCTGAGATTTCTTAGTCTAATAGCAACATCCATTCTAGCACCATAATGTATGAAGGACTATGTCAGTATCCTATTCTTTGGCATTACTATTATTCACCTAGCCATTCAACAAACGGCTACTGATACAGAATTAGAGTAGTAGGAACGCAAAGAGGAATGCCACATATCCCATGCCTTGGCAGAACCCAGAGTCTAGATCAGCATTGCTCCTGATCCAGACATTAATACTCTTACCAAGGCTCCTGGTATAAGTCTCCTGATAAAAAAGCCCACTTGTAGAGTCTACCTTAGCTTTTAGAAAAATTTGGACATATTATCAGTTGATAATAGCAAACTATTACAACCAATTACTATATCCTTGGTTAACCGATGCATATGTAATCATTATAATTATCACTTTCAATGGATGGAGAAAGATGGGTGATAGCAGTTAGCAAGAAAGGAAAGGATGACCCATCAAGTTACCAAATAATTTTGAAGCTCCGCTCTACTTAAATATGTAAACAGTATTCTTTGAAGAACTGAGAATTGACAATACTACACAGCCGCTCCAGCAGGAATTGTTGCGGTTTTTACTATCTATGCATTTCAATCAGCATGTTAAAAAGGACCAACTCATTCTGCTCACTATTATTTCATAACTATACCCTTTTTTCCCCCAGATATCATGCCAGCTCCTTAAGGATAAGAATTATGTCTTACTTCCCTTTTGAGACTCCTATGAGCCTAGAGTAGGTTTTAATAAATGCTTGCTTAACCTAATTAAAATAAATTATGCATGTGCCTTGAAATCCTGTGTCGGTTTCATTATGTTGTAGAACACTGCCAAATTAGTAATTAAACATGCCACCCTTGGTTAGTACCAGATGATTTCTCTTCGCTGTTTTTTTAATATCCAAAGTGCTCCTTTTCTCTCTTATAGCCGGTTCCTACAACTTTGGAATTTACAGTATTTTCATATTTCCATAATGACACCTGCTGGTAGGAGAAGAACGGATGAACTGCAGGAATTTTATTCAACTAGCTGTAGCCAGTCATGCTGCAATCTGAAATAACTGACATTCCTGAACATACAAAGAGTACAGCTCCGTTACTTCAGATACTCAAGCACTAAAAATTTGACAATATAAGGTAAGTACTCTTTCCATGTTCTTTTCCAACCAGAATTAAAACTTATCCCAGTAACCTCAGCTTAAAGCAAAACTGCTGCAATGGAGAGTAGTTATTACTAAGGGCCTTAAAATTATCAATTAACTTCTGTTCCATAGTCTAAATTTAAAATATGGCTGTCTGAGACAATTATTATTTTAAACTTTTCTGTTGTTTTATAAGAGTAATTAATAGATCAAAGTTTAAGTGGCCCAGAAGACAACGAATGGGGCATTTGTCTCTGGTAAACTGCATGTCTTGTCCATTGAGAGAGCAAACCCAGCCACCTTTGGACACACTGCTGGAAGCTTAGCATTAGCCCCAGGCCTCCTGCTATTGCTACTGCTAAGTCGCTTCAGTCGTGACCGACTCTGTGTGACCCCATAGATGGCAGCCCACCAGGCTCCCCCGTCCCTGGGACTCTCCGGGCAAGAACACTGGAGTGGGGTGCAATTTCCTTCTCCACATCTCCTCCAAAACCCAAAAAAGAGATATGGCTGCATGGTCCTATCTTCTGATCAGGGAGAGGGTCACGCCTGCTCACGCCCGCAGTCCTCAGCACACCCTTGCCACAAGGTGTACATGGATAAATATTTTTAAACAAGTGTGTGTGTCTGTCTGTGTGTGTTTAGCAGCCAAGTAGACTAGATCCCAGATAGATCTCACCCAGATACCATGATGTCAACCAGATTAAGTGGGTTCACGTTTGACAACCTGAGTGAGTTTATTTCACTCAGTAGTTCAGAAAACAGGAAAATTAACCAAGATAGTCTCAAACAAATTTGGATAAACTATACACACCCAGCTTTATTTAATATGCAAAGGGTAAACGAATAATCCATTAGGACATATATTACATAGACTCTTTCTTACTTGACCAACAATTCCTCTTCATTAGAAATCAGTCATGTATGACAGTTACAGGGGGACAGAGGTAATCTCAGGAAACAAGTTTTCTAACTGCCAGAAGGTTAGAGTCCACACAGCTCTTCACTCAGCTGAGAGTCTACTGGTGGTTTTTCGGTCTTTACAAGTATGCTAATTGGAAAAGAAGCGGACGACAGAGGATGAGATGGCTGGATGGCATCACTGACTCGATGGACGCAAGTCTGAGTGAACTCCAGGAGTTGGTGATGGACAGGGAGGCCTGGCGTGCTGCGATTCATGGGATCGCAAAGAGTCAGACATGACTGAGCGACTGAACTGAACTGAACTGAACTGAATTTCTCAGACGACCCTGGACTTGCTTACGTAAGAAAAGATGGTTTCTTTCACACTAAGAAGGAAGAGCTTATCAATAAAACGAGTGAAGTAGACCAATTTTGATTTCCCATTTGAAAAATATTCCCCTTCTTCAAAAATATCATGGCAAGAGACATAATATTCATGCTTATTAATCAAAAGCTGCAGGTTTTTTTTTTCAAAAAGGGAATCCCTGTGGGCATTTTAAAAGTCTCTCTTTTTAATTCTACTGTATGTAGATTATAGATTGATCCGATAGATACTGTGAACACCTACTATGTTAGCCCTGGTAGGAACTGCAAAAAAAAAAAATGGTATTCTTGGATCTCGCCCTTGAAGAAAAGAGTTCATGGTCCAACATCACAGACGTTAGTCAGTCTGCTCTGCAGGCTGACTGATACCCTGACAGCAAGTCAGGATTCAGCAGACTTTGTGTTTCCACTTCCCACTCCCACCACCCAGAGACCACGTCTGCATGTATGTGACTGAAGCAACCCTATCAGAAGGGCTGTGCTGTTTATTCCAGGGCACACCCCAGAAAAAAGCTATTTGCTCATGAGGACACCCCACAAACTGCAAATCCCAGTTCCCAGATTTCTATATCTCATGAGAACTTAACNCCTATTCTTTGGCATTACTATTATTCACCTAGCCATTCAACAAACGGCTACTGATACAGAATTAGAGTAGTAGGAACGCAAAGAGGAATGCCACATATCCCATGCCTTGGCAGAACCCAGAGTCTAGATCAGCATTGCTCCTGATCCAGACATTAATACTCTTACCAAGGCTCCTGGTATAAGTCTCCTGATAAAAAAGCCCACTTGTAGAGTCTACCTTAGCTTTTAGAAAAATTTGGACATATTATCAGTTGATAATAGCAAACTATTACAACCAATTACTATATCCTTGGTTAACCGATGCATATGTAATCATTATAATTATCACTTTCAATGGATGGAGAAAGATGGGTGATAGCAGTTAGCAAGAAAGGAAAGGATGACCCATCAAGTTACCAAATAATTTTGAAGCTCCGCTCTACTTAAATATGTAAACAGTATTCTTTGAAGAACTGAGAATTGACAATACTACACAGCCGCTCCAGCAGGAATTGTTGCGGTTTTTACTATCTATGCATTTCAATCAGCATGTTAAAAAGGACCAACTCATTCTGCTCACTATTATTTCATAACTATACCCTTTTTTCCCCCAGATATCATGCCAGCTCCTTAAGGATAAGAATTATGTCTTACTTCCCTTTTGAGACTCCTATGAGCCTAGAGTAGGTTTTAATAAATGCTTGCTTAACCTAATTAAAATAAATTATGCATGTGCCTTGAAATCCTGTGTCGGTTTCATTATGTTGTAGAACACTGCCAAATTAGTAATTAAACATGCCACCCTTGGTTAGTACCAGATGATTTCTCTTCGCTGTTTTTTTAATATCCAAAGTGCTCCTTTTCTCTCTTATAGCCGGTTCCTACAACTTTGGAATTTACAGTATTTTCATATTTCCATAATGACACCTGCTGGTAGGAGAAGAACGGATGAACTGCAGGAATTTTATTCAACTAGCTGTAGCCAGTCATGCTGCAATCTGAAATAACTGACATTCCTGAACATACAAAGAGTACAGCTCCGTTACTTCAGATACTCAAGCACTAAAAATTTGACAATATAAGGTAAGTACTCTTTCCATGTTCTTTTCCAACCAGAATTAAAACTTATCCCAGTAACCTCAGCTTAAAGCAAAACTGCTGCAATGGAGAGTAGTTATTACTAAGGGCCTTAAAATTATCAATTAACTTCTGTTCCATAGTCTAAATTTAAAATATGGCTGTCTGAGACAATTATTATTTTAAACTTTTCTGTTGTTTTATAAGAGTAATTAATAGATCAAAGTTTAAGTGGCCCAGAAGACAACGAATGGGGCATTTGTCTCTGGTAAACTGCATGTCTTGTCCATTGAGAGAGCAAACCCAGCCACCTTTGGACACACTGCTGGAAGCTTAGCATTAGCCCCAGGCCTCCTGCTATTGCTACTGCTAAGTCGCTTCAGTCGTGACCGACTCTGTGTGACCCCATAGATGGCAGCCCACCAGGCTCCCCCGTCCCTGGGACTCTCCGGGCAAGAACACTGGAGTGGGGTGCAATTTCCTTCTCCACATCTCCTCCAAAACCCAAAAAAGAGATATGGCTGCATGGTCCTATCTTCTGATCAGGGAGAGGGTCACGCCTGCTCACGCCCGCAGTCCTCAGCACACCCTTGCCACAAGGTGTACATGGATAAATATTTTTAAACAAGTGTGTGTGTCTGTCTGTGTGTGTTTAGCAGCCAAGTAGACTAGATCCCAGATAGATCTCACCCAGATACCATGATGTCAACCAGATTAAGTGGGTTCACGTTTGACAACCTGAGTGAGTTTATTTCACTCAGTAGTTCAGAAAACAGGAAAATTAACCAAGATAGTCTCAAACAAATTTGGATAAACTATACACACCCAGCTTTATTTAATATGCAAAGGGTAAACGAATAATCCATTAGGACATATATTACATAGACTCTTTCTTACTTGACCAACAATTCCTCTTCATTAGAAATCAGTCATGTATGACAGTTACAGGGGGACAGAGGTAATCTCAGGAAACAAGTTTTCTAACTGCCAGAAGGTTAGAGTCCACACAGCTCTTCACTCAGCTGAGAGTCTACTGGTGGTTTTTCGGTCTTTACAAGTATGCTAATTGGAAAAGAAGCGGACGACAGAGGATGAGATGGCTGGATGGCATCACTGACTCGATGGACGCAAGTCTGAGTGAACTCCAGGAGTTGGTGATGGACAGGGAGGCCTGGCGTGCTGCGATTCATGGGATCGCAAAGAGTCAGACATGACTGAGCGACTGAACTGAACTGAACTGAACTGAATTTCTCAGACGACCCTGGACTTGCTTACGTAAGAAAAGATGGTTTCTTTCACACTAAGAAGGAAGAGCTTATCAATAAAACGAGTGAAGTAGACCAATTTTGATTTCCCATTTGAAAAATATTCCCCTTCTTCAAAAATATCATGGCAAGAGACATAATATTCATGCTTATTAATCAAAAGCTGCAGGTTTTTTTTTTCAAAAAGGGAATCCCTGTGGGCATTTTAAAAGTCTCTCTTTTTAATTCTACTGTATGTAGATTATAGATTGATCCGATAGATACTGTGAACACCTACTATGTTAGCCCTGGTAGGAACTGCAAAAAAAAAAAATGGTATTCTTGGATCTCGCCCTTGAAGAAAAGAGTTCATGGTCCAACATCACAGACGTTAGTCAGTCTGCTCTGCAGGCTGACTGATACCCTGACAGCAAGTCAGGATTCAGCAGACTTTGTGTTTCCACTTCCCACTCCCACCACCCAGAGACCACGTCTGCATGTATGTGACTGAAGCAACCCTATCAGAAGGGCTGTGCTGTTTATTCCAGGGCACACCCCAGAAAAAAGCTATTTGCTCATGAGGACACCCCACAAACTGCAAATCCCAGTTCCCAGATTTCTATATCTCATGAGAACTTAACACATGGTTTGGGGCTTTGCTTATCAATATTTTTGATTGACAGATGAAGTTTTTAAGAAAAACTTCAGTGATTCAGAATCATCTAATCCTTGAGCCATATCAAACAAATATGAGAAAGAGTGTGTGAGTGTGCATGCGTGTGGTGTGTGTGTGTGTGGTGTATGTGTGTGTGTATATATGTGTGTGTGTGCGTGCGGCAGGCACACTGAATTGGAACTTTCAGCCCAACACTCTTCACAACTGATGAAAGCACTTCATTCTTTGCTTACACTCAGAGAAAATATCATTGTGATTCATTTTGTCTCAGGCTTGTTAAAGACAGGAATCACAGGGGAAACCCCAGCACTTTTTTTAATATCCTTATATCAAAACTCATTTTGAAAAGACAAAATATTTCTTCCCCTGAGTCCTGACCTCAGATAAACCCATGAACCATTCCAGAGAGAGGGGGGGTGGAAAGGGGGAAGTAAGATTTACTGAGTGCTGATCATATGCCTCACACTATGCTAAGTATTCTTTGAAGTCTTACAACAATCTTGTGAAGAAGGATCATCCAAACATTGTAGCTGAGGAAACTGAAGTTCAGAGAGGCTAAGAAACTTGCTGAAGCCACACAGCTTGTAGATGGTAGAATCAAGGTTTCTCCCTCTATTTCAGCATGCAGGCCCTCCCCCACACACACACGTACTCCCAGATCCTACTGAACACACACACAAGAGTGAAGGTATGGAGCAGAGTGGATCCAGGCTCTGCAGGGCCTAAAGCTCATACAAAGGTTGTGACCCGTCAACTCCAAATTGGCACTTGCCATCTACCTCAACAAGGATTAAACCATGTGCTGCTGCAGCTGCAGATCCTCAGCACCTCCTGAAAGGAGTTCAGGGTGGAGAGAAGAAATGAGGCATTCTGTCCTCAGGGAAGGGGGAGGAGGGACTGGCAGGACAGGTCTTAGGATAGTTAGACATTTTCTGGAGCTGATTTTATGACCCCAATTCTTGTGTCTCCTAGAAAAGCACTAAAATCCTTCATGGTGATGACTGTTCCCTCATGAACAGCAGAAACCTTCTGAAAAAAAAAAAAAAAACAATGTGCCTGATTTCATGGGCTCCCCCTTCACCAAAATCACATACACTGACCGTCTCCCCTGCCTCTTTGGAACAGTTTCTCAGAGCTATCTGAGGTGCTGTCTCCTAGGCTGCAGTCCTTCTTTTGCCCCAAGTAAAACTTAACTCTCACACTGTGAATTTTTTAACTTGACACCCTCTTTAAAGAAAATAAAATACAAAATTCAATACAAAAATTAATAATGGAGAATGAGTAATTACACAAGTTCCATTTTTTTAAGCTTTTTTTTCCCACATGGACCATTTTTAAGTCTGCATTGAATTTGTTACAACATTACTTCTGTTTATGTTTAATTTTTTTGGCCACAAGGCAAATGGAATCTTAACTCCCCAACCAGGAGTCCAACCCACAACCCCTGTGCTGGGAGGCAAAGTGCCAACCACCAGTCATCCCACCAGGGAAGTCCCTACAATTTTTTTAAACGATCACAATACCACAAATAATTTCTTTCAATTTCCACTTTTGGCTTTCAAGACACATACATCTTTCTGGTCACATCTGAATTTTTGTAGGAACAATAATACTGGCAAAAAATAAAAATAAAAAACTAATCTGAAATTAAGACAGACACAAGAACAATTCTAACGTTTCTACACTGCATTGAGTTATGTAACAGAAAACTTGAATTCTTCCTATGCCACGTACTGTGGCTTGTGTGCGAGATGCGTGTGATGAATGTGTGTGAGAGTTCTGTCACCTGAACACTAGCTTCTCAGAGCGTTTCTTTTGCTTTGGTGGCAATTTTGTGCATCTTTCCCCACAAAAACGACCAAGTTTTGTTGGGACAAGATGCAATAGATACCAGAAGATGAGACCCAGAATAGGATGCTGGAAACATGCATCTTCTCCCACAGACATTTTTGCTGTACTGCCTACAGCCTGCGCCCTACAAGCCCAAGCGTTCTAACAAAATGTTTTCCACACTATTCATACACACAGTGAGTTTATAATTGGATACTCAACACAATCAACTATTTTCCAGACAAGAGAGCATCAATCTTCTTACAACTCTATGTCTGCTGAAGGTAAGAATTTTCCACAGCTGACTCAAACCTTGCTTCCAACCTTCTTTTCCCTCCACGGCCCCCTGTACTTCCTGTGATGACTGCCGGAGGACTGGCTCATAGCCTCAGGACCTCTGGTGCTCACCTTGGCTCCCCATCCACGCTGGTGAGCATCCAAGGTGGTAGGAGTATTCAAAGAAGCCTTTCCTCACCTAAAGTAAAGTGAGGTCGCTCAGTCGTGCCCAACTCTTTGCGACTCCATGGACTGTAGCTTATCAGGCTCCTCCACCTATGGGATTTTCCAGGCAAGAGTACCGGAGTGGGTTGCCATTTCCTTCTCCAGAGGATCTTCCCAACCCAGGGATCGAACCCAGGTCTCCCACATTGTAGGCAGATGCTTTCCCTGAGCGACCAGGGAAGTCCCATCTGGTTCCTCACCTAGATGGTTATAAAAGGGACTGCAAACTACATAAAACTATACCACTAAACTATCAATACTTGGATCCCCAATTCAACTTCCTCTTAGTCAGATCCAAAATACACCCGTCACTCAGATGGCAGCTGACAAATGGTGACAGAGAGGAAGTCAGAGTGGAAAGAGAAGGTAATCTTGAGTAACTACATTTAAAACATCTTGCTTTCCAGGCTTTCCTGGTGACTCAGTGGTAGAGGATCCACCTGTCAATACAAGCAGGAGACGTGGGCTCAATCCCTGGTCCAGGAAGATCCCACATGCCACGGAGCAACTAAGCCCATGCATCACAACTACTGAGCTATACTCTAGAGCCTGGGAGCTGCAATACTGAACCAATGTCACAAATACTGAAGCTCTCATGCCTTAGAGCCCATTCTCTGCAACAGGAGATGCCACTGAAACAAGAAGCACACACACCACAACCAGAGAGTAGCCCAAGCAGCAACAAAGACCCAGCACAGCCAAAAATAAATAAATACATATTTTTTTTTTAATCTTGCTTTTGCAAAACTTAGAAACATACATAATCCTGTGGGCACACTGGTAGCACCTTTTTCAGAGCTTTCACTATTTGATTGCTGGAGCCTGGCTGCTGGTGTGAAATAGACTTATTGTAGGAAAACAGAGTTGGAAGAGAAGCAATCCAAAGATAGGACATTGATGAGTCTAACGAAGCCTCTGGGTATCTCTATATACCTGTAAGACTTGGTTCAAAGCAGATGACAAGTAAGGAAAGAAGAGTAAAGGTCCAGCAATCGTCCATGCTTCAGTGATTTTAACTCATCATTGACCAGAGAAATGTTTGCAAAAGGTAATGTCTGTGGTTGGCAATTTTTATTTTGGTCAGTCAAAAATTATGTTATTTCTCTAACACTTTGTGGGTTATTCCATTCAATAGTACTTTGTACACCTGACACACCTCTAAAGTCTTCTGACTTTTCTGAAATGTCGTCTTCAATCCTCTCTAGCACCATGAATGTCACTTTCACTTTCTGTATCAGAATGCATCACTGGGGTTTTATCTTTTTGTTGGTCTAACATTCACATCATCTGAATCAGAATATTCTGAAGAACTATCATCTTCTGAGACATTCTGACACATGTCACTTGGACAATCAGAGAAAGAATTTGCATAAAATTCACCGAATTCTTCACTCAAAATTTTGCAATGTGTTATCTTTGAAAACTTTTATGTTTATAATATACAAAGAGTTGGAACAAAAACCTAACAGAGCCAAATGTGAATGATAATGACAATCACAAGTTGTATAATGAACTCTTGACCAGTTTTAAGCTCTAACAACTTCTCATGGTGGTATTAATTGTATCACTCTCTAAAAACGTATTGATACATCTCTGGTCAATAATGGAAGCATAGTCAGCCAGTGAGATTGAGAATCCTCCCTAAATGTTGCCTCCACACTCCACTTTTAAAAAAACTTCAGGCCAATACGGTAGAGTTCAATAATTAAGATTACCTTTTTGGCATTTTTTTCTCCCAGAGTGATAGTTTCTTATCTTCCTCATATGCATGTAAGGATCACTTTGTAGAAAGCTTAGCAACACTATTGTCTCACACATTATTTTTAAGAGTCTGCTAGAGGACTTCCTGGGTGGTCCAGAGGTTACTAATCCACCTGCCAACGCAGGAAACATGGGTTCAATCCCTGGTCCAGGAAGATCCCACATGCCATGGAACAACTAAGCCTGCATGCCACAACTACTGAGCCCCTGCTCTAGAGCCTGGGAGCCACAACAAGAGAAGCCACCGAAATGAGAGGCCCAGGCACAGGTACCCCCCAGTGGAGAGCAGCCCCTGCTTGCAGCAACTAGAGAAAGCCAGCGCACAGCAATGAAGACCCGGTGCAGCCAAAAATAAACAATTAATTAAATTGTTTACAAGTGTGTATATATATACACATATATGTATAAATATATATAGAGAGAGAGACAGAGAGTCTGCTACAGACTGAAAGTCTGTGGTTGTTCTTTTTCCCCCTCTTGTCAGCTTATCAAAGCTTACATGTCTAGTTTCAGGGGAGGCAAATTGGTTTCCATCAGATTGGAAAAAACAAACATGATCCCTCACAAAAAGTGTCAAGTCCCTTTATTCCATTTGATATCGTCTGAGGAGCTGATCCTTCAAAGGGAAATAGCCATTAATTTCAGCTCCCAATGACACACAAAACTGACCCCACAGGATTTGAGGGCTTCATTTATTATATGCCTTATATAAACAATGCCTCCTTCCCCTCCTGTTGCTACCTGAATTTGGTGCGATGGCCTACGGAGCTTGGGAATGCCTTTCTTCCCAGGCACAGATATTCTGCACGCAAATCCCACAGTCTTGCAGACTTCTCCTAACCCCCATACCCAAACGTCTAATGCAAGCTTTTCTGACAGTTGTGAAATTGAAAAAAAAAAACTTGCCATGCTTGTTAGGACTCTACAACAGAATCACATCACACTTCCTCTTGCTGGTTCACAAAAGAAAGGGAACACAAACTGTAGTTCCTGTCTACTGTCAACCAGAAACACACATACATGCTTCATGCATACCCTTTTGAAGAAATACTGTTATCCATATTTTTTTAGATAAGGAAACTGAGGCTCAGAGAGATTACAACATTTTCTCCAAGATCTTGTAGCTGTGAAGCAGCTGCGGGAGTATTCAAACAAAAGATATCTGACATCTTTTTTTCTTAATTTTTTATTTATTTATTTTTGGCTGCACTGGGTCTTTGACACTGCCCACAGTCTTTCTTTAGTTGTGACAAATGGGAGCTATTCTTCGTTGCAGTGTGTGAGCTTTAGTAGTTGTGGCACACGAGCTTAGCTGCTCTGTGTCATGTGGGATCCTCCCAGACCAGGGATCAAACCTGTGTCTCCTGCATCAGCAGGCAGATTCTCAACCACTGGACCACTAGGGAAGTCCAGCATCTGACATCTTGTGAAGTGGTACCTACAGCGTGGGGAGACCATGGGCTCTGGGCTTAGCTCATGGCTCTGCACAGAACAGCAGTGTGACCTGAGACAGACACGGTGCCTCTTTGCTTGTCATAAAACAAGGGTAAGAACAGCATCCACCCAGGTTGAATGGTGGAGGTTGGAAAAGGCCAGCACTTAAAAGATCTCCAGTAACTTTGCTACTTTCTCTCCTCAGCTTTCTTGGAAGCAGAGGCAACACCTTGTTTCTTATCTTGCATGCACCCAGCCCTTAGTAATTATGTGTGAAAATGACTCCTGTCACGTCCAGTGCTGTTTGGTGTTTTCCAGGGCCACACTGGTATTCCCATGCTCCAAATACTAAAATTCTCATTTTAATAGATTGATTGGATGAAACACCTCACACGACAATGCGAATAAAGTATGAAATGGATGAGAGAAGCATTTTGCAATTTATTAAACTATCAGTTCCAAAATCTCTTTTTTAATTTTTTTTAAAAAAATTTACTTATATTTTTACTTTTTTGGCCACCACCATGCAGTGGGGATGAACCTGAGCCCCTTGTAGTGGAAACGCAGAGTCTTAATCACTGAACTTCTAGGGAAGTTCCCAGCATCTCTTTCTCATTAAAAAATATATTTTAAGCCAGAGGAATGTAGTAATCAAGTTGTCACACATTCTGAGCAGCATCAGGCCCCTACAATAGGCATGAATGGCTAGTAAGTCAGAATTACATCCAATCCAGTGCTGCCCAGCTTCTGTGGTTTTAAATCAGCTAGCTGCTCAGACACTAACCTAAGAACATGAATGATGTAGCTAGCCTCTAGCCATAAATAAAGGCGACATCAGTGTGATAAATAGGATTGGGCCTGCAAAGACACATTTTGGCAAGAATTGGTCCACTTCTCCCCATTTCTACTCCAAACACCCTAGTCTAAGCTACCATTATCTTTAGGTTGGAATTCTGTAATAGCTTCTCGGAGGAGCTTCTCCTCATCCTGCCCTTCCATCGATTCTCATACTGCAGCCATAACTTTTAAATATCAAATCAGACGCTGTCGGTCTCCAAGTCTCCCACAGTTCTTAGAATCAAAACTAAACCCTTTTGTTAGTATGGAAAACAGTATGGAGGTTCCTTTAAAAACTAAAAATAGAGCTACCATATGACCCTGTAATCCCACTCTGGGCATAGATCCAGAAAAAAAAACAAAAACATGATCCAAAAAGATACATGCACCCCAATGTTCACTGCAGCACTACTTACAACAGCCAAGATATGGAAGCAACCTAAGTGTCCATCAACAGAGGAGTGGGTAAAGAAGATGTGGTGCATATATCCAATGGAGTATTACTCTGCCATTAAAAAGAATGAAATGCTGCCATTTGTAGCAACAAGGATGGACCTAGAGATTGTCATACTGAGTGACGTAAGTCAGACAGAGGAGAAATATTGAATTACATCCCTTATATGTGGAAGCTAAAAAGAGATGAAAGAAAACTAACTCCTTCATTATGACCTATAAGGCCTAATGAGATCTGGCTTCTGCTTATCTCTTTATTCAGTGAATAAATGAGTGTGTAAGATATAGCAATGCATCATTTATCTAGCATGAAGCTCAGAATGTCTTGTATATGATAGGTGACTTCATTGCTCTCAATTAAACTTCATGGAATGACGAAAACACACTGGGATGTGTACAGAACAACAAAAATAATTCAGTTCCTATCATTCAAGAGCTAATTTTCCAGGAGTTGCTTTTCCAAACATGGAAAGAAGGGAAAGGTCTTGTTTGGCAACACTTATTTCATTCTCTTCTCCCTTCTTCAGGGTTCAGTTCAGTTGCTCCGTCATGTCCAATTTCTTGCGACCCCATGGACTGCAGCATGCCAGGCTTCCCTGTCCAATTCCCAGAGCTTGCTCAAACTCATGTCCATCATGTCAGTGATGCCATCCAACCATCTCATCCTCTGTCGTCCCCTTTTCCTGCCTTCAATCTTTCCCAGCATCAGGGTCTTTTCCAATGAGTCAGTTCTTTGCATCACGTGGCCAAAGAGTTGGAGCTTTAGTTTCAGCATTAGTCCTTTCAATGAATACTCATGACTGATTTCCTTTAGGATGGACTAGTTGAATCTCCTTTCAGTCCAAGGGACCAAGAGTCTTCTCCAATGCCACAGTTCAAAAGCATCTATTCTTTAGTGCTCAGCTTTCTTTATAGTCCAACTCTCACATCCATACATGACTACTGGAAAAACCATAGCTTTGACTAGATGGACCTTTATCTGCAAAGGCTTGTCTCTGTTTTTTAATATGCTGTCTAGGTTGGTCATAGCTTTTCTTCCAAGGAGCAAGTGTCTTTAAATTTCACGGCTGCAGTTATCATCTGCAGTGATTTTGGAGCCCAAGAAAATAAAGTCTGTCACTGTTTTCATTGTTTTCCCATCTATGTGCCATGAAGTGAGGGGACAGGATACCATGATTTTAGTTTTTGAACATTGAGTTTTAAGCCAGGTTTTTCACTCTCCTCTTTCACTTTCATCAAGAGGCTCTTTAGTTCCTCTTCACTTTCTGCCATAAGGGAGGTATCATTTGTATATCTGAGGTTACTGATATTTCTCCAAGCAGTCTTGATTCCAGCTTGTGCTTCATCCAGCCTGGCATTTTGCATGATGTACTCTGAACATAAGTTAAATAAGCAGGTTGACAATATACAGCCTTGATGTACTCCTTTCCCAGTTTGGAACCAGGCCACTGTTCCATGTCCAATTCTAAATGTTGCTTCTGGGTTAGACAGAGAAAATGGCATGTAGAGAGCCATGAAGAGTTGTGAAAGAGAAACTAGGAATCTAGGGAAAAGTTGATACAACCACTAGCAGGAAGAGAGAGAAAGAAATCAGTGAAATGATAAAGAATGGAGCAGGGAGGTGAGAGAAGGAAGTAAGTAAGGGGGAAGCCATATATGGCTCTTGTCTCTCTCTCTCTGAAACAGCTGCTTAACTGGAAAAAACAGAAATTAAAGGAAGTCCCTGTGACCTCAGACAGACCTGTGGCCATCCAGGAATGATCTGCAGTACCTAGAAGAGCATATATGTGTACTCGGTTCTCTGGGCTGATGGACAGAAAGCAGAGCTACTGTTGGTTAATATTCCACCATCACTACCTTCATCTGCATTTCTGAAAATGATTTTCCTGTCACTCCCCAAATTTCCATAGACATTGACTCACAAGAGCAACACTGCATAAGCAAAGAAGTAAAAGATGAGCAAGCCTTCTTCCATTCTCCTCATCCCTTCTCTCATAGGGCTCCAGAGTCACTAAATGAGAGGAACAGACTATGGGTATATTAGCCATTTAAATAATCCCANTGATATCGTCTGAGGAGCTGATCCTTCAAAGGGAAATAGCCATTAATTTCAGCTCCCAATGACACACAAAACTGACCCCACAGGATTTGAGGGCTTCATTTATTATATGCCTTATATAAACAATGCCTCCTTCCCCTCCTGTTGCTACCTGAATTTGGTGCGATGGCCTACGGAGCTTGGGAATGCCTTTCTTCCCAGGCACAGATATTCTGCACGCAAATCCCACAGTCTTGCAGACTTCTCCTAACCCCCATACCCAAACGTCTAATGCAAGCTTTTCTGACAGTTGTGAAATTGAAAAAAAAAAACTTGCCATGCTTGTTAGGACTCTACAACAGAATCACATCACACTTCCTCTTGCTGGTTCACAAAAGAAAGGGAACACAAACTGTAGTTCCTGTCTACTGTCAACCAGAAACACACATACATGCTTCATGCATACCCTTTTGAAGAAATACTGTTATCCATATTTTTTTAGATAAGGAAACTGAGGCTCAGAGAGATTACAACATTTTCTCCAAGATCTTGTAGCTGTGAAGCAGCTGCGGGAGTATTCAAACAAAAGATATCTGACATCTTTTTTTCTTAATTTTTTATTTATTTATTTTTGGCTGCACTGGGTCTTTGACACTGCCCACAGTCTTTCTTTAGTTGTGACAAATGGGAGCTATTCTTCGTTGCAGTGTGTGAGCTTTAGTAGTTGTGGCACACGAGCTTAGCTGCTCTGTGTCATGTGGGATCCTCCCAGACCAGGGATCAAACCTGTGTCTCCTGCATCAGCAGGCAGATTCTCAACCACTGGACCACTAGGGAAGTCCAGCATCTGACATCTTGTGAAGTGGTACCTACAGCGTGGGGAGACCATGGGCTCTGGGCTTAGCTCATGGCTCTGCACAGAACAGCAGTGTGACCTGAGACAGACACGGTGCCTCTTTGCTTGTCATAAAACAAGGGTAAGAACAGCATCCACCCAGGTTGAATGGTGGAGGTTGGAAAAGGCCAGCACTTAAAAGATCTCCAGTAACTTTGCTACTTTCTCTCCTCAGCTTTCTTGGAAGCAGAGGCAACACCTTGTTTCTTATCTTGC
The DNA here is from genome assembly GCA_006410615.1 of Neotragus moschatus. NCBI lineage: Eukaryota > Metazoa > Chordata > Mammalia > Artiodactyla > Bovidae > Neotragus > Neotragus moschatus. Next base: position 5,983,572 of record SJYA01002027.1, read on the forward strand.
ATGCACCCAGCCCTTAGTAATTATGTGTGAAAATGACTCCTGTCACGTCCAGTGCTGTTTGGTGTTTTCCAGGGCCACACTGGTATTCCCATGCTCCAAATACTAAAATTCTCATTTTAATAGATTGATTGGATGAAACACCTCACACGACAATGCGAATAAAGTATGAAATGGATGAGAGAAGCATTTTGCAATTTATTAAACTATCAGTTCCAAAATCTCTTTTTTAATTTTTTTTAAAAAAATTTACTTATATTTTTACTTTTTTGGCCACCACCATGCAGTGGGGATGAACCTGAGCCCCTTGTAGTGGAAACGCAGAGTCTTAATCACTGAACTTCTAGGGAAGTTCCCAGCATCTCTTTCTCATTAAAAAATATATTTTAAGCCAGAGGAATGTAGTAATCAAGTTGTCACACATTCTGAGCAGCATCAGGCCCCTACAATAGGCATGAATGGCTAGTAAGTCAGAATTACATCCAATCCAGTGCTGCCCAGCTTCTGTGGTTTTAAATCAGCTAGCTGCTCAGACACTAACCTAAGAACATGAATGATGTAGCTAGCCTCTAGCCATAAATAAAGGCGACATCAGTGTGATAAATAGGATTGGGCCTGCAAAGACACATTTTGGCAAGAATTGGTCCACTTCTCCCCATTTCTACTCCAAACACCCTAGTCTAAGCTACCATTATCTTTAGGTTGGAATTCTGTAATAGCTTCTCGGAGGAGCTTCTCCTCATCCTGCCCTTCCATCGATTCTCATACTGCAGCCATAACTTTTAAATATCAAATCAGACGCTGTCGGTCTCCAAGTCTCCCACAGTTCTTAGAATCAAAACTAAACCCTTTTGTTAGTATGGAAAACAGTATGGAGGTTCCTTTAAAAACTAAAAATAGAGCTACCATATGACCCTGTAATCCCACTCTGGGCATAGATCCAGAAAAAAAAACAAAAACATGATCCAAAAAGATACATGCACCCCAATGTTCACTGCAGCACTACTTACAACAGCCAAGATATGGAAGCAACCTAAGTGTCCATCAACAGAGGAGTGGGTAAAGAAGATGTGGTGCATATATCCAATGGAGTATTACTCTGCCATTAAAAAGAATGAAATGCTGCCATTTGTAGCAACAAGGATGGACCTAGAGATTGTCATACTGAGTGACGTAAGTCAGACAGAGGAGAAATATTGAATTACATCCCTTATATGTGGAAGCTAAAAAGAGATGAAAGAAAACTAACTCCTTCATTATGACCTATAAGGCCTAATGAGATCTGGCTTCTGCTTATCTCTTTATTCAGTGAATAAATGAGTGTGTAAGATATAGCAATGCATCATTTATCTAGCATGAAGCTCAGAATGTCTTGTATATGATAGGTGACTTCATTGCTCTCAATTAAACTTCATGGAATGACGAAAACACACTGGGATGTGTACAGAACAACAAAAATAATTCAGTTCCTATCATTCAAGAGCTAATTTTCCAGGAGTTGCTTTTCCAAACATGGAAAGAAGGGAAAGGTCTTGTTTGGCAACACTTATTTCATTCTCTTCTCCCTTCTTCAGGGTTCAGTTCAGTTGCTCCGTCATGTCCAATTTCTTGCGACCCCATGGACTGCAGCATGCCAGGCTTCCCTGTCCAATTCCCAGAGCTTGCTCAAACTCATGTCCATCATGTCAGTGATGCCATCCAACCATCTCATCCTCTGTCGTCCCCTTTTCCTGCCTTCAATCTTTCCCAGCATCAGGGTCTTTTCCAATGAGTCAGTTCTTTGCATCACGTGGCCAAAGAGTTGGAGCTTTAGTTTCAGCATTAGTCCTTTCAATGAATACTCATGACTGATTTCCTTTAGGATGGACTAGTTGAATCTCCTTTCAGTCCAAGGGACCAAGAGTCTTCTCCAATGCCACAGTTCAAAAGCATCTATTCTTTAGTGCTCAGCTTTCTTTATAGTCCAACTCTCACATCCATACATGACTACTGGAAAAACCATAGCTTTGACTAGATGGACCTTTATCTGCAAAGGCTTGTCTCTGTTTTTTAATATGCTGTCTAGGTTGGTCATAGCTTTTCTTCCAAGGAGCAAGTGTCTTTAAATTTCACGGCTGCAGTTATCATCTGCAGTGATTTTGGAGCCCAAGAAAATAAAGTCTGTCACTGTTTTCATTGTTTTCCCATCTATGTGCCATGAAGTGAGGGGACAGGATACCATGATTTTAGTTTTTGAACATTGAGTTTTAAGCCAGGTTTTTCACTCTCCTCTTTCACTTTCATCAAGAGGCTCTTTAGTTCCTCTTCACTTTCTGCCACAAGGGAGGTATCATTTGTATATCTGAGGTTACTGATATTTCTCCAAGCAGTCTTGATTCCAGCTTGTGCTTCATCCAGCCTGGCATTTTGCATGATGTACTCTGAACATAAGTTAAATAAGCAGGTTGACAATATACAGCCTTGATGTACTCCTTTCCCAGTTTGGAACCAGGCCACTGTTCCATGTCCAATTCTAAATGTTGCTTCTGGGTTAGACAGAGAAAATGGCATGTAGAGAGCCATGAAGAGTTGTGAAAGAGAAACTAGGAATCTAGGGAAAAGTTGATACAACCACTAGCAGGAAGAGAGAGAAAGAAATCAGTGAAATGATAAAGAATGGAGCAGGGAGGTGAGAGAAGGAAGTAAGTAAGGGGGAAGCCATATATGGCTCTTGTCTCTCTCTCTCTGAAACAGCTGCTTAACTGGAAAAAACAGAAATTAAAGGAAGTCCCTGTGACCTCAGACAGACCTGTGGCCATCCAGGAATGATCTGCAGTACCTAGAAGAGCATATATGTGTACTCGGTTCTCTGGGCTGATGGACAGAAAGCAGAGCTACTGTTGGTTAATATTCCACCATCACTACCTTCATCTGCATTTCTGAAAATGATTTTCCTGTCACTCCCCAAATTTCCATAGACATTGACTCACAAGAGCAACACTGCATAAGCAAAGAAGTAAAAGATGAGCAAGCCTTCTTCCATTCTCCTCATCCCTTCTCTCATAGGGCTCCAGAGTCACTAAATGAGAGGAACAGACTATGGGTATATTAGCCATTTAAATAATCCCACTGTTCCTCCCTTTCTCTAAACTACTAAATCATCGTGAATATATGTATTATAAGTTGTTGTTTAGTCACTCAGTCGTGTCTGACTCTTTTGCCACTCCATGGACTATAAGCCGCCACGCTCCTCTGTCCATGGGATTTCCCAGGCAAGAATACTGGAGTGCGTTGCTATTTCCTTCTCCAGGGGATCTTCCTAACCCAAGGATCAAATCTGCATCTCCTGCATTGGCAGGCAGATTCTTTACCATTGAACCAACCTGGGTTTCCCCATATGTATCATATACTATCTTACTATTTCCCTGATTCAAGGATGCCTTGTCTCTAATACCAAATGATCTTACCCAAATGTGGAATCTAAGGAAAACAGAAAAAAACAAACAAAACAAGCTTACAGATTTAGAGAACAAATTAGTGGTTGCCAGAAGTGGAGGATGGTGGAGTAAATGAAATAGATAAGGAGGATAAAAAAGACAAACTTTCAGTTATAAAATACATGTCATTAGAATATAATAAATAGCATTGAGACTATAATTAATAATACTGTGTCACATATTTGAAAGTTGTAAAGAGCATAAAAGTTTTCAATATAAGAAAAAACAATTTTGTAACTACATATGGTGACAGAGGGGCTTCCTTGATGGCTTAGCAGTAAAGAACTCACCTGCAATGCAGGAGATGCAGGTTCAATCCCTGGGTCTGGAAGATCACCAGAAGAGAGCATGGCAACTCACTCGAGTACTCCTACTGGGAAAAATCTCATGGACAGAGGAGCCTGACGGGCTACCATCCATGGGGTTGTAAAGAGTCAGACATGACTGAAAAGTGACTGAGCACGATGGTGACAGGTGTTGACGAGAATTACTGTGATGATTATTTGCAATAAATACAAAATAAATACAAATATATAATCATTATGTTGTACACCTGAAACTAATATAATGTTGTTTGTCAATTACACCTCAATGCTTTTAAATAATAAAAATAAAACAACCCATCTTTTGAAAAAGTGGGCCAAAATTTTGAATAGACACATTACAAAAAAAAAAGATGCCTTGTCTCTCAATAAATTATAAGTTCCTTGAGGTATTCTCTTCATTTCTTCAGCACTCAGCACACAGTGTCAGAAACATAGCAAACATTCAAGAAAAAATCATCACACTAAAATGTCATTTAGTGTTCTGTTGTCTTCAAAAATCTTCTCTCAAGAACATGAGAATTTACAGTCTGACATTTGAGAGAAAACTAAGAATCACAGCTAAAATGTCAACAGTAATTCCAATAAATCAATGCACTCAACTTTTTCGGGAAAAAAAAAAAATCAAAAACCAATCTGACTAGCTGGTCTACCACAGCAAAATACATTCTGATACCCCATGATGTGAGCAGTACTAATAATAGTAAACACTGAAGAGCTAGCCCATCAATAGATGTGCTGGAAATGCTGATCCAAGTCTAAAAATATCACTTCCTTTTCTCTTCAAGAAGCAATTTTCCAGGTTTACACAAATATGCAAGGAGGATACTTAGTTAGGGCATTCAATGCTCCTGTAGAGTCATTAACTCCTGTAGATTCATTAACAAGATCTCCCAAGCTCTTCTCACTCTTGTCAGGACTGGACTGGGTTGTCACTGTCATTGCTGATCTACTTAATTCTCAAAAATGCAGCAGAATCTATGGCGGCAATGACTGACTGCTTGTTCCCCTTGGACCTGTGGCAGAAATCATTAAATGATGGAATGCCTTCCCCTGAGTCTGGACTTGACTTCAGAACTTTTCCTTGAGCCAGCACCCCAACCCAAGCAACCTCAATCAAGTGGAGTAAAGACTTGAGATGAAGCCTTTTCCCACACACAGGCAAAGGCCTTCTAATGTCCCATGAAGAGCTACTGTAAAGACCAAATTCCAAAAAAGTAGAGTAAAAATGGAAAATAGAGTTTAAAAAGAGATTAAAAAAAAAAAAGAAAAACAAAAATAAAAGCATAAAAAACAAATTTAAAATATTGAAAGAATAATAGAAAAAAGAGCAACAGAAAAAGAAACAAAAAATAATAGTAATAANCTATTTCCCATGAAGTGATGGGACCAGATGCCATGATCTTAGTTTTCTGAATGTTGAGCTTTAAGCCACATCTATAAGTAAATAAGTGAAAGTCACTCAGTTATATCTGACTCTGCATCCCACGGACTGTACGGTCCATGGAATTCTCCAGACCAGAATACTGCAGTGGATAATCTTTCCCTTCTCCAAGGGATGTTCCCAATCCAGGGACTGAACCCAGGTCTCCCGCATTGCAGGCCGATTCTTTACCACCTGAGCCACAAAAGAAGCCCAAGAATACTGGAGTGGGTAGCCTATCCCTTCTCCAGCAGATCTTCCTCACTGACCCAGGAATCAAACCCCGGTCTCCTGCATTGCAGGAAAATTCTTTACCAACTGAGCTCTCGGGAAAGCCCAATTATCTATAAAGCAGATAACTAATGAGAGCCTACTGTATAGCACAGGGACCTCTACATAATGTTCTGTGATGACCTAAATGGGAAGGAAATCCAAAACAGAGGACACATATATATGCATATAGCTGATTCACTTCATTGTACAGCAAGAAACTAACACATTGTAAAGCAACCTCAATTAGAAAAAAAGATTTTCTTTTCTGGAAAAAAAAAAAAAAAAAAAAAAAAAAACAAAACATCAATTCAGGTTGTAAAATAGGTTGCATTTGTCTTCAGGGATCTTTAACCTCCTTATCAGATTTACGCCATTGTTTCTATCATCCTCCACCCCAACAAAGCCCCCACATCTAGGATGTGTATGCTACATCAAGCTGCCAAATTTCCGTGCTCTGTGCTTACCCCTGGCCTCCCTTCCACAAACGTTATTGTATTCTCAGGACCTTTATTCCTCCAACTTCTTTTCTATTAACACCTGGATACCTATCATCCTACTCTTCCCGGACCTTTGTTTCTTGGTTCCATAGATAACTGCTTAGTTAGCCAGACAAAATCACCTCAATTAGTGTGCTAACACTACAAAAGGACATCTTTGAATTTTAGCGGGGTTCTTCTTGGAAATAATGCCCTGGGATGACACTAATGGGGCAAGTTTTAGAGCTTAGTGTTAACTGGCTGGAAGAGAAATTTGGGAGCCTGCTCCCTGCCATTCCTCTTTGATTTTCTGAGTGCACTCAAGAACCGTTTGTCAATCGGTCACTGCCCTTGGTCTTTTCTTGATCTATTTCAGCAAGTCAACTTAACCACTGCATAAGTACATAGCCCATGATAGGATATATAATACTAGGTAGCTATTAAAAATCATGCTATAGCACTGAATTTGTTTAAACAGTAAATATTTGTTAAATTACTAATGTGCCAGCTATTGTGTGAGATTGTAGGAATTAAAAAGTGGATACAATACCCTGATCTCCTTCAAGGAGGCAATCACTCATGAAAAGAAAATACCATGAAACAGTATTGATTATGATCCATGTTCTAACTAATTATAATTTTGGCATAGAGGAGGAACTGATTTAGGGAGGGTGGTATGTCAGGGAGGTCTGAGCAGAAGTGATGATTCTTACAGGTACATATGTGCATGCTAAGTCACTTCAGTCACGTGCAACTCTTTGCGCCCGTAAGAACTGTAGCCCACCAGGCTCCTCTGTCCGTGTGATTCTCCAGGCAAGAATACTGGAGTGGGTTGCCATGCCCTCCTCCAGGGGATCTCCCCCATCCAAGGATCAAACCCGAGTCTCTTACATCTCCTGCATTGGCAGGTGGATTCTTTACCACTAGTGTCACCTGGGAAGCCCCAATTCTTACAGGTAACTCTACTCTATCCTCTGTAATGACCTATATGGGAAAAGAATCTAAAAAAGAGCGGTCTTATGTATATGTATAACTGATTCATTTTGCTATACAGTAGGAACTAATATAACACTGTAAATTAACTACACTCCAATAAAAAAACAAATTTTTAAGGACATAACCCAGGAAACATGTAAAAATTCCTAAAGAAACTTAAAGTGATTGGAAATTTTAACGCACTTGATTTCCGTGGGTCTTCGGGCATGTGCTACCTAGAAGAGTTTACTAGCACCTTCCCCCATCCTCTCAAATCTTAAATCCTGTCTCTATAAGGATCAACCTTCCAGAAGCTGAATAAATTAGCTATCCAATACCACTTAGGGTAAGTGGCTTCATGTTTTCACCAGATCTGAACAGGCCTAGACAACAAAGAGTGGGTAAGGATGAGCATGTATTTTCATTTCTTTCTTAAGCCTTATTCTCTGTGGACTGGTTGTTTCTAAAACTACACAGAGAAAGCTTTAACAGCATGAGTAATTTTTGTTTTGTGGTATATTATTCTTCACTTTCAATCATGCGACTCAAAACTGACTTACAGGATTACAAGAGAGTAGTATAAAGTTTCTAATACAATTCAATGGCCCTTAAGTAAAAACATGAACACCATCAACTGCAGTTATCCTGTGCAATGGCAGAAAACTGTCAAGCCCAATTATGTGAAAAGGCCAGAGAACTGTTCAGACAAGCTCCTTACCAAGCCTTGCCATCGCTCATACGATGCAGGATGCTTAAGATCAGAACTTTAGTGAAGTTACATCAGTTTTCTGAATATAAAACATGCTTTTCAAGTCAGTTCAAGGTAGCATTCTCTGTCCTGGTACATGTATTAGTATAAACATTCTAATAGTTACTCCTAGGAGGAAGATCACAGAAGCCACTTTCCAATGAAGATTTGTACATTCCAGGTGAAGTTGGAGAAAATTCTTGAGGTAAATTCACTAATGAAGAGTGATTTGAAAATGCAAAATATCTGAGACACATACATGTATCCCCAGCTATCCATCCTGTTTTATTAAATGTAAATCCATTTCTTTGTATATTTGTCCAATTGAAATTTTGGAAAACTATTAGATTAATATTTGGCACATAGTAAATGCACCAAAAAATGTTTGATAAATGAACGACTTTTTACACATTCTAAGGAGTTCCAACAGATGTAGAAAATTCACACATGGAACCATATCTCACTTTCCTCAAAAATGCTATTACTACTCTTCTGTGTTAATTACTCTCCTTAAGGAAGTTTCTCTTTTTGAAGTATTTTAAGGCATTTATCTTCCCAGAAATGAATAAATATTAGTTAAGCATCTGCACATTTATATTATTTAGGTATAGCATGTATTTTTTCCCTATTTCACAGATTTCCTAAAATGTAGCCTGCCAGTGTTAAGTCATTAGCAGACAAGGACAAAAACTCACAAGTTTTGTGTTTTAGTTTATCTTATAGTCTGCTTCACAGCCCATCCAGGTCTCATAATGAAAATCCCCCTCAGCCAGTGCCTCCAGCACTTAACTTTTCAAATACAAATGATTTGGCCAATATCACTATGATTTAGAAATGTTTTCCTCCCTGTTGGTCTCAGCCATGATCTCCTCTGGATATAGTTCAATTAGATGCCTTTTCACTTTTTCACAAGCAGCCTGTTTTTGAAAAACTTTGAAAAAGTACTATAAAACGTTTTCACTGTCAATAGGAAAAAAAAAAATGGATTGCTGGAGGCAGACACAGCTCCCCGTAGAGCTAACCTTTTGATCCTGGAATCCTTTCATGCACTTAAGTCTTCTCTAGAGTCAATGGGAGTGTTGTGTATGCAAGGGCTGCAGGATCAAGTTCAGTCTCTTCTTTAGTACTCTGTAGCCAAGTGGGGTAGCCAGCTGAATCTGGTTTAGTTAAAAAAAAAAAAGAAAGAAAAAGAAACTTTCCTGATGCTTTGAAGTTTTTTGGGCAGTGTAATAATATCAGGATTTGTAGGAGGTTATTTTGCATAATCCTTAATAAGATATTCTTATGGCTTCAAAAAGTTAGTGGGATAAGAGATGCAAGATGAAGTGTTTTGTTTTTTTTTAAGTTTTCTGTAGAAGTGATCCAACTGCATTTCAGGAAGATGTATAAAGTATAAGACTGTCCAACTGTGTGTCTAGGCAGGAATGCACCTAAAACCATTCCTGAAAAGATGGATTTCTACCCTCTTTTTAAAAGAAAGAGATATAATATCCCTCAAAAAAGTCTCCATGAAATAGAATGGTGGTTGCCAGGGGTCAGGGGAAAGGGAGAATGGGCAGTTTTTGTTTAATGGGTACAGGGTTTCAATTTTACAAGATGAAAAGAGTTCTGGAGATGGATGGTGGTGACAACCACAAAAACAATGTGAATGTATTTAATGCCACTGACTTAACACACTTAAAATAGTTAAAATAGTAAATTATATGTTATGTATATTTTAATGACAATTTTAAAATATATTAAAAATTAAAATTTAAAACTGACTCAATGGACACGATTTTGAGCAAACTCTGGAAGGTAGTGAAGGACAGGGAAGCCTTAGCGTGCTGCAGTTCATGGGGTCCCAAAGAATCGGAACACCACTTAGCAACTGAACAACGACAAACACTTATACAATTTAGAATCAGGAAAATTGGAACTCTGTGAACTGGACAGTTCCTCCATAGTTTGCATTCACTTGTTCACTTTTTTCCCCTTAACTAAGTGCAAAACACTCTGTTGAACAAAAGGAGTTTGCTGGAGGATTCTACTATGTGTAATGGATTAAGTATCCCTGTGACTAATGAAGTTATTTGAATTGAAACAAAGCTCTCTTTCCTTTAATACTTATCACCCTAAACCAACAAGTACTCACTGATGAGGATGTTTTTCCAAGCAAGGCGAGAGGGCTGAGCAAGGTGTGCCAAGTGGAAAAGGGAGCTGAAGAAGGGAGAAGTACAGGGGCACGTCCCAAGCCGCAAAATCTCTCTGCTGGAAGTGAGTTCACTTTATTATTACCAAGAAACCGAGCTTCATTTTCTGGCATGTTGGTCTGGAAAATTAAGAATTTAAACTAACCCCACTGGACATAACCTACCTACTGTTCTTAAAAACAAGCACTTTATTATCACTCTGTGGAAGGGTACTAAAACCCTTGTGATTTATTCATATTGGGAGTTCAGTGTGAAAAAAAATAGCCTCACTCAAAAAGTGATGGTCTCAACACTATATATGAAGTTAGGAGGGAGTTTCTCTCTAATTAAACACACACACACACACACACACACATTACAGAACCCTGATGATAAAACTGAAAAAACCAAACAGAAGAAAAGTAAATATTTATTCAGAAGTTGGAAATAAAGTGTTATTTTAATATGCATAAATAAGAAACTGATTTTTCCCCCACTTTTTTGGAACCCAGATATTAAACAACATAATCTTTGCTCCAGATGACTACTGCCTCTTTAATAAATTCTTAAAACTTCAGTGTGGTCCTCAGACAAAAAGACACCACATTAAGAGGTAAAACCTCCAAATTCTCTTCTTTGCTATCTCTGACAAATGAGGACTATGGGTCCACATGTTCACTTACCAGTATATCTGACTAAAGGAAGTATTGTTTGGGATATAGCTTAGGATTATAAAATTAGATGACTTCAGCAGAATAAAACAGGTCTCTCTCTTTCAAGAAAAACCACTGGACAAAGAACACAATGAATAATGGCCAATAATGGCCAATAATTATGCAAAGATGTATTCAGTTTTGCTCGTGATGTAAGCAATGCAATGCAAATAAATCTAGTAGAGTCATTTTTCAACATGGCAAATTTTAAAATACTGACAATCAGACCATAGGGGAGAATGTGTGAAAACAGATACCTTTGTGTACTATTGATGATGGTATAAATTTGAACAACTTGAGCATAAATTTAGTGACTCAGCAAGGTTATCACTATCAAACTGTAAAATATTTCCATCTTTTGACCCAGCAATTCTAAGCGATTTGACCCGCTTCTAAGAAGTTTTTTTAAATGGATCATTATACATGGGAACAAAGACGATACAAAAGGATATTCATTGCAGTGTAATTTACTATAGTGAAAAATTGGAAATAAACCATGTCTATTAATAGCAGATTAGTTAGGACTGCTCTGGCAACCCAGTGGTTAAGACTCTGTGCTTCCAATGCAGGGGGCGTGGGTTCAGTACCTAGCTGGGGAAAACTAAGATTTCATGTGCTGAGTGGCATGGCCAAAATGATAATAATAATAATAATAATTTTAAAACAGGAGATTGGTTAAATAAATTATTGCTCATCCATTCAACAACTATTGGTCAAGGGCCTATTGAATGCCAGGCAGCATTCTATACACATTATATACATAAGACATCCAGTAAAATAATGATGAGATCTGTATTATTAGTATAGGAAAAGATTACAAAGCAGTTTTTTGGTATTATTTCATTTATGTAAAAGGGCATGTAAAAGTACATATTTATATGTGAACATAAGTATATTGAGAAACATCTGTAAGGATATCACGAATGTGTTACCATACTACCAGCATTATCTCAAGGTCTTTTTTGTTGTTAACCTTCATATTTTCCTATACTGTTTGAATATTTTCTAACAAAGCTACCTTATTTTTATAATCTAAAAATATTAGGAGTATATTCATTTTGAAGGGATCAAAAGAGAACCATTGGTACAATTTAATCATATTAATATGCAGAAGAAAATACCAGACAGCCACAGAATTCCAGAATCCAGCTGCAGTCCTAAGAAGTAAGATTAAAAAGCAGATGCTTGCCCACAAGGATGAGGTAAATAGGGATGAAGCGCAAGGGGTCCATAGAACTCAAATGCACAATGCAGCTGAATGTACTCTACTCAACTAGAAATCCAGGCCAGCAAAGTCCCCAAAGACTAAAAAGCCTAAAAACCAATAACAATAAACATGTCATACACAGGGCTTTTATATAACTTGCATGTTATTCGTGTTGAAACGATGGTCCTTTAGCAGTTTATAATATTGCTTTTTAACTTGATATATCATTCTTTTTTTCTTTAAAAGTGGTCTCTCATGAACCCTCCCCTTCCCTTTAATCCTCCAAAACAGTGTTTAGGCTGGGCAGGTAGGAAATATATATCTTAATTAAAAAGCTGAAATATTCTTGCCTTTACCTGCCTTTTCAGTATCTTAGACAAGTATATCAACAATGCAGCCATATTCCAAAATAATTCCTTTCTACCTTCACGAGCAGAATCAACAGGATATGCATCATAAAAACAGATAGAGAAGCCATAACACAGAATAACATACCAGAACTCCTGCTAGAAATTCTCCCATGAATCTGCTGCACCCGAATATATGAATAGCAGGCCACATGAATAAAAGGACGGGAACACAGGAGCCCGTCAGATCTATTAACTGTTAGGGACCAACATTCACAGATATCTCATGTTATACGCATATTGAAACTACTGAAAGGTTTGGGTTTCTCTTGTGAAAGGTGTTCTAAGTATTCAAATTGGGATTTTGTTGTTGTTGTTGTTATGTTGCTTTTTACTCTTACTGGATTTCTTTGCATTTTTATACCTTGTACTACACATGCATCATAAAACACCAGCTTTCTGAAATCTGTATAAAACTTCTGCTCCAGGTCTTTAAGATGGAATCAAATCCCAACAGTAAGCAAATACCTTGCCTTCACAGTTTTTACGATAAAAATTGAAAATGAAACTTGAAGACGTTTAGTTCAAACAAAACAAACAAAGCAAGTACTATAGTCTGGTGTCTTGGGCCAACTTTGAGTTCTGAACAGCAAGCTTTCTTGACCACATAGAAGTCCGAAGAATAAGTGTATGTGTGCACAGATGTCAAATGCTACCATGAACCCAGAAGATGTATCTAACAGTCTAACTCTGCTCAAAAACTGTTTCAAGAAATCAGGATAACCCACCAGCAAGTTTTGAAGAACTGAAAAAGTATTCTGTAACATATGACCTTTCCAATTAGAGAGAGGGCACAGACAGACTTCTAACCAAACCCAAGCTTCTGGCTGTCGCTGTTAGCAAAGCTGAAAGACTTGCTGACTTACCTAGGTTACCTGGGCCGGAAGCATCAAGCTTTCTCTGACTTCTTGCCCTTACTTCCTCATTTGTTATATTCTTTAGATGAAAAAATCCAACTTTAAGCAGCCTGCTGGTGTTCCTGAATAAATCAGGTTTTATAGACCTAAATATCTTGCAAGAACAAAGAAAATTCAGCAAACCCTAAGACTAGTAGACTGATCAATTAATTTTTTTTGGATGTCGACTACGTTAATATGAATAGGTCTGGTTATCCCTATCAGGAAAAAGAAAGGTAACAGTTCAGGTTTCTAGACTTTCTATCAATAGTTCAGAGCTAGGCAGTGGGGTGGGAAATTGAGCAGAAGTCCCTCCTTGCCTGCCACATCCTCACTGCAGCTGCTTCTTTATGTATCTTTGTGAATGGTGCATTAAAGGCAATGGCTAAAAGAGAAAGAATAGTCCATGTTCATTAGCCTGATGCTGCACGGTAAAATGTTACTTTCGTTTTCTTTAAAGACACTTTTGTAAAATGATGTCAGAAGGAAAGTTTAAAACAGTTTTAATCTCAAAACTTCTTAAACAGCTGAAAGAGAGAAATCTCTAGGCAAAAAATGCAGTAGTATAATCTTTCACCTTAAGTGTTCAGTTTACATTTGACTGTGTGTTGTGTGCACGTGTGTGTGGTCATAATCAGTTATTAGTATTGATTCAATCTCTTATTGTAATTCTATAGCAATAACTGTCTTTGAAGCAACCAAGAATATCTTATTAGCCAGTATGCAAAATTTTAGTACTTAAAACTGAGTAAATATTGTCAAATCTCCTAAGTTGTGTCTAAATGATAAAATAAATTTTTAAAAATAGAAAAATTCAATTCAGTAAAAGTATCATACTAGCAGTTAGGTTAAAAATAGCACATTGAGTTATTTTGGCTAATGTGATTTTACTTAAATTCTTGTGGCAATATGTGTAGCATTTGCTACTGTCATGGCAATGCAATTTAGGGATTATTAATAAGCTTAGAAAAACTCTTCCACAGTTTTAAATGAGATGGCCACTCCAAGATTTCAAGCAAGCTTAAAAATCTAAAATTCTAATAAGTTAATTAACAAGAACTAAATGGAATGGTTCTTTGGAGACACACACATATTTCTGTATCTCAAAAATTTTAAGGAAGAAGCAGTTTTAATGAACACACAGAAATTATATTGCTGAGGAAAAAATTGCATTTGAGGCAAAGAAAGAAAGAAGAAAGGAAGGAAAGAAAAAAGAAGTACAAGGGTCCCTCACACTTCATAGACTTTTCCCTTATTCACTCAGAATTCTTTGAAGGGGGCTTATGTATATTTTTGCCTGTAACAAGGCAGCATTCTTTACCTCCTTCCACTCTTGGCCCAATCACTACTTCCCACCAAGTAATGATTAGATACCAAGAAAACCAAGCCTGTGGCAGTGTGAGCCCTGGCTCAGCATCCGCTAAAACAGCTGAAGGCAAGAGCTAACCTGGCACTCCTCCATACCTTGTCAGACTGAGGTCAGCTGGCTTGGTGTAGGGACCAGCAACGGGCAGATCACCTGGTTGATTCTCCAGGGCCCTAGGCAAGACTCCACCTCTCCAAACCATTCCTTCCACATCAGTTTCTGACTTATTTGCAAACATCTCCAGAAAGAGATTTCACGGTAATTCATTCCAATGCTTAGCAAACCTCACTTTGGGGAAATGCTTCCCTGTGCTCAACCTAGCTCCCCTCTGCTGAAATTAGAGAACTTTTCCCTTTGTTCTCCTCTTAGCAGCAAAGAGAACAGCTGGTTACCAGTTTCCATACAATAACCCTTCATATACCCGAAAAGTTTTATTAAGCCACCCACAAGTTTCTCTCTTCTAAGCAAAAATAATCCTGGCTCCTTTAACCCTCATATAGTCCTATTTTGTCAAACTTTGGTTAACTTTTTCTTTCATCTGTATTCTCTTCCTGCTATAATTTATACAATAAATTCCTAGAAAACAGAAAGTGAAATCTGATAACATATACACACTGTGTGTGCTGTGCTTAGTCGCTCAGTAGTGTCTGAGTCTTTGCAACCCCATGGACCATAGCCCACCAGGCTCCTCTGTCCATGGGAATTCTCCAGGCAAGAATACTGGAGTGGGTTGCCATGCCCTCTTCCAGGGGATCTTCCTGACCCAGGGGTCAAACTGGGGTCTCTTGCATTGCAGTTGGATTCTTTACCAGCTGAGTTATGCACTACTATATATAAAAGATTGAGGACAGAAGGAGAAGGGGCCAACAGAGGATGAGATGGTTGGATGGCATCATCAACTCAATGGACATGAGTTTAAGCAAATTCCAGGAGATAATAAAGGACAGGGAAGCCTGGTGTGCCGCAGTCCATGTGGTCACAAAGAGTCAGACACGACTGAATGACTGAACAGCAACAAATATATAAAAGTTAATTAATACAAACCTACTGTATTACCCAAGGAATTCTATTCAGGGCTCTATCTATAATGATCTATATGGGAAAAGAATCTAAAAAAGAATGGATATATATATATATATATATATATATATATNAGTGTTCAGTTTACATTTGACTGTGTGTTGTGTGCACGTGTGTGTGGTCATAATCAGTTATTAGTATTGATTCAATCTCTTATTGTAATTCTATAGCAATAACTGTCTTTGAAGCAACCAAGAATATCTTATTAGCCAGTATGCAAAATTTTAGTACTTAAAACTGAGTAAATATTGTCAAATCTCCTAAGTTGTGTCTAAATGATAAAATAAATTTTTAAAAATAGAAAAATTCAATTCAGTAAAAGTATCATACTAGCAGTTAGGTTAAAAATAGCACATTGAGTTATTTTGGCTAATGTGATTTTACTTAAATTCTTGTGGCAATATGTGTAGCATTTG
The DNA here is from genome assembly GCA_006410615.1 of Neotragus moschatus. Classification (NCBI taxonomy): domain Eukaryota; kingdom Metazoa; phylum Chordata; class Mammalia; order Artiodactyla; family Bovidae; genus Neotragus; species Neotragus moschatus. Next base: position 5,999,519 of record SJYA01002027.1, read on the forward strand.
CTACTGTCATGGCAATGCAATTTAGGGATTATTAATAAGCTTAGAAAAACTCTTCCACAGTTTTAAATGAGATGGCCACTCCAAGATTTCAAGCAAGCTTAAAAATCTAAAATTCTAATAAGTTAATTAACAAGAACTAAATGGAATGGTTCTTTGGAGACACACACATATTTCTGTATCTCAAAAATTTTAAGGAAGAAGCAGTTTTAATGAACACACAGAAATTATATTGCTGAGGAAAAAATTGCATTTGAGGCAAAGAAAGAAAGAAGAAAGGAAGGAAAGAAAAAAGAAGTACAAGGGTCCCTCACACTTCATAGACTTTTCCCTTATTCACTCAGAATTCTTTGAAGGGGGCTTATGTATATTTTTGCCTGTAACAAGGCAGCATTCTTTACCTCCTTCCACTCTTGGCCCAATCACTACTTCCCACCAAGTAATGATTAGATACCAAGAAAACCAAGCCTGTGGCAGTGTGAGCCCTGGCTCAGCATCCGCTAAAACAGCTGAAGGCAAGAGCTAACCTGGCACTCCTCCATACCTTGTCAGACTGAGGTCAGCTGGCTTGGTGTAGGGACCAGCAACGGGCAGATCACCTGGTTGATTCTCCAGGGCCCTAGGCAAGACTCCACCTCTCCAAACCATTCCTTCCACATCAGTTTCTGACTTATTTGCAAACATCTCCAGAAAGAGATTTCACGGTAATTCATTCCAATGCTTAGCAAACCTCACTTTGGGGAAATGCTTCCCTGTGCTCAACCTAGCTCCCCTCTGCTGAAATTAGAGAACTTTTCCCTTTGTTCTCCTCTTAGCAGCAAAGAGAACAGCTGGTTACCAGTTTCCATACAATAACCCTTCATATACCCGAAAAGTTTTATTAAGCCACCCACAAGTTTCTCTCTTCTAAGCAAAAATAATCCTGGCTCCTTTAACCCTCATATAGTCCTATTTTGTCAAACTTTGGTTAACTTTTTCTTTCATCTGTATTCTCTTCCTGCTATAATTTATACAATAAATTCCTAGAAAACAGAAAGTGAAATCTGATAACATATACACACTGTGTGTGCTGTGCTTAGTCGCTCAGTAGTGTCTGAGTCTTTGCAACCCCATGGACCATAGCCCACCAGGCTCCTCTGTCCATGGGAATTCTCCAGGCAAGAATACTGGAGTGGGTTGCCATGCCCTCTTCCAGGGGATCTTCCTGACCCAGGGGTCAAACTGGGGTCTCTTGCATTGCAGTTGGATTCTTTACCAGCTGAGTTATGCACTACTATATATAAAAGATTGAGGACAGAAGGAGAAGGGGCCAACAGAGGATGAGATGGTTGGATGGCATCATCAACTCAATGGACATGAGTTTAAGCAAATTCCAGGAGATAATAAAGGACAGGGAAGCCTGGTGTGCCGCAGTCCATGTGGTCACAAAGAGTCAGACACGACTGAATGACTGAACAGCAACAAATATATAAAAGTTAATTAATACAAACCTACTGTATTACCCAAGGAATTCTATTCAGGGCTCTATCTATAATGATCTATATGGGAAAAGAATCTAAAAAAGAATGGAGATATATATATATATATATATATGTGAGTGTGTGTGTGTGTGTGTGTGTGTGTATGTATAACTGATTTACTTTGCTGCACAGCAAAAACTAACACAACATTGTAAATAAACAGTACTCCAATAAAAAATTAATTAAAAGTAAATAAGAAATAAAAATAAAATCTGAAATGCTGAGTCCATTAAAATGGACTGAGGAGTGAGTTTGAGGATTGTAAAACAAGGTGTGGGGATGGTCAGAAGGGGTGACAGACAGAAAACTGGAGAAAGATACTGAAATGTAATTCTTAAAGCTAAGATAGTCTTAGAAATGTCTCAGTCATTCTAAATTTTCCACCAATATTTTTTAAATAAACATATAAATGTTCCACAATTGCTTATAGAGTCACTGCATTTTCAAGACTGTCATTGGATAACTTTTCATTCATGTTGCTAATTTTGTGAATGTCAGTCTTGTCCAACACTTGGAAAACATGCTGTCTGAGGCACCCTTCCACACCATGCCGCTGCTGCTGCTGCTGCTGCTGCTGCTGCTAAGCCGCTTCAGTCGTGTCCGATTCTGTGCGACCCCATAGACGGCAGCCCAGCACGCTCCTCCATCCCTGGGATTCTCCAGGCAAGAACACTGGAGTGGGTTGCCATTTCCTTCTCCACTGCATGAAGGTGAAAGATGAAAGTGAAGTCGCTCAGTCATGTCTGACTCTAGCGACCCCATGGACTGCAGCCTATCAGGCTCCTCCATCCATGGGATTTTCCAGGCAAAAGTACTAGAGTGGGGTGCCACACCATGCTAGACTGCAGTTAAACAGCTAGATAATATCGGCTGTCCACAAGAATGCCAATCTCCAGTAACTCATCAGCTAGTAAATGCTGAATGCAAATGTTAAATCACACACTGAAATGCATGGTTTGATGCTATCCCATCTTTCATCAAGACAGATAGCATGATTGATGCCTGACACGATCATTCCTTGTCCTAAGGTGGTCCGATGTGCCTTGCAATTTTGATCTAAATCTTCTGCGATTTAAGAGGCAGAAAATATGAAACTGTTTCTTAGAGCACCCTGGGTGTGCCTCAGAGAACATGCCATACTTAGTACCCCGAGAGTTCTCTTTACAAGTCTTTTTCTCAATTTTTATTAAATAAGAATACACGTTTCACTTTCATGCATTGGAGAAAGAAATGGCAACCCACTCCAGTGTTCTTGCCTGGAGAATCCCAGGGACGGTGGAGCCGGGTGGGCTGCAGTCTATGGGGTCGCACAGAGTTGGACACGACTGAAGCGACTTAGCAGTAGCAGCAGTAAGAATACAATAAATGCATTCAAGTATACAAAGTTAACCTTTCTATTCTTGATTATGACAGGATACTTTAAAAAGAAGAAAAGCAGTTTTTGGAAAATTGAAAATGAAACCTGCCTTACTTTGTGGCCTCAATAAAGTGAAATAAGGAGCTTCCCTGATGGCTCAGTGGTAGAGTCTGCCTGCCAGTGCAGGGGACACGGGTTTGCGCCCTGATCCAGGAAGATCCCACATGCTGTGGAGCAACTAAATCTGTGCACCACAACTACTGAGCCTGTGCTCTAGAGCCTGGGAGCCACAACTATGGAGCCCACGCACAGCAACTACTGGAGCCTGTGTGCCTAGAGCCCCGTCCTCAGCAATAAGAAAACCCACTGCAATGAGAAGCTCACTCACTGCAGCTAGAGAGTAGTCCCCGCTTTCCACAACTAGGGAAAAGCCCTCTCAGCAACAAAGACCCAGAACAGCCAGAAATAAAAATAAATAAAATTATTTGAAAAAATTAAGTGAATTACAGATTATGTACACTTTGTCAAGATGCTGCTTCTATTATGCCAGTTTTGACAAAGTGTGGTGTTTTACAAGTCCTTGTTTCTCAAATACCACATTTCTGCCTCAGAACTATTTTTTATTAAGGTATAATTTTTCCCCAAATAAACATGGTTCCATTTGTATTCCCCAACTGTTAAGTCCAATTCTGTTCTCAAAAATCAGTAAGGCAGGGCACTTTAATAGTTGTAGCACGTTCCTGCATCCATCAGTGAATTGTGTATGTGAAAGTGTTTTTGGAATGTGTCTTTAATTTACCGTCCTGTTGTGTGGACACGTTGGTTGGTCACTGGTTGAGAAGGTATTGAGCTACTCATCAAAAACAAATTGTTGCCATCTGTAAAATAAGTGACTAAAGATATTAGTTCAACAATGAAATTCAGGCATTCAAAATCTTTGAGGCACAGATACTTTTAATATGCAAATTTGGCTTTTCTCCTCCTCCCTGCTTCCAATCTTGGCATACTGAAGAAGGATCAAACAGCAATAACTGCGAAGATGAGTTCATACCTCCCACTGGGAAGCCAGCAGTGAAGTTCTCACGAGGCCAGTGCATCTGCAGGGCATGCAGAACCCAGGGATGCCAGGAATAGGGTGGGCTCCTTTAATGTGTGCCTTCCAGTCAGACTCCCCTGACTCCTACCACTGTAAATTTAAGGGAGTACCACAGGACCTGACACATAGTCAGAGTCAAGAAACCTTTGCTGAATAAATGAACAAAGAAATAAAGTCACAGATTCTAGGCTATATCTCACTGGTACCAATATTTTACTACAGTGGAGAAACAGGCAAAGAAGAAAAGGCCTGTCTGTATGGCAGAAACTGAACTTGGTGGTTCAGTTCAGTTCAGTTAAATCGCTCAGTCGTGTCCGACTCTTTGCAACCCCATGAATCACAGCACCCCAGGCTTCCCTGTCCATCACCAGCTCCCGGAGTTCACTCAAACTCATGTCCATCGAGTCAGCAATGCCATCCAGCCATCTCATCCTCTGTTATCCCCTTCTCCTCCTGCCCCCAATCCCTCCCAGCATCAGGGTCTTTTCCAGTGAGTCAACTCTTTGCATGAGGTAGCCAAAGTATTGGAGTTTCAGCTTTAGCATCAGTCCATCCAGTGAACACCCAGGACTGATCTCCTTTAGGATAGACTGGTTGGATCTCCTTGTAGTCTAAGAGTCTTTCCCAACACCATAGTTCAAAAGCATCAATTCTTCGGCGCTCAGCTTTCTTCATAGTCCAACTCTCACATCCATACATGACCACTGGAAAAACCATAGCCTTGACTAGATGTACCTTTGTTGGCAAAATAATAACTCTGCTTTTCAATATGCTATCTAGGTTGGTCATAACTTTCTTTCCAAGGAGTAAGCGTCTTTTAATTTCATGGCTGCAGTCACCATCTGCAGTGATTTTGGAGCCCAGAAAAACAAAGTCTGACACTCTTTCCACTGTTTCCCCATCTATTTCCCATGAAGTGATGGGACCAGATGTCATGTTCTTAGTTTTCTGAATGTTGAGCTTTAAGCCAAGTTTTTCACTCTCCTCTTTCACTTTCATCAAGAGGCTTTTGAGTTCCTCTTCACTTTCTGCCATAAGGGTGGTGTCATCTGCATATCTGAGGTNGCTGCAGTCACCATCTGCAGTGATTTTGGAGCCCAGAAAAACAAAGTCTGACACTCTTTCCACTGTTTCCCCATCTATTTCCCATGAAGTGATGGGACCAGATGTCATGTTCTTAGTTTTCTGAATGTTGAGCTTTAAGCCAAGTTTTTCACTCTCCTCTTTCACTTTCATCAAGAGGCTTTTGAGTTCCTCTTCACTTTCTGCCATAAGGGTGGTGTCATCTGCATATCTGAGGTTATTGATATTTCTCCTGGCAATCTTGATTCCAGCTTGTGCTTCTTCCAGCCCAGCATTTCTCATGATGTACTCTGTGTATAAGTTAAATAAGCAGGGTGACAATATACAGCCTTGGCGTACTCCTTTTCCTGTTTGGAACCAGTCTGTTGTTCCATGTCCAGTTCGAACTGTTGCTTCCTGACCTGCATTAGGGGTTCTTTTTTCCCACTTGTATTTTGACCACCGAAATTAGTGAAGATACAATGGAGTGTTAGGGCCCTAAACTGAATTGCTCGTTCACACTGTTATTTATTAGTTGCCTATCCTGTTATAGGGGTTTCCCTGGCAGCTCAGCTGGTAAAGAATCTGCCTGCAATGCAGGACACTCTGGTTCAATTCGTGGGTTGGAAGTTCCCCTGGAGAAAGGATAGGCTACCCACTCCAATATTCTTGGGCTTCGCTGGTTGCTCAGACGGTAAAGAATCCGCCTGCAATGCAGGAGACCTGGATTCGATCCCTGGGTTGGGAAGATCCCCTGGAGAAGGGAAAGGCTACCCACTTCAGTATTCTTGATTGAAGACTCCCAATGGACAGAGGTGCCTGGCAGGTACAGTGCATTGGGTGGAAAACATTTGTACACAACTGAGCCACTAAGCACAGCACAGCACAGCACATCCTGTCATGACCTACATTACCTGTCCAGAGTTATGCAGGTTATTTAATTCCTCCAGGGCCAGAAATCAAACACAAGTATCCTGGCTTAGGGTTGAACCTGCTCCCCATTACACCACGACCTCAATTCCTTTGTGGCTAGTTACTGCATTCCATTGTCATAAACAGAACCCCCACGGAAGAGTGCTATATTAAAATGTTGTTGGCTGTGTTTCAAAACATTGCCCATTTGGGAGCTCTCTTTTCTAGGAAAAAGGCATAGCAATAACTTTAGCATATCTTCAGTCACAAAATCTAAAGACCAGGAAAATATTCAACTAAAATGTAATACATTTCTTTAAAGACTGAATGAAATTGTGGTTTGCAACTAATGGTTACAGCTTGCTAAAACCGAAGTGTTAACGTGTGTTGTTCAATGCAAATAAAATATGGTTACCTTTACTGTTAATACTTTTAAAAGGCTTTGGATCTTGGTAATTTTTAACTCCAATGTATTTAAATTGCTATTCATTACACTGGCTCTCCATTGGTCCCCTGGCCCTCCAACAATGACCCTTCCTCTAGGATAAAGTACCTGTCTTCCAGTCTTGGACTCTCTTTTCCTTCTACTGACAAAGATTTTTAGAAGCTCAATCAAACCAGAATCTAGTTCTAGAATATGAATGACAATGCCCTTTAACAGGTTTCATTCCCAAAGGACTTTATATTTTAATAGAAGAGGAAACCTAAGCCAGCTAATTTCAAAATTTAAAAGAAATATATAAATTATTAATCTATGAGTCCTTCATGCTAAATAAAAATAGAAATATAGCATAGTAAAACTTAAAATTCCCAAGAGTCTTTTACAAAGTCTCAACAGAAGAATCAAAGATGATCAAGTCACCAGAGATTTTGAATTACTTTTTTTTCCTATACTTTTTGTTAACTGACAGTTTTTATTTATTTTATTTGGCTGCACCACAAGGCATGTGGGAACTTAGTCCCCTGACCAGGAATCGAACAAGCACCCCTTGTACTGGAAGCACAGAGTCTCAACAACTGGACCACCAGGGAAGTCCCTTTTTTTCCCTATACCTTGAAAAGAATGTCCTGAACTAAAATTGAGGTAAAAATTGGCATAGTGATGATGAAAACTTTGCTTTAAATTTTGACAAGTTCTGAATTGGAAATACACAGAGCTTCTCATATATGGTTTTCAGGAATATAAACCAAAATGATCTTTCTGTAGGAAAACTGTCAATAAGTACCAATAATCACAGGGCCTTCCTGGTGGCTCCAACATTAAAGAATGTGCCTGCAATGTGGGAGACCCAGGTTCAATCCCTGGGTTGGGAAGATTCCCTGGAGAAGGGAATGGAACCCACTCCAATACTCTTGCATGAAGAATCCCATGATTATAGGAGCCTGGCAAGCTACAGTCCACAGGGTGGCAAAGAGTGACTAACACAAATCAAAATGACCTTCTGTAGGAAAATTGTCAATAAATACCAAAAATCACATTTGACCCAGCCATTTTACATCTGGGAATTCATTCTAGGGAAATAATCAAAGATGACCCCAAAATTTGGGCATACGATATTTATGCAACACTTTTAAAAGCAAAATAAGATAATTTTAAATCAACCACAGTGTCCATCAATAGAAGACTGATTAAATAAAATTGGTCAACCTCGGCCGCACACTGCAGCCCCAGCCCAAGCCTTGGGCTCCACTCATACGGCCTCGCCTTGGCTAGGCCCTGAATGCAAGGACAAAGAGGCTGTTTGGAGGCTCCGCCGGAGCCAGATTTTACCTGCAGTTGGAAACACAGGCTTCAAGATGGTTTGCGGGGGCTTCGCGTGTTCCAAGAACTGCCTGTGCGTGCTCAACCTACTCTACGCATTGGTGAGCCTGCTTCTGATTGGAATTGCTGCATGGGGCATCAGCTTCGGGTTGATTTCCAGTCTCCGTGTGGTCGGCGTGGTCATCGCCGTTGGCATCTTCTTGTTCCTGATCGAGTTAGTGGGGCTGATTGGAGCTGTGAAACACCATCAGGTGTTGCTTTTTTTTACATGATTATTCTCTTGCTTGTATTTATTGTCCAGTTTTCTGTATCGTGTGCTTGTTTAGCTCTGAACCAGGAGCAACAGGCTCAGCTCCTGGAAGGTGGTTGGAACAATACAGCAAGTGCACAGAATGACATCCAGAGAAATTTAAACTGCTGTGGGTTCCGAAGTTTTAACCCAAATGACACCTGTCTGGCAAGCTGTGTGAAAAGCAGCCACCCGTGCTCACCCTGTGCTCCAATAATAGGAAGATACGCGGGAGAGGTTTTGAGATCTGTCGGTGGCATTGGCCTCTTCTTCAGTTTTACGGAGATCCTGGGAGTTTGGCTGACCTACAGATACAGGAACCAGAAAGTCCCTCGTGCTAATCCTAGTGCGTTCCTTTGATGAGAAAACAAGGAACATCCTTCATGTGCTGATCTTGTACACTTCCTCTAAGTTTAAGCTAATTTGCCTGTTTAAAGAAACAGTACCTGAAAAATTACATTATTGACAGTGGAGTTATATATTTTTATGTTTCTCTAAATGTTTTTCTTTTCCCATTGCTGAAACAAATCTGAAACTTGTGGTCTCCTCTGAACCTCAGTGGTAGCTGTAATCTACTGTTTTTCACAGTGTCTGGCACTGTCTACTGTGGCCTTTCTTAGCAATTTTACCTGCAGAAAAACTTTGTAAGGCACTATTGTGTTGATCATATTGTGACTCTTAATGTACATCTCACTGGAATAATTGTTCTGTGGCACTGTGCTGCATAGATAGTTCTCACTGGAAAAAAAAAAAAGAGCTGAAGTTTATTAAAGCCAGAAAGTATGAGATTATTATAAGTTCAACAAGGGAAATCTAAACTCCCCAGTTTTTTGTCCTTTTAGGCAAGAAGTGATGTGGTGAATATTGTTAATATAAAAGTGATGTTAGTTCTAGTAGTCTTTCTGATCATACTAATGTAGTCTAGAAATAGTCGTGTCTTTAGGAAAGTATGGTTTAGGCTTTGATTTTTACAGGTAAGTGAAAAGGAGAAATGATTTCCTGAATGTCCTAATGTGTACCGTTTACCTTCGGCCTTCAAAATGAAATGAGTTTGAGAAATTCAGAAAGCATATCTATATATACTCTTGGTATTCTTTTATAATAATTTGAAGTCCAAAAGATTGCCTTTTTAAACAAGTTACTGTTAATGCATTGGCTCACGTAGTAAAACAATATTTGATCATCTTACAAATTCTAAATACCCTTCTCATGAAATTTCTCAGTATTGTCACAGCAGCTTGTCAAATCCAAGCATATTTGAATGTGATCTCCCATAATTTGAAATTTAAATAGTATTGTGGTTCTGTACATTATGTTAAAAAATTAAAGTATGAAACCTTAAAAAAAAAAAAACTGGTCAACCCCATGGATGGAATCACTGGGAAGTCACTGTGGTAGGGTAATTCTGGCTATACATACTCTAGAAAATATCCACCCCATTGATCATTTTGAAATGTATAGAAATATTGAATCACTATGTTGCACACAGGAATTAGCATAATTGGAGATCAATTATATTCCCAAAACAAACAAACTCACAGAAAAAAAGGAGACCAGATTTGTGGTTACTAGAGGCGAGCATAAGGGGAGGAGAGACTTGATGAAAGCGATCTAAAAGTACAAACTCTAGTCATATATACACACTGGGGATGTAGTATTGGAGAAGGCAATGGCACCCCACTCCAGTACTCTTGCCTGGAAAATCCCATGGATGGAGGAGCCTGGAAGGCTGCAGTCCATGGAGTCGCTGAGGGTCAGACATGACTGAACAACTTCACTTTCACTTTTCACTTTCACGCATTGGAGAAGGAAATGGCAACCCAATCCAGTGTTCTTGCCTGGAGAACCCCAGGGACAGGGGAGCCTGGTGGGCTGCCATCTAAGGGGTTGCACAGAGTCGGACACGACCGAAGAGACTTAGCAGCAGTATACAACCTGATAATCAACACTGCTTATGTTACATACGAAAGCAATTAATAGAGTAAATCCTAAGGGTTCTCATATCACAAGGAAATCTTTCCTATTCCTTTACTTTTGCATCTATGTGAGATGACAGATATTCACTAAACTTACTGTGATGATCATTTCACAATGCATGTAAGTCAAATCACTATGCTGTATACCTGAAACTTACCCAGTGCTATGTGTCAATTATACTTCGATAAAACTGGAAGAAAAAAATAAAGAAACCATGCACCCGTGATGCTGCCAGAAAATCCACAAAGTGTAAAGTGGCTTGAGTGAAATGACCTTATTTAGAAAAAACTCACATACACATACATTTATATACTTATATTTTTTAATGACCATAAGATACCCCAAGCTTTAAATAGAGTTACCTCTAGGGAACATGACTGAGACAAAGTGAGTCGGCAGTGTGTGAAGAGAGTTTAATTTTCTGCTTTATGATACTAGTTATTGCTTAAATCTTTATATCTGGCAAATATCTGTTTTATAGTTCAAGCATGAAAATAAACAGGTTTCAAAAATTATGTTTCAGAATAAGGACATGGGAAGCAACTCACAATGTTTTGTCAAGTGAAAAAAACACAAAACAGCATAAACAATATAAAAATACTTTACAAACTTTGTAAAAATAAATCATATATGGCATAGAATGTAAGAGAAATATAAAGAGCCAAAAGGAATGAAAATATATCAAAATATTGGTTAGTTCTGAGTAGTGATATTAAGATCCTTTTTTTTCTGAATTTCATAAATGTTCTGCAATGAACATAGCATAACAGAAAAAAGTAAATGTTATTCTTGATACACTTAAATTTTTTTCAAACTGTCAGTTCAAAAAGTTAATGGCCTTTGCTTTTCTAATGCGAAGATGTATACACTCTGCCAACACTGACACTCACTTTAAAAGCTAAGCAGTGCTATTCTGAAGCTTGAGATGTCAATTTTCTACAGACAAGCATCCTTATAGCTCGCTGTAATGTGCTTGTTCTAATAGACACAAAATATGTCATATTGGCAGACTGACATGCAGCTAGCGTAGCTGAAGTCCAAAGAGTTAAAGTGGTTTTCCAAAAGCTCAAATCTGTTCGTTTAATGGAAGGACTGAGACGAGAATTGATTCTCCCAGTCCAGTGTTTTTCCATGACATGAGACTGCTATGTTTTTGGATGAGAATCACTGAAACCACAACAAAAATAGCACTTTAAGAAATATACAGCAAAAGGGCAAATGAACAAAATTTGTACGTAGCTTCAGGGAGAACTGTTAAGTCCAGCAAAACTCCAAGTTCCACTCTCAAAATGCCATTGGCCTTTCTGAGAATTCTATCTAGAAAAAAAAATCATAATAATTAGGTGGGACCTAGACGAACACTTAAAGAAAACTTGATTTTTATTTTAATAGTAACACAATTCAAAGCTTAAATGAAAACATCTGGTTTCACTTTCTTTACTGATTATGATAGCTAGAGATTCTGAGACATCAAGCATGACTCTGTCGTTTATTTGATATGCAAATAAAGTTCTTGGCTTGAGTGTAAATCTCATACTTTCAGTTGTGCCCCTTGTAGCTAATTATTTTTTATATTCCCCCTTGGGTCCAAAAAAGTTAGAGGTAGAGTTAGTCATTAAGAAATGCATCCTTCCCACAAAATGCCTACAGGCACTATTCCCCCCTACCAAAGAAAAAGTAGAATAAAAGTAGACTTTAATTAATTAGAATCCAGATCACTGGGATAACTGCCAATTCTACTTTTTTCCACCCTTCCACAAAGGTTGTGACCCAGATGGCAAGAGGAAAGGCCAAATTTGGGGGCAGGGGGTGGATACAGGGAAGAGGCAACCATGTGGCAGAGGGATCAGTTTATACCACAGCAAGGAAACAAGCCACTCGTTAAGAGCCAAGTACTGTGCTAAATGAGGGTCAAAGATTACCAGGCTCAGATGAGAAACTTGGGATTGTTCCCAAAGGGATCAGACCCCTGGAACTGTTCTCATACTGCCTGGCTCTCACCAAACAACCCTCTACACATACACACACACCAAAACAAACAAAAACATCCAAAACAATCAGCCCTCTCATTAACCAGATAGGTTTGGGCACTTTTATCCTGGTTAGTGAAAACCTTGCTTTGGTTCTGTGTATCACAACACAAAATGAGTAATTCTGGATCTCAGTGATGAACTTCTACTTCTGGGACTTGTTGCAACACATCCTCATACTTTGAGGGCCTTAGGCCTATCTTTTTCTCCTAGGTGGGATCTGTGCCTATATTCACTGGCAGTCACAGGGTACAAGAGTATGACTGTGCATTCATTCACATCAGGCAACATGACATTTCAGAAAATGGGGGCCTAGAAGGGCCCTCTCCTTCAGTTTATATTTCACCAGACCTAGATATAAAATGGATAATTCCATCTGAACCAGAAAGAGACACTGAGAAGAAAACCCAGATAACAGAGTACAAATATATACCTTTCCACAGTCAGTCACAGTCACACTTCACAATACTCCTCAATTTAGTGTAAAGGAGGAAATATCCAAAATATTCCTTCATTTATTTAAGCAAACAGATATTAAAACAATGGGGGGAAAGAAATGACCCACAAATCACAATTAATTATTATTTAACTTTTAAAAAATAAACTAACCAGTTCATGTAGCTTGAATTTTTAAAAATATGTCCTTCAACCTCCTTTTATGAGATAAGAGCAAGTGAATAGTATTTCAAATGGCAACAGGATATTAAAATAGGCAACTGCCAGCTTATACCAACTAAATTTGTATATATTAAGCCCAGTCCCCACATTTCCATGTCTGATGCTGCACAGTAGCAACTGTTGCTTATAACCCATTGAGGTTCACAGTAATAACTGTGGTGTTCTAAAATGGCTACTAAATAAATCAACTAGATTAAATCCTATTAGTTTCATCATGCTACTCGAGAGAACTCATATTTTTTCTCAGAATTTAACTGATCCTAAACTGGCAAGCTACATACGATAACAAACTCCTATTAGTTTAAAATAGCCCCGTCCTAAACATTTAAAATCACACTGACTTAACCTACTACGAATATGACAAGTAAAACAGAAAAAGAGACCAAACCACACTGACAAACCAGGAAGCTATATTCACTGCACTGTCTCATCATCTAATATTACATGCTGAAATATTTAAGTATGTCCCGACTTTTACATCCGTCCAGATCTCATATCCGTAAATAGACATAAACTATTTTCCAAGTGCAGAAATCAAGCTGGTTTCTTTTATTCTAGCTTCCTGAGAATTCTGACCACTACTCCCCACCTCCCTCGCCTACTCATACATTTTCACCACTTGAGACATTGCAGGGTGAGGGAAAGAGAAAGAAAGAGAAGTCTCATGACTTCTGAAATTGGAAAGAGGAATTAAGTTTTGAAAAGGAGAAAGAGAGAGGCAGTTTTGCTTAATTCAAGGATTGAGTAAAATATTGTTGTTTAATTATTTTTCAAAAGATACACTCCTGTGTAACAGATAACTGAAGTAATTACTTTTTTATTTCAATGACAGTACTTTCATTTCTAAGATTTATAATCAATTCTGTTTTGTACTTACCTATTTTGTTTTATTTTTGTCTGGTGTCAATTAATAATTTGTTGGTGTTTTAAAACAGGGAAGAAAAGATACGATACACTCTTTTTGGCCATCTCTTTATTTGATTTGTAAGAAATGAAACTGTAATGTAATGAAACTTGACCACACAAAAATCACTTTGCTTCAACATCCTACTCCTCTTACCCCCAAATCATAGCTCGAGTGATAGAACCTCCTTTGTACTCTTAAGTATGAAGCAAACTAAATGTTAAAATGAAGAGTCTAACGCGGTGGAACTGGGAAAAACACAAAGTGGAAATTTATCCCCCTTGAAAAAATAAGTAAAGTATATGTTAAGGAAATGGGTAATTCAGGGAACCAGAGTATTTAAATAAATTCCCAGATGTTTGTGCTACTGTCTGAATATTTTAAAAAGGAAAGAGCTTTTCATGACTTCATGACTCCTCTCATTCTGAAGATGATTTCAAAGGCCCCAGCATTCAGCAAAGTCTGTTCTCAGAGCCTTCAGGTTCCTGCTGTGTCTCGGGCACCACGAAGGTTCCAAGAACCCACAGAGAAAGCTCAGGCCTGAAAAATGTCTAATTTTGACCTCCCAATCCCCAGGTCTGTGTTTATATAATTCACGATTACGGTGGATTTATGAAGCTCAGATAAAGTCACATTTCATACTTCCCCAATCAATATTTCAAAACAAGTAAACCAACAGTACTTTTAACATTACCTGCATGGATAGGACAGTCATAAATCCTCACACCTTCCTCTGCACCTCATGCCTCCACTGGGAAGCTTTAACTACCTCTGGTAGTGCCAATGGATGTGGTTAAAAATCAAGCAGAAAATGCCCAAGTGTGCACACTCAGCTACATGATGTTCACTGTCTAAGACTCAAAAAATTTTTTCTCAAACAATTTTCACCCAATTGAGCTTGCCTTTCTTGCCTGTAAATTGCAATGCTGCCAAGTTACAATTTAAAGGTTCTGCCAATTTTTCAGTTTTGCAAGCAAAAAAAAAAGAAAGTCGGTGTACTTTCCCTAAATGGGTAATGTGTGTATACTGAGTTAACACTTGGTTATAGCAGTATACCACAACTACATATGGAAATCTTGTTCAAAATTTCCAAAATAACACATACACACACATCCCACTTTTGTGTACAGATCATTAAAAAAACTCAAACCCAGACTGAACTGAGAGGACTGGGAAAGATATTGTGTGTAAGCTGTAAGTGATAATATCCACTGTCATTATTGATGCAATTTAGGCAGAACAATTTACCGCCCTCCTAGATCTTTATTCTAACGTGACTCATATCACACATGTGGTCAAATGACTAGTTTCAACCTCCACACAAACAAATTTAACTTCTAGAGAAGTCCCCAAAGCAAATTCACAGCCAAAGACAGACTCAGTTTAGAAGTGGTGGTGGTCATGGTGGAAGAAGTTCTTCTGGGGTAATGTCTCATTTAGGCCCACGCATGAGCTCTGAAATCAAGATGAAAACACTCAGAACACCCTGCAGGCATGAGGCAGCAGCCACATAGCCAGCTAATCATCCTTTCTCAGACAATGCTGCATTTTAAGAAAAAGCAAAATATTGAGAAAGATTTTTAACTGTAAATATCTGAAAAATATCTATACTACATCCAGGGCTTTAATACCCTCCCTTTCTTCCCAAAGCTAGGAAAGTGGTATGCTCACTATCAAATAACCAGTACAGACCATAAACAGCCAGAACGTCATTATAGGGTGAGTAGCAAGAACTTGCATCCATTGTCAGCAGGAGTCCAACCATTCCAGGGGGTCAAAAGCCTTAAAAAATATGCATTTCTTAAATACCGAGACACAGACACACAAAGATTAAAGGATACTCAGTGTCACGCTCTTCAGACTAGTAAAAAATGGAAAACAATCCAAATGTTCAACAATAAGGAATTAGTTTGACAAAACGTGATACTTTCTTCCATAGAGTATAATGTAGAAATTTTAAAAAGATGTTATAGAATAATACTTAATGACATAGGAAATATTCATGTACATTATTTAATGAAAACAGCAAGTTTAAGACACATTAGGATGTGATCCTAATTTAAGAAAAAAAGACTACGGTATAAGGCTTCCCTGGTGGCCCAGTGGTAAAGGGTCCAGCTGCCAATGGGAGACATGGGTTTGAATCCTGGTCCAAGAAGATCCCACAGGCTGTGGAGCAGTCAAGTCCGTGCGTCACGACTACTAAACCTGTTCTCTAGAGCCAGTGAGCCCCAACTGCTGAGCCCATGGGCCCCAACTACTGCAGCCCAGGCACCCTAGAGCCCCTCAGCAAGAGAAGCCACTGCAATGAGAAGACTGCACCACAACTAGAGAAAAGCCCGCACAGCAACAAAGACCAAGCATGGTCAAAAATAAATTAATTAATTAAAAAAAAATTTAAAGACTACTGTCTAAAGATATGCTTGGAATGATAGATACCAATAATAGCACTATCTCTGGGTGATGACAGGAAAAAGTAATTGTCTATTTCCTTCTTTGTGCTTTACTGTATTTTCCAAACTTTTTACAGTGAAAATATATTATTTTCATCGTCAGATAAAAAACACATTTTATTTTTAAACTTAGTCATGTGAGATTCTTACAGAGAAATGGCTTCCTTTCTTCCTTTCTGTCCTATGTTACTACCACCCTCATATACAAATCAGCCTGCATTCTGCCAGGTTTCCTGACTTCACCTGGCTTCTTCTCATGACTAAGTCAAGTGGAAACAGTCCTAGAGGAAATTAGACTGTAAAAACCAAATGCTTCATAAATTCATGTTCAAAGAAGGCAAGTAGGACCATTACGTGGCCAAAAGAATTTGCAGATGAAAATGAGCCACTAGATGGATTATTTACTTTAGTCTTTACTGATTAAAAAAAAAATAGCAAGTTTTGCATTTCTCAATTACATTTTGAAACAGAAATGATGACATTTTACTCATTTATTCACTCAGTCATTGTCTTAGTCCATTTGGGACTGATATAGCAGAATGCCAAATGCTGGGTAATTATAAACACAAGAAATGTTATTTCTCACTGTTTTGGAGACTGGGAAGTCCAAGGTCTTGATGCCAGCAGAGTCAGTGTCTGGTGTAGGTCAGCTTTTTGGCTCATAGACAGAAGTCTTTTGACTGTAGCCTTGCCTGGTGGAAGGAGCAAAGAAACTCTCTGGGGTCTCTTTTACAAGGGCACTAACCTCATTCACGAGGGCTCCACCCTCATAATCTATCATCTTCTAAAGACTCCATCTCCAAAATACCCATACATTGGTGTGGGATTAGGTTTCAACATAGGAATATGACAGAGCGGATACATTTAGTCCATAGGAGTCATCAAACACTGTGCACGTATGTGCCCACACAGTGCCAGGGCTTGGAACACAAGCCCAGTCCTTGGCTTATGTCCCTCACAAGCTGCTAAATTCACAGCTGCACTTGCAGTTTTCAGAGAGCCCACCTCTTCCTCATCCATCCTTTTCTTCAACCACAGCAGTTCTTTATATGTCAGCCTCCCATTAAAGTTTCATTGGAATAAAAGATTCCTTGACCTAAAAAAAAAAAAAATAAAAGAGCATTTGGAACTCTCTACTCTACTCTTATTTAATCAACTAGATGGAGTTGAGTGGCACCCACTCACAAATTTTTAAATGAACTCATGGGTAAACTATCAGCCAAAAAGTTCCCCAATATAATGTGTTATAATTGTATGTCATCATCATCATCTGTTTTGAAAATTTCCTGTCAAACTTTCTTATGCTTTAGCACACTGAATTCCCTAAGTGGGTTTGAATTCTTAACTTTTGATGGTAGGGTATAACCACATGCCAGTTAGGCACTGCTGCTGCTACTGCTAAGTCGCTTCAGTCATGTCTGACTCTGTGCAACCCCATAGATGGCAGCCCACCAGGCTCTGCCATCCCTGGGATTCTCCAGGCAAGAACACTGGAATGGGTTGCCATTTCCTTCTCCAATGCATGAAAGTTAAAAGTGAAAGTGAAGTCACTGAGTCGTGTCCAACTCTCAGTGACCCCATGGACTGTAGCCCACCAGGCTCCTCCATCCATGGGATTTTCCAGGCAAGAGTACTGGAGTGGGGTGCCATTGCCTTCTCCGAGTTAGGCACTGGGGGACTATTTTCCTTTAGGGCACTCTGACTGTAATCAAGTAGTCAAATTATTTTCTCCAATTTCTGGTCTAGAACTAGAATAAGAGCTATTGGAGAATTTGTTTAAAATGAAGAGTCAGGCCCCACTTCCAGAAAATCTGATTCTACAAAAGTGAATGGGATTTTACGTTTCTAATGAGCCATTTCCGTGTTCTTGCCTAGAGAATTCCATGGACAGAGGAGCCTGGTGGGCCACAGTCCATGGAGTCGCAGAGTCACACATGACTGAGTGACTAACACTTTCACTTTCACTTTTCAATGAGCAGCCCAGGTGTCTTCTAGATTGACAAACACTTTGGGGAGACAAAAGTTCTAGTCTTGGTGAGGGAGGTGCAGAATACTGATAGATTTCAAGAGACCTTGGGCCTCTCTTTTAGCACATTTTCATAATCTACTGCTTATATATTCTTTCACCTACTAGATTTGAAGCCCTTTTCTGAAAAGTAACTTGCCACAGTTTCTGTGTCTACAGGCTCAAGGCAATTGTCTATGTCCAATAAATGTTTGGCATTACAATAATTAATAAAACAAAGAGCAGCAATAATTCATCAGATTCTGATCCTATTAGGCTAGAAGCTTTTTTTTTTCCATCAATAGATTATTAATAATAAACTTGCTATTAGAGTTTATATGATTTTTCTTTTGAGAGAGTCAATTAAGCTAAACAATTAGGATTAGCTTTAAGAAAAGAAAAAAATTCTTACAGTGTTTTTGAGTTTTAAGAGTGCTCCATGAAGTAAACAGGATAAGAATAGTTATCCAGCTGTTTTAGTTGAGGACACAGGCCAAGGAGGGATAAAATGACTAGCAAGTACTCACAATTTTTAGTATTTGCACAGTCAAGAATGCAGTGTGTTTTAGTGAAAATACATATTCTTTATTGCTGTGTTTGAACTGGAGCTCTGCCATTCACTAGCTGTGTAATCTTGAACAAATTATTTAAATTTTCTGAGCCTCTATTTTTCTGTGCAGGTACACTATACACAGGGACAAAGAGCAGGCTTGTCTGAAGGAGTAAATGTGTCTAGGAGAGTGTTGAGTACATCAACCCAGGGAGAGTGACCTAGAGACTACAAACTGGGAGACAAAAAGAGAGTTTCCATTTAAATGTAAGATAGAAGACTATACATATGTGTTTCTCTGTATAATAAAAATTAATATATCAGCATCTCTTTATTCTAAAATTTTTCTAGCAAACAAAGGTGGCAAAAACAAATTAATCACATGTGTGAATTCAATCTGTATAAAACATTCCTACATATTGTAATCTCCTTAATTTTTATATTGGCAACCCTGTAATAATTAACAGATACTATAAATTCACCCAACCCTATTTTTTCCCACAGGGATTGAAAGCCCTCAGATTAATACAATTTTCTTTTCAAGGCTCATCACCCTCCGGGTTGGAAAAAGATCTCATGAGAAGAGTAAACAGAACACAGACTTGAAGTCAGATAGCTCTGCAACTTACTTGCCAAGTGACCTTGCATAATAAACTCACTAGGCCTCAGTTTCCTAATCTATATAATGGAAATATAAACACCTACTTCATGGAGTTGTTATGTGAGTTAGAAAAGGCAATGTATGTGACATGCCTATGAAACACAGCAGNGGCACTGGGGGACTATTTTCCTTTAGGGCACTCTGACTGTAATCAAGTAGTCAAATTATTTTCTCCAATTTCTGGTCTAGAACTAGAATAAGAGCTATTGGAGAATTTGTTTAAAATGAAGAGTCAGGCCCCACTTCCAGAAAATCTGATTCTACAAAAGTGAATGGGATTTTACGTTTCTAATGAGCCATTTCCGTGTTCTTGCCTAGAGAATTCCATGGACAGAGGAGCCTGGTGGGCCACAGTCCATGGAGTCGCAGAGTCACACATGACTGAGTGACTAACACTTTCACTTTCACTTTTCAATGAGCAGCCCAGGTGTCTTCTAGATTGACAAACACTTTGGGGAGACAAAAGTTCTAGTCTTGGTGAGGGAGGTGCAGAATACTGATAGATTTCAAGAGACCTTGGGCCTCTCTTTTAGCACATTTTCATAATCTACTGCTTATATATTCTTTCACCTACTAGATTTGAAGCCCTTTTCTGAAAAGTAACTTGCCACAGTTTCTGTGTCTACAGGCTCAAGGCAATTGTCTATGTCCAATAAATGTTTGGCATTACAATAATTAATAAAACAAAGAGCAGCAATAATTCATCAGATTCTGATCCTATTAGGCTAGAAGCTTTTTTTTTTCCATCAATAGATTATTAATAATAAACTTGCTATTAGAGTTTATATGATTTTTCTTTTGAGAGAGTCAATTAAGCTAAACAATTAGGATTAGCTTTAAGAAAAGAAAAAAATTCTTACAGTGTTTTTGAGTTTTAAGAGTGCTCCATGAAGTAAACAGGATAAGAATAGTTATCCAGCTGTTTTAGTTGAGGACACAGGCCAAGGAGGGATAAAATGACTAGCAAGTACTCACAATTTTTAGTATTTGCACAGTCAAGAATGCAGTGTGTTTTAGTGAAAATACATATTCTTTATTGCTGTGTTTGAACTGGAGCTCTGCCATTCACTAGCTGTGTAATCTTGAACAAATTATTTAAATTTTCTGAGCCTCTATTTTTCTGTGCAGGTACACTATACACAGGGACAAAGAGCAGGCTTGTCTGAAGGAGTAAATGTGTCTAGGAGAGTGTTGAGTACATCAACCCAGGGAGAGTGACCTAGAGACTACAAACTGGGAGACAAAAAGAGAGTTTCCATTTAAATGTAAGATAGAAGACTATACATATGTGTTTCTCTGTATAATAAAAATTAATATATCAGCATCTCTTTATTCTAAAATTTTTCTAGCAAACAAAGGTGGCAAAAACAAATTAATCACATGTGTGAATTCAATCTGTATAAAACATTCCTACATATTGTAATCTCCTTAATTTTTATATTGGCAACCCTGTAATAATTAACAGATACTATAAATTCACCCAACCCTATTTTTTCCCACAGGGATTGAAAGCCCTCAGATTAATACAATTTTCTTTTCAAGGCTCATCACCCTCCGGGTTGGAAAAAGATCTCATGAGAAGAGTAAACAGAACACAGACTTGAAGTCAGATAGCTCTGCAACTTACTTGCCAAGTGACCTTGCATAATAAACTCACTAGGCCTCAGTTTCCTAATCTATATAATGGAAATATAAACACCTACTTCATGGAGTTGTTATGTGAGTTAGAAAAGGCAATGTATGTGACATGCCTATGAAACACAGCAGGCACTCAAAAAGACCCTGATGCTGGGAAAGATTGAGGGCAGGAGGAGAAGGGGACGACAGAGGATGAGATGGTTGGATGGCATCACTGACTCAGTGGACACGAGTTTGGGTAAACTCCAGGAGTTGGTGATGGACAGGGAGGCCTGGTGTGCTGCTATCTATGGNCAGGCACTCAAAAAGACCCTGATGCTGGGAAAGATTGAGGGCAGGAGGAGAAGGGGACGACAGAGGATGAGATGGTTGGATGGCATCACTGACTCAGTGGACACGAGTTTGGGTAAACTCCAGGAGTTGGTGATGGACAGGGAGGCCTGGTGTGCTGCTATCTATGGGGTTGCAAAGAATCAGACACGATTGAGCAACTGAACTGAACTGAACCTGCCCCTGCCAAAATGCTATGAAAGGATTCAGTGGCTCCAATTAAAGGTACAACATCTAGGTATTTTCATAATTAAGCACTGGGACATTAATGTAACATTTCTTAAACTCTAGTTAGTTGCAAGACTTTTCCTTTGTCCTTCTAGAGCGGAGTCATTAGCTTCGAGCAGTCCTGAGACTCCCAAATCTCAGGAAGGCTCCAACATTTTCGAGAGGAAAAGGACTGTGTCAATCCATGAAAGCTTTCTCTTTCTTATGAATATCCAAATTTCCCCATGGGACTTCTCTGAACTACTATGAGCTAACTGTCCCACTCCATGATCTGGTTTCTGAGAGTTTAAAGCCTGCCCTGTCTGCTGCTCTTTATATATCAGAGATGCAGAACAGCTTGTATTTATTTCTCTGTATCTTCCATTGAATTGCAAATTCATGTGGTTAGAACAGTGTCTTCCTCATTATTTTAGGGTTCACCTCAAATATCAATTTTCTAACTGCAATACTGTCACAAAATTTTATATTAGATGAGTTCTCTTAAAAATCCGTTTTTAAGGGGAATTCCCTGGAGGTCCAGTAGTTAGAACTTAAAGGCCCAGGTTCAACATTTGGTCGGGTAACTAAGATCTCACAAGCCTCAAGCCATGATCAACAATAGTTTTTTAAAAATTTTAGTTTTAGGGGCTTTTTCTTTTCAAGGTCTGAAATATTAACTATGCAGTAGAATAGGCATAGATATGTTTTATTTATCTATATATGCACCTATATTGGGCTTCCCTGATGGCTCAGATGGTAAAGAATCTGCCTGCAATGCAAGAGACCCAGGTTCAATCCCTGAGTGGGGAAGATCCCCTGGAGGAAGAAATGGCAACACCCTCCTATATTCTTGCCTGTAGAATCCCACAGACTGAGGAGCCTGGCAGGCTATGGTCCGTGGGACCACAAAGACTTGGCCGCGACCCAGCAATTAACAGTTGCACTTTCACTTGCCTCAGCAGACGGTAGCACAGAACACCAGGCCCCTTAATAAAATAAAAGTGAATCCTTCAAATCTTAACACCAGAAGGGAAATGTAGAGGGCATCTGATCTAAAGCAGCACCAAGGCCTCCTCAGCATCATTTCCTGTGGCACCACCAGGACGGCCCCATGACACGCTGGTCTTCCTTTAAACTCCTCTCTTGGGTCCAGGCTAATCACCCACCCAGTCCTCTCCTCTCTATGTTCCAGAAATGTTGAATTTCTTGTTGCTGTTGTTCAGTCACTCAGTTGTGTTAGACTCTTTTGTGACCCAATGGACAATGAAGCCTGTCAGGCTCCTCTGTCCATGGGATTTTCCAGGCAAGAATACTGGAGGGGGTTGCCATTTCCTTTTCCTGAATTTCTTACAAACAGCCCTAAACTGTCCTGCTCCCTTCATCATATATGTGCCCACGTGTCCCTTTTCACAGCATATTTTAATTGCCTTTTTCTCTCTATAGAGAAAATTGGATGGTAAGCCCTGTGAGGACAAGAACTGTCCTATTCATTATCCCATTTCTGCTCCAGGCATATAGTAGGCTCTCAATAACTCAGGCATATAGTAGGCTCTCAATAACTATCTGTTTAAACGAATGACATCCTTTTGGCAAGATTTTCAGAAACACTTGACTAAAGACTAAACAGAAAACAAATGGGAAGGGGTTAAAATACAAGAAACAGTAGGAAAACAGAGATTTGCCATCCTGGTTTGGTCTCTGGGAGCTGGGGCCTTGCCCCACCCATCTTTAGACTGGGCATACCCACCTTGTCTTCCCAGTCCAAGTAACAAAGCTCCACAGGCCCCTTTTTCTCAGGGAGGAGGCTGCCCTTACCACCCCCAGCCCTCCACATACAGCTCAGGCCCTCCCACTCCTTGCCATGCCTCCCTGCTGTTTTCCAGGTAGGCCTCTCACTCGCATCAGACGTCTGGCATCAGAGAAGCCCACCTCCCCGCACAGTGCCAGGGCGGGACCTCCCCTCAGGCCCAGCAGCGTATGGGACACACAAGGCCCCAAGAAGGAGGCACAGACCTAACAGGGGGCGAAGCGTGAACAGGCCTGTGGCCAGCTCGCGTGAGGTTAAAGAGGAACGGGTCAAATTCACTTCTACAGGCAAAAATACCTGGAGGATCCTAAGAAAGCAGTCGGCCTGGAGTTCACCGCAGATCTGGGAAACTTGTGTCATTCTTTTTTGGTGGAAGCAGAAACCTGACTCTGAACTAACCCCTGCCCAGAGGCCGCTGGGGCCTGGAAATACCCCTGTGAATTCTCCGCGTCTAGGCCGGAGCCTGGAGGTTCCCTGCCTTCCGGCCATCTGCAGGGGCCTCCCTGAGAACCAGGTCTGCCGCGACTGGACGACCTGCGGCCAGACTGCGGCCCGCACTCCGAAAGCGGAGGCCGCGTCTCCCCGGCTGGGAGCGCCTCAGGGTCGCTCGGGCCAGGCCCGGCGTGGCTGCTGCAAACTCAGGCTCCTGCGACCCTCACCCCGAGCGCCTCCGCTGACCGTCCGGACCCGTGGCAACAGAGAGCGCCTCCCCGCCCCTCTTTCCCCTCCCCTCCAGACTGGCCTGCGCCTCGAAGTTCGAGAAGCGGTTCCCCCTACGCGCCTCTCACTCCAGGCCGAGCTAGGAAGCGCCTCCGACTTCGCCGCGGCACCGGAGCCCGCGTGGGCTGCCCTCGGCCGCCGCTGCTCTGTGACCCCGGCTCCGCGCGCGACGTGGTCCCCGCTGCCCCGCGCCCCTCAGTGCGAGGCCCGGCAGGGACCCTCGGGGTCCTGGGAGCCCTGGCCCGCCCAACCCCATGACCCTCCAAACCAGACAGCCCTGGAGTTATTCCGGGCCGCGGGGGTGGTGGAGCATGAGGGCTCCATTCACGTCTCGGTTTGCAACAGTAAGGACGTGTCCACCCCAGCGAAGGCCAGCCAGTGACCCCGCCGGCCCTTCAGGCGCGGCGTCCAGTTTGCGCGAAGTCCAGTAACCATCAACTGCTACGCTCTGGGAAGGATTTTGAGTAGATGCGGGGCTGAGCTCCAGACAGCGGCTCCGGGCCGGACTACAAATCTGTTTTATCCGATCTGACCTGGATCCGTGGCTCTGAACTTAACGTGACCTCGGCCGCCCGCCTTGGGCTCTGCAAGAGCGGGAACCCAGGTGCAGGGGAGGGGCTTGCAGACCACTGGAGGGCAAGTTGGGGAGGTATTTGTATGGTAGGCTTCCGTACGGGGTATTTTTCTAGAACGAGATATATAGATCTCAAAAGTAAAGACCTGGTCCCGAAGCACGACCGCGCCCCTAGGTCTCTCCACAGATAGCCCCGAGCGCTTGTCAGAAGAGGAGACTGGTGCCCCAAGTTTTCCTCCCGCGCGGCGCGTTGAACTTGGGCGCAGCGCTGGAGAAGCGCACGCTGTGCCCACGCGCTCACTTTGGCGCGAGCCACGGACCAATTCGGCGCCCGGGTTCTCCATCTCTGCCGACGGGACAACCTGGCTCCTGGAGGCTGAGACCTGCCGCAGACACCAAGGTCACCTGTCGTGACCTGCCTCGTCGTCATGTAGCAGAAAGGGCCAAAGGGCTGCTCGGGACACTTTTAAAATACTTAACAATTTGAAGAAGGAGCCTGAGAGCGGAGACGAACGTGCGGGAATTTTCTGTTTAAAGAGCAGTGCAAACTTGCTAGGAAACTCACTACGACGTGACTGTTTTCTCCGGGCGAATGGGACCCAAAGAAAATATGCTCAGACCAGATGACCGGGCGAGATCTCCAACGCCAGCCGCTCCCGGCGACTCTCCTCCCGAGAGTCCGACACCCGGGAGGAAAGTGCGGGCAGGTGGGTTTCCTCCGCCCGTGAGTGCTACAGCCTTCTTCTCTATTTTCTTATTTTATTTTTTTAAATTAAAGAGAGAGCGAGAGAGAGCACAAGTCTTAAAAGTGGATAGCCGAGCAGCGTCCGGTAAAATTTGCGCTATGAAAGATATGAGGTCGAGATAGATCAGTGTGTGGGTGAGGGCTGCACTAGCAGAAACGCCAGAAATGAGCAGGAGCCCACAATTTTCGTTTTTACTGTAGAAATCGGTAAACGAAATCGAATGGTGATGGTTTGCCTATTATGGCCACTGAGAAAGTTCGAAATAATTTAATGTTTCGGATTTATACATACGTAATCACTATACTTTTTATTTTGTCTAGCTATTTCCATTAAGTTTTAATAAGCTGTTAAAGTTCCCTGGATAAATTTTGTGAGTTTTTTTTTTTTTTTGAGTGAGTGGAGAGTACATGAACCAGAAGCGAAGTTTGAGCATAATTTCCTTAGCCACTGGGAAGTCTGTATCTCCTGCCAAAATTTCCAAGGATATGGAGAAGAAGACGAAATACTCATTGAGTACCTACTATGCGCAGACACCCTGGTAGAACTGGCTTTACAAATTTTATTTCATAGTAATAATTGTTGATCAGTAGGTGCTCTTTTCAAAAAGACCAAACCCTTTCTTCTGCATCCAAGACCTCAGGTGGACAGCTTCCATAATTTTATTTTATTCGCAAGAATTTCGTTTTTATTACTTCCTTCTTCGAAGTGACATTATTGCCAAGGTTAATGGAGAGATCCATGTTTAATGATATTAAAGTCTGTTGGTTTAACTGATTACATCGTTTAGTGCTAATCCTGTGGGGGAGGGGGGTAAAGGTGAGTCAGCACTCACCGAATTTCTCCTAACTCTTTAGGTCTGTGTAAAAATAAAGAAATCTTTATTATGTTTGGCAGGAGAGGGAACTTGTAAGTAGGAAGAGAGCGCTGTCACTGAAAGCAATGGGGGGTGGGGAGGGAAACGTGCAAACCTACACTTTTCCGTCTCTGTGGATCAAAGGAACCGAAAACATGACTTGTTTTGTAAGGAGGACGCAAACACTGTGGCTTATACTGACCATTTACAGAGGCTGAGTTAGACTAGAGGCTTCGTGTGTTACAAAGGATATGATGAAGTTGAGTATCAGGAGCTTTAAAAAAGACAGAGAGAGAGAACCGAGTTGACAACCAGATGAAGTGGGAAAGAAGGGGAGGAGAATACACCCAGGAGCCTGAGCAGGCAGGTAAATCATCAAAAATTCAGTTCTTGCAACTAATGAAAAAACCAATCTCACTGTAGTCCAGGGGAAATGGTTCGCTGACGCAAGGCTCGATGGTGAGTCTATTTGTCATGCTTCTTTTCCGNTAAAAAAGCCTGTGCTGTGAGAGAAAGCAGACCTCACAAGTACACAGTGTACCTCAAAAAGTAGGAGCGTCTTCCTGGGTAGATGGAGAATTTTAAGGACACTTCACGATGTTAGACCTTTTTGGGGCAGTGATGTTGCGTGAACCAAGGAGAAACAGTTCAGATAAATGACCCAGCAATCCTAGTGGATGGCAGAATATCAGAACTATGTTTATTAATTTCAGTATTTGTTAAATACATAACACCATTTGGTGGCTGAGCATAAGATAAAGGAAAATGGGATGGTGTTGAAAATTCCTGTAGGAAGTTCTCTTAACAGGAAGGTGTCCATTGTATTTATCATCAAAACTCTGGGGCAAATTTAAATTACACGTTTGCTACCCAATCTCTCCCTCCTAAGAAAGCACTACAAAAGTGTATACTACAGCCTGGGATGATTGTTCAGTGTAAGTGCTGCACAAACTATTAGTCGCTGCTTGTTTTACAGGTTTTACTTCACGGTTTTATTTTCTTCCCACCTCCACCCTAGTTTGGAAATCCAAGAGGTAGACGCTAAGAGAAAGAGCAGTTGCTAGCCTGGCTTCAGGAAGGCAGGAATGCACACCCAGCTTGCTTAGCCTGAATAGCTTTCTGTAGGTAGCTGACCTGAGGTGCTTCTTAAAAGAAAGAAGACGGTTTCCTGGATGGGCAGAAGTTAGACCAGCTAAGGAAAGCGTTTTCCCAAGCTGGACAAGCAAAGTAGCAGGTACAAAGGCCTGTAGTGAACAACTACAGCCAAGTAAGAATGGATGGGCTGTGAAAAGGGAGAGAAGGGAGGCTGGGTGAAAGGCCAGGTCACACAGGACTTTGTAGTCCACGCTGGGGAGTTTGGAATGTAGCTTGAGACCTACAAGTGTTTAGCTTTTGGGGGCACGCATACCCTTTTGAGTACCTAGGGAAAGCAGTCTGGTCTCTCTCCAGAGTAACCTCTACTACAGTTCAGCATACAATCTGAAGTGTTTGCTCTGTGTGTAAATGATTATTGGGCCTCAGGA
Organism: Neotragus moschatus; assembly: GCA_006410615.1. Lineage (NCBI taxonomy): Eukaryota > Metazoa > Chordata > Mammalia > Artiodactyla > Bovidae > Neotragus > Neotragus moschatus. The sequence continues at coordinate 6,027,170 of SJYA01002027.1, forward strand.
TTTAAACCTACAGAAAAGGGAAAACCATAAAAGGATTTCATTTTTTTAGTGGAAATGCATGATCAGGTATGAAAAGAATACAGGTCCTTGAAAAGATTACACCAGTTGGGGTCCTGGAGACGGGAAGATGGAAAACAGCCTGTGATCTAAGAATCAACTAGGACCACTGCTGTATACCTAGTGGCAGTGGGGATAAGAGAGGGGTTCAAGAAAGCTAATTTGAAAGAGTTGGTAGAATGGGAAAGTGACTGATGGGCCAGATCAAGGGATCCCCATTCTGGTCTGGGCTGTGGACTGGGAGGAGAAATGGGCCTCTGGTTCAGGAGGAGGAACTCTGTTTTGCTTCCTTGAAAAGGAATGAAAAGCTGTGGCTGAAAATCCACTGAAAAGGCTGTGTACCCTTCCAGTGAAAAAGAAAGCAACCTTTGCAAAGATTTGAATTCAGAAGGGAGATGAGGGCAGGAGAGGATAAAATCTTGTTTTCCTCTTTTAACTGGATAACTAGAGAAGAAGAAAAGGAGAGAGAGATGGAATCAAGCTTTGTTTTTGCCCTGCTCAACCACCAGACTTTCAAGGAAAGGGACACGAGCTAGAATGAATTCCCATAAGGGTGGTATTTGTTTCTTGTGGCCCTTCAAAACCACACTTAATCATACACAGTTAGTACCCAGAAGTGCTTAAGATCTGTCTGGCTAGGAAAACAACAAAAAGTGAGGGGAAAGGTTTCCTAGTTGTCACAGCTAACCTGAGCTAGAGATTTAATGGAAGCAGAAACTCAGATACAAAACAAACCACCCCCAGAACGTAATGGTTTAGATACAACACTTGCTCATGAATATGCAGTTATGGGTAGGGCTCTGCAAGACAGCTTGTTTCTAGTCCACAGGGAGTCAGCTGGGGCAGCTCATAGGCTAAAGGCTTGCATCATCTGAAGGCGGTTCACTTTCCCATCTAGCAGTCCCTGCTCACAGATGGCTAGGATCTTAGCTAGGGCTTTCAGCCAGAACACCTGCACATGGCCACTCCTTGTGGTCTGGGCTTCCTCACAGCATGGCTCTGGGTTCCAAGGGTCCCAAGACTGAGAGCCAAGTGAAGCTGTAGAACCTAATCCTAGAAATCCTATCCATCACATTCTGTTCATCTGAGGCGTATCACTTAAGCCATACAGATTCTAGAAGGAGAATCAGACTGCCTTTTACTGGGAAGAGCGTCAAAGAATTTGCCATGTATTTAAAATCACCACACATTTTAACTTCAGATAAATTTAAACTACGTTGTATATAAAAACTGTTTAAACATAACAAATATCCTTTTTTGATATTAGAATTGAATATAAAAATCCAAGTATTTCATCATTACAGCAAAGCTAATTGAGAGCCAGTCTGAGTAGGCAATCTCATAATCTTCCCCCGTTTTTCTCCTCCATGACCATTCCCTCCCCTCCAGATCAAGCCTCCATATACAGACTCCTGTCTCTCCAAAGCTAGGTAGGACACTCCCAGTGGCTGCACTTTTCAAAGAGATGATCAGGTCCTAAAAGTTTTCCACTGCCTCCTTAAACTGTCCCTGACTTTGGACATTACTAGCTCATTGGCAAGACCATCAGTGACTTCTCCAAGTTTAAAAGCAAAATACTATGGAGATTATTCCATTAAGTAATTTTATAATAAATTCATGTTATATAATTAAGACAGAATGACAGTTCTTAAAAAGGGTTATATGTTTTTAGATATCAGGATCTTTTTTTACTTGGGCTTGTTGATTCATAGTGGAGAAGGCAATGGCAGCCCACTCCAGTACTCTTGCCTGGAAAATCCCATGGACGGAGGAGCCTGGTAGGCTGCAATCCATGGAGTCACTAGGATTTGGATACAACTGAGCGAGTTCACTTTCACTTTTCACTTTCATGCATTGGAGAAGGAAATGGCAACCCACTCCAGTGTTCTTGCCTGGAGAATCCCAGGGATGGGGGAGCCTGGTGAGCTCCCGTCTATGAGGTCGCACAGAGTCAGACACGACTGAAGCGACTTAGCAACAGCAATTGATTCATAAAACTCAGTATAATTCTAAAGTGATGGTTGAGATTTTAGGTATAAGAATCTGCATGTTTCCTTGAAGTGATATAAAACTCGATTATTACCATACAAAATTTGAATAGCTCTTCTTTCACTTTTACAATGCCTACTGCCTGAAATGCATGGCATACTGTTATTTGGTTGGTAAAGGAGCTTAAGAGTTCTCTAAGGAACTGAAAATACCTTTCTCTATTCAATCAAGATAAAATAGTCTTTTCTTATAACCTAGTATGTTTTAAATTCTCCCAAAGCTGATATTATTACAATTTATATACCTTTGATGTTCTCATAGAAGACTTCTTTTATGACTTAGAGAAAGAATAGTGCTTAGGCTGTTTTAATAATTCATACTCTTCTAAAGGCTGTGCTCTATACATTTTGGTAATTTTGCATAATTGTTTATAGTTCTATTGGGTCAGAATCATATTGTGAATTCACTGTAAGTTTTAAAATAAGCACATTTAGGTAATGAACAAATGTACATTTATGATTGCTTTGTGTTATATTTCATAATTTTTGAAGTAGCAAGCTCTTTTAAAAAATAAAATGAATCAATATCTTTTTTTTTTTTTTAACTTCCTTATACAGCAATGATTTTTAAAAAATTGACAGTGTTCACATTAAACTAATAGACTTTGTTATCAGGCCCCAAACTGTTACTAATTCTCAGTGACTTCATAGCTACCATGGAGGCAGCCCAAAGGAGCTTAAGTAAACACTTTAAAATTACGTAATACAGTTCCAAAGGAGGAACAACCCCAGCCAAACTGTGCCATATAGTTTTACAGATGCAATTTTACTGTAGGCCAGAATGCTTATTAACCTATCTATAGAATGACTTCATAGCAAAGATAACAAGTAAGGAAGTTGGAAGTGAGCCAGTCTGTTTCTAGGCCTCTTGAGTGAAGACAGGGTTGTGGAAATTATTTCAAAGTAGTTATCCAGTGAAGGTTTTTCTTAACCTTATAGACGAAGTGTTTCGAAGCATTCTGAAAAGTTCTGTAGTAAAAATGGCACCTTAAGCAATAAATTCAGTGATTTCCATAAATACAATACGATGTTGCTGGTTGATAGTAATATTGCTCTACTACTACATTAAGAATTGAAGACTACATGTGTCTCTTCCCTCTTGGACCTCCCTCCACCCTACCCCTACCTCCAATCCCAGCCATCTAGGTCATCACAGAGCACTGTTTTGTGGTCAGAATAGCCTGTACAATTTCTCGTTTCTTGTACTGTGTTGAACTTCCTTTGTGCCCAAGAAATAATTAATTGCATATATATTTAATGGAAATGTAAAAAGAAGCAGTATTCTCCATTTCTATAATGGAAAATCAATTTATATATCTATTAAGCTTCTTAAACGATCATAAAACTTTCCTGTTTCTAAAAAAAAATACCATCTTACTTTTTATTAAGTAAAATAATTTGGATCCTTTTTTATGTTCCTTTTTCCTCACCTTTCTGTGTGTTCAAAATATAATTTATCTTAAATGCTGCCAAAGCCAGAAACAAAATATATTTTCTTCAATATCTTGGCAAGGCTCTATAAAGAACTGTAAGTCCCTAAAATGGTAAAGTTATTAATATGAGTGTATGAGCAAAATGCAACTTTATCTCAATTACAGAAAGAGTCTTTCCATCAGATTGGCAGAGACTGAAAGTAAGTGCTAATAACTGTTACTAAGAATGTAATTTACACACCCATCTATTACTATATTACCTTTCTGGAGTCAAAAATGTCCAAATCTTTGATACAGTAGTTTCACTTACAGGAACCAATCCTGAAAAAAAAAAAACAGATATGAAATCAAAGATTTATATATGCTTATAACAGTACCTATAGATAAGAGACCATCTGAATATTCGGTAGTAAAGGAGTGATAAAATAAACCAAGATACATCAATCTAATGGAATTTTTGTAACCACTAAAAATACTGAATACCACAGAGAAATGCTAATGTTTAATGTACAGATAAATCTTTTAGGTTATAAAACTATTTCTCCTCATGGGCCGAGGGGAAAATATACCAAAGTATATTATGTAATTATGGTAATTTTTACCTTTTATTTTTTGCATTTTCTAAAATGAGCATATATTTTAACCATCGGAAAAAAATCATTAAAAGATTTCTTCCCAAATATATAAATCAAATAACACATATTTACATTCTTATAACACCTAAGATATTTAATAGAATTATACAACAGTTACTTTTTACATGCATCTTTTTATTTTGCATATTTATAACATCTGCCAGTGAATGATCTCTGTTTCTAACACTAAATCAGATAAGATATAAGCAAATACAGAGTATTATTTGAAGGGTATAACCTGAGGAGTAATGTTTGGTGGAAAAGTTGATTTGGTGAGAATTTTAGATAGTCAAAATCCAATGGCTGAACCAATTTTATATTGTAACTTTTATAAGAATATTTTTTATTTTCAATTGTAAAAAAAAATACAGTTAAAACACATAACATAAAATTTACCATCTTAACAATTTTAAAATGTCCAGTTCAATAGTATTAAGTATATTTGCAGTGTTGTATATAATAGTATTTTAAGGATAGTGTTTCTACTGGTTTCATAAAAATAATACATGTTCATTTATAAATAATTCAAATATAGAAAGTTACAGGAAGATTTTTAAATCTCTTCAGATCCCAGACTTTACCATCAGTATTAAGTGATCANCCTAAGATATTTAATAGAATTATACAAGAGTTACTTTTTACATGCATCTTTTTATTTTGCATATTTATAACATCTGCCAGTGAATGATCTCTGTTTCTAACACTAAATCAGATAAGATATAAGCAAATACAGAGTATTATTTGAAGGGTATAACCTGAGGAGTAATGTTTGGTGGAAAAGTTGATTTGGTGAGAATTTTAGATAGTCAAAATCCAATGGCTGAACCAATTTTATATTGTAACTTTTATAAGAATATTTTTTATTTTCAATTGTAAAAAAAAATACAGTTAAAACACATAACATAAAATTTACCATCTTAACAATTTTAAAATGTCCAGTTCAATAGTATTAAGTATATTTGCAGTGTTGTATATAATAGTATTTTAAGGATAGTGTTTCTACTGGTTTCATAAAAATAATACATGTTCATTTATAAATAATTCAAATATAGAAAGTTACAGGAAGATTTTTAAATCTCTTCAGATCCCAGACTTTACCATCAGTATTAAGTGATCATCACAGCAGGCATATTTCTATGCACTTATACAAATAAATAATCTTATTTAAGATGAGAATGTGTACACTATTTTTCAATTTTTTAAATATTAAATTTAAAATTTTTTGAATATGGTAGCACTATGATAAGCTGAAGGAACTGCTGAACTTCCAGAAAATATGTTACTTTGCAACAAGAGATCTTATTTCCTAAAATATCCAGTTTAAAAAAATTAAGAGTTTGGAGAATTTTTTATCTATATGTTTCCAATTTAGAGGCACAGGTTGACTGTTGTGAAAAAATGTATTATTTTGGTCATTATTTTAAGTGAAGGTTTTAATGTTTCTGTTTTGTAACTTTAACTTCCTTTGGTCATTTGGTCATGACCTCTATTTTAAAATCCAGTGGTCACAACACACCTCAACTCTTAATTCCTACTTACTAATTTTGATCCATCACGTATCTGCTCTTCATTAAGTAGCTTTGTTCTTTTTTCCTACCAGGGATTCATGGATGCCATATTTGCCTTTCTCAGTCAATTTCTGAAGGACACATACTTAGATATCATAGTTCGGGGTCTTGTTGGCTTCGCCTTAAAACTGCAAACATTTTTGCTTTGAATATTGCTTAGAGGAAGTCTAAGGCCAGCATGATTTCCTCCCTCTTATATGTTACTTAGTTTTCTAGCCTAGAGGTCTGAAGTTCTTCCTTCATTCACCATTGTTAATAGCTTAACCAGTATATACCTTGATAGCGAATATTTATGTCCCTTTTTCTTTGAATATGTTATTCTGCATATTCAATTCTTTCATAATTTTATGGAAATTCTCTTCCGTTAACCTTTAAGTGGTTTTTCTGATTCATTTGTTGCATTATGTACTCAGGGAGTGGAATCCAGCTCTATTGTGTTGTCTTTGTCTCAGTTGCATACTATCTTCTTTGCAATTACTTTGGTCCACTTTTCTTCTGCATTTTCACTGCAATTCACTATTAAATTCATTTATCAACTGGAATGTATTGAGTGCCAGCACCAGTGGTAAAGGAGATCATATCCCTTCCTTAGTATGAAGCAATGGAGCTTTTACTTGAGAATAGGGAAGAGCGAAATAAATATAACAAAATCAGGTAACGATCTTCATAAGAAACCCAAGTAAGGAAAGGGAGGGTTGTGGGCAGGAATCATGCATTTTAGATAATGCAGTGAGAGCAGGTCGTCCTGAGATGACACTTGAAAATAAACATGAATGAAGCAAGGCAGTGAGCTAGGCAAAGACCTGGGCAATGCAGAGGCAGAGAAGAGCAAGTGCAAAGGCCCCATGGTGGAAACGCAGTGTGTTCAAGACAGAATGATAAGAGCCAGATAAGAAATCAGAAACTGGTGAGAGAGGAGACCAGAGAATCAGGCCAGGTCACAAAAGAGGCTGGAGGCCTGAGAGAGGAGGCTGAATTTTGTTCTGTGACAAGGAGAGGGGGACCATATGTGCTTTAGAGCAGGTATCCCCAACCTCTGGGATCTAATGCCTAGTGATCTGAGGTGGAGTTGATGTAGTAATAATAGAAATAAAGTGCACAGTAAATGTAATGAACTTGAATCATCCCCAAACTGCCCCTCACCCCTGGTCTGTGGAAAAATTGTCTTCCACAGAATTGGTCCCTGATGCCAAAAAGGTTGGGGACCACTGCTTTAGAGGAGGCACTCTGGCTTTTGCTAAGTATTTCAACAACAGTAAATTGAGCATAAAAAATTGATCAAGTGTTATCTAACAGAAAAAGGAAAAGAGGAGCACTAAGATAAGAGAGTAATAACTTCAGGAAGTCATCTAGTCCTGGATTAACTGAGGAAGACCTGAAGTTACTAGAACCCAGCTTCCCAGTTGGTGCTAGGGTAAAGAACCCACCTGTCAACACAAGAGACGTTAGAGATGCAGATTTGATCCCTAGGTCGGGAAGAGCCCCTGGAGAAGGACATGGAAACTCAATCCACTGTTCTTGCCTGGAGAATCCCCATGGACAGAGGAGCCTGGGGGGAGGGGGGAACAGTCCATGGGGTTGCACAGAGTCAGCCATGACTAAAGCGACTTAGCTCGAGCACAAATGCACAGGAACCAGGAGCAGGGACTCACAGAGCTGGAACCCTGGCCTGGGGTCGGAGGTGTTGCCCACTTGCTGGTAGTTCTGAGAGGGTACACTGAGGTTGCTTCCAGGAGAGTGGAAGATCGTTGAAATTTGGGGCTAACTGCTGCTGTCAGGGTAAAGGTCTACAGTGGGCAATGCTGGCAGGTATGGAAAGTCAACAAGAAGGAAGAGCAAGTTCTTTTTCTGTCTTCTTACTTTTAGTCTTTTATCTAATGCCTCTTACAGATTATAGCAAGAATTCAGCTGAAAAAGTAAAAATGTAGCTTGCAGAGTCCCAGCCACAGCAGTACAAAGCAGAGTAGGGAAGGGGTTATTGCTAAAAGTTAACAGTCTAATAACTGGAACAAAGAGGAATTCAGGATGACCTCTAGGTTTCTGTCTTGAGCAACTGGATGAAAATAATGCCTTTTATTGACATGGGGAAAACTCAGGCAGAAGTAAATTGAGAGGAAAAAGAAAATATGTTTGAGTATGTTATTGCCAATTTGCCATTTAAATACAAACAAATGCAAAATTTATCATTTTTCCCAAGTCTATTTCCTTTAGCCAGACTAGACTACTCAGATCTCTCATTCGTTAATCTTTGTGTTCCTTTGCTTTTGTTTTTTAATTTCTTCAGTTTTTGATTGGAGGATAATTGCTTTACAATGTTATGTTGGTTTCTGCTGTGTAACAACAATCAGCTGTAAGTATACATACATCCCCTCCTTCTTGAGCCTCCCTCCCACCCCCACCTCCATACCNCTGCAAAGAATATAATCAATCTGATGTCAGTGTTGACCATCTGGTGATGTCCATGTGTAGAGTCTTCTCTTGTGTTGTTGGAAGAGGGTGTTTGCTATGGCCAGTGCATTTTCTTGGCAAAACTCTATTAGTCTTTGCCCTGCTTCATTCCTCATTCCAAAGCCATTCCTGACCCCATTACTTCATGGCAAATAGAAGGTGAAAAAAGTAAAACCAGTGACAGATTTTATTTTCTTGGGCTCCTAAATCACCACAGATGATGACTGCAGCCATGAAATTTAAATATGCTTGTTCCTTGGAAGGAAAGCCATGACAAACCTAGACAGCATATTAACAAGCAGAGCTATAACTTTGCCAGTCAAAGTCCATACAGTCAAAGCTGTTTCTTCCAGTAGTCATGTACAGCTGTTAGAGTTGGACCATCAAAAAGGCTGAGTGGCAAAGAATTGATGCTTTCAAATTGTGGTGCTAGAGAAGACTCTTGAGAGTCCCTTGGACAGCAAGGAGACCAAAGCAGTCAATCCTAAAGGAAATCAACCCTGAATATTCTTTGGAAGGATTGATACTGAAGTTGAAACTCCAATACTTTGGCCACCTTATGCAAAGAGCCAACTNGGCAAAGAATTGATGCTTTCAAATTGTGGTGCTAGAGAAGACTCTTGAGAGTCCCTTGGACAGCAAGGAGACCAAAGCAGTCAATCCTAAAGGAAATCAACCCTGAATATTCTTTGGAAGGATTGATACTGAAGTTGAAACTCCAATACTTTGGCCACCTTATGCAAAGAGCCAACTCATTGGAAAAGACCCTGATGCTGGGAAAGATTGAAGGCAAAAGGAGAAGGGGATGGCAGAGGATGAGATGCTTAGATAGCATCACTGACTCAATGGACATGAATTTGAGCAACTACAGTAGGTATTGGAGGACAGAGTAGCCTGGTGTGCTGCAGTCCAAGAGGTTGCAGAGTCAGACACGACTTAGCCACTGAACAATAGCCAATTGATTTTCTATGCTGCATAAAAAACTACCGCAAAAGTAGCAACTAAGAAGAACAAGCATTTATTGTCTTGATTTCCTTGGATCAGAAGTCCTGGCTGGCTTAACTGGGGCCTCTGCTCAAGGTCTCACCAGACTTCAGGAATCTCATTAGATGTCAGCCAGATAGCATTCTTTCTTGAGTTCCAGGTCCTCTTCCAAGGTGGTTATTGGCAGAATTCAGCTCCTTAAAGTTTTAGTATTAATACTTGGTTACTGGCTCTTGGCTGCTAAAGCCCCCACAATTCCTTGGCCCGTGTTGCTCTCACAAGCCCTCTCAGGATATGGCAATTTACTTCCTCAAGATCAACAGAAGAACCTCTCCATCTGGTGTGTTAAGATATTTGTATACACTTTAATACAATCCTGGGGGTGATTTTCCTGGAACAGATACCCATTCTCCAGGGGAGAGGATTATACAGTGTTGTTCTTCAGGGCTGGGCATCTTGGGAACCATCCTTGCTTACCACAATGATTGAATAAAAAAAGAAAAGAATAAAATAACCTTCATCTCATGGTGTCTTATTAATGAAGACTTAAAGATATCATTCTTTCAAGTGTCCCTATTGCTTGAAACCTAGAGGCTTTTGTATCCTGTAAGAAGATTCAGTTTGGGTGGGAATAAAGTAGGAGGACACTTATTATAGTAAAAGAATATCTTGATGTTACCTAGGCAGATCAGTTTCAGGGTAGTGTATCCATGGAAGTTAAGACTCTGGAAACTGAACTCCCTTAAAACTATCCATGTCTCTATAAAGTCTCTGGGTACCCTCCAGACATAACTACTGTTCAATTTGAAGACTACTGGTTCAATCTATTTTAGGAGGGTCACATATAAAACATTGACAATCACCTGACATCATGACTTGCTTTCAGCCATAATTACCTTGAGTTTCTCTGACAAGATGTAGTTGCTAAAATGAAAGAACTTCTACCCACCCACCCCTAATGCCAGATTATATGTACTTTCTAATGCCTTGATCATTTTCTTAAAAGCATCTCAAGCAGTCACCAAACTTTCACTTTATTTTTTAGCGTACTTTCTCTCCTCTCTTTTTTTTTTTTTTTGCTTTAGTTTTTGTAACAGATCCAATGGGATCATTTTTATACATCCTGTAAGCCACTAGGGGCCAAAATATATAATAGAAATAAAGACCAAGAGTTGGAAATTACATATTGCAGAATTCACTGATCTCTGATGACAAGGGGAGTGTGATGAAGAAAACTCATTGGTCAAGAGTGTAAAGTACCATGTGTAGAGTAGCTTTCATTGGCTGAAAACACATAAATAGTCAAATCATGAGGAAATACGGATATATATATAAATGTGCTCAAATGAACTTATAGTCCATCTGTTGTACTGGAATATTTTCACTGGGATTTTATCGATGTATGTCTATGTGTGCATCTGAGGAATAATGTATTAGTAACATTATAGCAAGTCAGGTTGCATGAGGGTTGTTAAAATAGGTATAGGGTTAGAGGGAAGAACAGTTGAGTTTAAAGCAGCAAGCAATATAAGACAACAGGTGAAGCTGAGTCACTTTAGTGGGGCAGTGAGGGGACAAAGGCCCGTCTAGTCAAGACTATGGTTTTTCCGGTGGTGATGTATGGATGTGAAAGTTGGACTGTGAAGAAGGCTGAGCGCCGAAGAATTGATGCTTTGGAACTGTGGTGTTGGAGCAGACTCTTGAGAATCCCTTGGACTGCAAGGAGATCCAACCAGTCCATTCTGAAGGAGATCAGCCCTGGGATTTCTTTGGAGAGAATGGTGCTAAAACTGAAACTCCAGAACTTTGACCACCTCACGCAAAGAGTTGACTCACTGGAAAAGACTCTGATGCTGGGAGGGGCTGGGGGCAGGAGGAGAAGGGGATAACAGAGGATGAGATGTCTGGATGGCATCACTGACTCGATGGACATGAGTCTGAGTGAACTCCGGGAGTTGGTGATGGACAGGGAGGCCTGGCGTGCTGTGTTTCATGGGGTCGCAGGCAGTCAGACACAACTGAGCGACTGAACTGAACTGAGGGGAGATCCAAAAGAAGAGAACCTGAAGCTGAAGAAGGGTCAGAATTACCTGATCTTAAAATTAGTATGGAACCTGCAAGATCTTCCAGTTCCTAAACACTAGTACCATCACCAGGAAGTCTGGTTGTTCTGTGTTCTGGAAGAATTTCCAGTTCCTTCATTGTTAAGATGAATTCTTAAAATAAATCCTTAGTTTTGAAAGTAACCTGTGTCAATTTCTGTTCTTTCTGACAGGGATATTGCCTTAGAGATTTTTCAAAAATAGTGTTTGTAATATGCTCTTTTGGATCAGAATAGCACAACTGGGTTACCAACTATACTTTTTAAATTATAAATGTCTTTACCTACTTTAGAGACATATGGTTTTGCCTTTTTAAATATCTGTTTATGTGTATGGAAAAATGTCTGGAAAATACGTCAAAAGATCATCTATAGTTAATTCTGGGATTATGAAGCTTTTTAATCTAAACTTTTCCTCTTTTGTTGCTATCTGTATTTTTTATTTATTTTTAACAATTGTATGGTCAACTCTGCCTCAAAAACTAAACATGCCTGTTTTGTTTTGAAATAAAAGTTATTTAAAAAAAACTACTCATAAAAAAGTTCAGAAGGACTCTGTAAAAATATGCTTCTGAGAGAAATAATATATTTTAAGAAAAATAATGTAACAAAATAGAATTCTCCCATTAGACTATAAGCTCCCAGCAAAAGGACGTCATCTGTGCCATTCATTTGCATGTTCCCAGTGTCTGGACAGATGCTTGGCATGAAGCAATTGTTTAATGAATACTTGTTGCATGAACAACTCTCCTCACACAAAACAACTGAATAGTAATGTATCTACTTATCATAACCACCACTGCACATCTCTGATTAATTTCTAAATAGATTGAGAAGAAGATTGTATAGAAGGACTTTTAGTCTGTGCCTTTATATTCCTTTCCCAAGTACTTAATGCAATATAGGAAACAATTTCAAATACTATTAATACTGTTTGTACTGAAATATTATTAATAGAAATCCGTTCATCACCCTCTTGTGTTCCAGCTTAGGGAGGCAAGGAGCAAACTTCTTGGTAAGAAATAAGCCAGGAACAAGGCTGCCTCTCTCAGGATGGCCAGTCATCACTTGTTAAAGAGAGGGCTTATTATGGACATCACTGTGTAGAGCAATTTGTGATCCACTGCCTCTCAGAATGATTTAAACAAGAACTTAAACAGAAAAAGGCTACCCACTGTCCACCTAGAAAAATAATGAGCAAAATTGTTATTGAAATTCCATACATGGTAGTTAATTAGCATTTTGAAGTCCTGAGGTAAAGATGACTGCTACCTCCTAGACCCTTAAGGCTTACTAAGCACATTCTGCACTATTCTACCTCATAGACTAGCCCTCCTTAGAGAAAGCTTTTTTACCTAGGTTTATTTGGAAATGAATAGGAACGTTACTCACTAGATGACTGGTTCTCAATTCTGGCTGGACCTGCGAATCACAGAAGACTAAAAACAGCTAATGCTTAAGCCCCAATCTAGACCAATGAGCCCAGAATCCAGGGGTGAGGGCTGAGGACAGTGCATTGTCACTATTTAACTTCTGTTGTAATTTAGTGTGCAGGCGGATGGAGAACCTTTATGAGCTTCTTAAACTTGGGTACCATGTCTCATTTGCTTTTTATCCCAGTGCTTACCACAGTTCACGATATGAAAGTTCTAAAACTCACAATACAGTTTTAAGCTTTAATAACTTTAGAAGTTCAAATGACATTAACAGGAAGTATCATTTGAAAGCTTAATTAAATTTCAACTTCACATATACATATTTATTTCTAGCACTTGATCAACAGATTTGTAAACATTTTTTGGGGGGGTCACATGTCTTGGCATGTAAGACCTTAGTTCGTTAAACACATATTGAACCCATGCCCCCCACAATGGAAACACAGAGTCCTAACTTTTCAGTTAGGAAGTCCTAAACATTCAAGGCTATAGTTTTCTCAGTGGTCATGTATGGATGTGAGAGTTGGACTGTGAAGAAGGCTGAGCGCTGAAGAATTGATGCTTTTGAACTGTGGTGTTGGACAAGACTCTTGAGAGTCCCTTGGACTGCAAGGAGATCCAACCAGTCCATTCTGAAGATCAGCCCTGGGATTGCTTTGGAAGGAATGATGCTGGAAGCTGAAGCTCCAGTACTTTGGCCACCTCATGCGAAGTGTTGACTCATTGGAAAAGACTCTTATGCTGGGAGGGATTGGGGGCAGGAAGAGAAGGGGACGACCGAGGATGAGATGGCTGGATGGCATCACTGACTCGATGGACGTGAGTCTGAGTGAACTCCGGGAGTTGGTGATGGACAGGGAGGCCTGGCATTCTGCGATTCATGGGGTCACAAAGAGTCGGACATGACTGGGCAACTGAACTGAACTGAGCTGAACTGAAACTTTTAATTTTTTGCTTTAGCCCTTTCAAATTAAGATGGCAAAGATCATCTGAAAATTAATTTAAAATATATTTATTCAAAATATATTTGATTTTGAATAAATTTGAACCATTTCCAATCCCAAAGAAAGGCAATGCCAAAGAATGCTCAAACTACCGCACAATTGCACTCGTCTCACATGNGGATTTCTTTGGAGGGAATGATGCTAAAGCTGAAACTCCAGTACTTGGGCCACCTCATGCGAAGAGTTGGAAAAGACTCTGATGCTGGGAGGGACTGGGGGCAGGAGGAAAAGGGGACGACCGAGGATGACATGGCTGGATGGCATCACAGACTCGATGGACATGAGTCTTAGTGAACTCCGGGAGTTGGTGATGGACAGGGAGGGCTGGCGTGCTGCGATTCATGGGGTCGCAGAGTCAGACATGACTGAGCGACTGAACCGAACTGAACTGAAAAACAGAGACAGAGACAGACATTTTAAAACCAGAAAAACTGAATAAGATGACTCAGGGAGGGGAAGGGGATGATTATTGATAGAGAAGAAAAAAAAAGGGGGGGTGAGGAATATGCATGCCTGGGAGAAAATGATCTGGCAAGAAGGTAATTGGTGATCTCAACAAAAGCAGTTTTAGGTGGAGCTACGGACACAATAATCTAATTGGAATGGATTGAAGAGATGATATACAGTGAGGAAGTGGAAACTGCAAGTACAAACAACCTTTTAAAAGTCTACTATAAAGCATAGCAGAAAAAAATGGGCTCTTACTCCCATGAAAGCAGAGGGGGATATGAGATCTAGGGTGATAGTATTTTTAGAAGGGGAAGTAGTATAGTATGTTTGGAAGTGGTGGTGATGTAGTTGCTAAATTGTGTCCGACTCTTGTGACTCTTGGACCCGCCAGGCTCCTCTGTCCATGGGATTTCCCAGGCAGGAATACTGGAGAGCGTTGCCATTTCCTCCTCCAGGGCATCTTCCTGACAAGGATCGAACCTGTGTCTCCTGCACTGCAGGTGGATTCTTTACCGCGGAGCCACCAGGGAAGTACTGATTGGAATAATCCAATAGAGAGAGAGAAACTGAGGATGTAGGAAATGGAGGGGATATTCACAGGACACAGTCCTTGACTGTATAAGAACAGGTNTCTTCCTGACAAGGATCGAACCTGTGTCTCCTGCACTGCAGGTGGATTCTTTACCGCGGAGCCACCAGGGAAGTACTGATTGGAATAATCCAATAGAGAGAGAGAAACTGAGGATGTAGGAAATGGAGGGGATATTCACAGGACACAGTCCTTGACTGTATAAGAACAGGTGGGCTTCAGAACACTAGTGGAGGGGCTTGCCTTAGTTAAGGGCAAGGCTAGCTAACCCTTTCCAAAAGAGTTTATATGAGTACAGATGAAGGCAGGTTGATCGATATAGTGTGGGAAAGATGAGTTTCTCTTGTGAGAGCTTGTATTTATCAATAAAATCAGAGTTTGAAGTGAAGAGCAGGGAGATGTAGGAGAGAGGAGAGGAGGTGCCATCATCTTGATGAACTGACTAGGGGATGTGCTGCAGCTGCCAGTCTGTTTCTGGTGATTCTGATTTCCAACCATGCTTCTTTCATTTCTTGCTATTCCAAATTTATTTTGAAATGATAGTATTACTTTGGCCTTCATTGGCTTAGGTAGCAGAGATTTCCTTTTTCTTGCTACTTCTGGTAATGCTTTTAAAGGAGTTTTTATTCTTTCTTTTGCACAAACTGTTTTGTCAAGTATTTGGGGGGGGAAAGATTTTGTGATCTGCCTTCACTCTCCCATCTTTATCTGAAAGTCTAGAATGTTTTTAAGTAGACTGCACTTCATGTTTTTCTCAATTCGCCCTATATATAGTAATGTGACATAAGAAATCATAGTAATATTACATATTGTATTATTATAATAGCCACTGTTTACTGAATGCCTGTGTGCTGTGTACTATCCTGGGCGTTTACATACATGATTTCTAAACCATAACAACCCTACAAGGTAGGTATTGTTACCAGTTATTTCCACAAGAAACCTTTTTTTACTGATGGTGTCAGATCACAGAATCTTACTTGAAACTCATAGCTAGCCAATATAAACAAGGTAAGAACCAATTTTTCTCCCTTTGTGTCTGTAAAAAATTAGCACTTAAGAGGCTGTTCTTTTTGAAGTACAAAATAACACTTTGCAAAAGCGCACCACACAAACTAAAGGATATTTTATGGACAGCTTTTTGACACAAGACTGAATCATTAATCTCTTGGTGGGAGAGTTGCTAACTGACAGATTCAGGGAACTTGGTAAATTAATTGAGGTGTCCTTTCTCTAACCATATCATCAGCAAACATATTAAGAGCCTGCTATGTTGAAATAACTAGTAAATTATACTAAACCACTATAATTTTACAAGTTATAGGATATGTATCACTGTTTGTTTTGGAAACTCCATTATTTGGATTTAAGTAATATCAAACTTTTCTTCTGGCAACAGTATTTCTACTCATGTGATGATACTGAAAACATATCACTGGGACATAAACACATATCTATGCCAAGTAATAGGCTTCTTTTTCTGATTATAAAAGTAGTACAGTAAAGAAAAATTTGAAATTATGTTTAAAGAAAAAATATTTTATTTCAGGCAAATATAGATAAAATAACCAATAATTCCTTTATTTAAAGGTAACTGACTTACAGTTGACATATTTCCATGAAGTTTTTTAAGCATATGAAGTTTACACTGTTTTCTTCAGTCATTGATTTTTTTCATAACAATTTATCAGAAATACTTCCTCAAGTCATTTAGAACTCTTTAAAAACATTTTCAATGGCTGCATAAAGATCCTTGTGTGGAGTAGGGTTTCCTTAAGTGGTCACTTACACTATTTTCCTTTCTTATAAATAATGCTGCTGTGAACTTTTTATGCATAAATATATTTTAGCATTTCAGATTATATCCTAAATTAGAATCAATTCTTAGACTACACGGCCAACATTTTTAGGCTTCTTCATCTGTAAAATTTTGCTGTTAAAAATCTCTTAATTCTCTACATACATGTAATTGAAAATAAGCCTGAGGGGAAAATGTACGAGGCTTACCTTTTAAAATTGAGATTAATATTTAAACTTAGGCTCAGTGTTTTTGTTCTGCTTTGTTTTTAATATCTTACCTTAAAGGAAAAATCCACTCTTCAAAATATTATTTACTTCTTTTCATCAGGTTTAAAATTTACACTTAATTTGAGATAGGAGTTTAAATGTTTACTTTTTTCAGCCTAATGCTTCTATTTTTCAAGGTATTACCATTTCTTTTTTCCTATTTCCAAATATGTTCTCCCAACAGTGTTGCCTCCAGACTCATCAGTTTAGTCTCACATTGGACAATGACATTGACAAGAGTTATGTCTGACTCTTTGCGACCCTATGGACTCTAGCCTACCAGGCTCCTCTGTCCATGGGATTTTCCAGGCAAGAGGACTGGAGTGGGCTGCCATTTCCTCCTCCAGGGGATCTTCCTGACCCAGGGATTGAATCTGGGTCTCCTGCATGTACACCACTAATCTCACATGTACACCACTAATTCATGGTATAAGTGTACACATGCATCTGTGGATAAAAACCTAAGTAAAATTACAGATCATGGTCATTCTCAAATCTGGCAAATTTGGCACAAGAGTTTAAGAGTACCAAAATTAATATTATAAAACAGTTCAAAGGTATTAGACTGAAATGCAGAGCTATGAATGGAGCTGCTGCTTCTGCTGCTAAGTTGCTTCAGTCGTGTCTGACTCTTTGTGACCCCAAAGACGGCAGCCCACCAGGCTCCGCCATCCCTGGGATTCTCCAGGCAAGAACACTGGAGTGGGTTGCCATTTCCTTCTCCAATGCATGAAAGTGAAAAGTGAAAGGGAAGTTGCTCAGTCATGTCCGACTCTTAGTGACCCCATGGACTGCAGCCCACAAGGCTCCTCCGTCCATGGGATTTTCCAGGCAAGAGTACTGGAGTGGGGTGCCATTGCCTTCTTTCACCCAATTCTAAAATTAATTTACACTGATGAAGGAATCACAAAATTTGGAAAAACCTCCAGAAGAAATCAAAGTAAATAAGGAGTACTGCTTTTTAGTACTACCATTTATTAATTCACTCGACTAATTAAAGATGTTCAATACTTACTGAACATCTTTTATATGTTAAACAGTTGCTAGGAGGGAGCAGAAAGATACAGGCCTGCCTTCCTGGAAGATATATCCTAGTGGAAGAGACAGGCAAAAGCAAATGAACAAATAAGTAAATGTCATAAGTTGTAATCTAGTTGCTTCTGTTACTCAGTATTATTCCTGTGAGACAAAGAAGTGATCTGAGTTCTACCCCCCAAAATTTTTAAAGCGGTACTAAGTTAAAAAAATTGAAGATTTAGAATTATTAAGAAATGGATCTCTACAGATATTTTATGACTCTTATGACTCATTTAAAATATTTTAGGTATTTTATGACCTATTCCCTTGTACCCTGCACACTCCCTTGCCAAAATCTAGTCTGACCCTACCTCAGTTGTAGCATATTACAGTAGAAGGAGTGTGTATGTGCTCAGTCACTCAGTTGTGTCTGGCTCTTTGTGACCCCAAGGACTGTAGCCTGCAAGGTTCCTCTGTCCAAGGAATTTTCTAGGCAAGAATACTGGAGTGGGCTGCCATTTCCTTCTTCAGGGCAATCTTCCCAACTCAGGGATCAAACCCACATCTCCTGGATTGGCAGGTGGATTCTTTACCACTGAGCCACCTGTAAAATGTGCCAAATTTGGGGAGCAAGGAAACCCAGGTTTTAGCAAGTAGCAATGCTGATACTGAGATCTTTGGTAAGATGTTTAATTTTCTGGTGTCAGTCTGGTATCAGTCTCCTTTGCAAAATGATGAATTTTGACTAAATGATGACTAAAATCCCTTTTGGCTTTAAAATTCATTGTCTATGCATCTGTCCTTAAAACTTTTCTTCCGTTATGCTCCTATTTATACTGGGGGTGGAGAGGAAATGGCGTGAAGAATACAGAGGTTGGAAAGAATAAGATTGATTCCTGTTTGATAGCAATAAAGAATCTATCATTTATAATGATCATTACCCCATGTTATTTAATTTTTTGAAAACATATTTTAACATCTGCATGGCATTCCAACATATGGATATACCAAAATTTATGTATGCCTTCGTTTTAAAAATTGTTTTCCTAATTTCTGTAATGATCTAAAGATATTAAAAATCCACACTTTACTGGTAATCAAGAGTATGACAGGCTCTCACTCGGTCTTGTTCCTTTTGCAGAAAAAAAAGTTTCTGTGATTCCTTCTCATCTACTCCAGCCTATACATGGCTTCCTCTTAACATAAAAACTCCACTTTAGACAACGATCTACAGCCTGTCCTTTCTCCTTTCTAAAACAGCATCACCTCTGAGTGAAGGCCATATTTCTGCAGCTCTCCCAAAGCAAAAGAATGTGAATTAAAGCCAACTCTGTGCCTGCATCAAGTCTGGATAATGTATACTTTTAGTTTTAACCAAAGCTGAGATCCATGAGATTAAAACCCCTACCAGCAGGTAAAGATTCATTTTTGTCAGCTATAACAAAAACGTGATTTAGCACTAAGCCTTATATGACTTAGTTAACTCTGGCAAAAGTTAACTGTGACTTGGGTGATTTGGCCATGATCCTGAACTTGTTAAAGCATTAATTGTTATTATGTTGAAACATTAGAATGTAAGTATACAATTAAGAGAAGTAAAACTTAAATTTTTAGCTGCTAAATTCAGCAAACAACTGCACAATCTGCTATTTAGGGGTTTTGGGGTTTTTTTGGTAATATGGTATATATTATTTCAATAAATGTCAAATTCTGCACTGCTTTGATACTTCACCCAAAGAGTAAAGAAATCAGAGAGGTGACAAAGTGCTTTATAATTACTCTAAAAAATATCCTGAGTGAGTTAAAAAATCTTCCCAATTTAATAGTTTTTGTTTGGGAGAAGAGTAGAACCTTAGTTGTACCTCTTGGATTGTGAATTGCCACAAGTTAAACATCTTTTTATAACTTCAAGTTACTTTTAAGCACCTGTATAGTATCATTTGGAATCTGAAAGAATACTCACATTAACAATTATTTCTACCAATAGCTATGGATATTGTAGTTATAGATAGTAGAATTTTAGTGACGGGATCTTTGGGGTCATATAATCAAACTCTCATCTTACAGAGAAGGAAAATGAAGCCCAGAAAAGTTTTTATAACTCATAACAGTAAGCTTGGCAAGCAGAGGGGAAGAAGGCTCCTAACACACTCTTCTGGCCTAATGCATGCTGGAGGGTAACAGATTATAGGAAAAGTCTGTAGTTAGCTACAGTTGAACAACTCTAAGAGAAAGACCTGCTTTGGTTCCTAAATACACATTTTCCCCTTAAGATTCTTACTGGATGATCTATCCCACCTTAATTTATTACCACAAACACAAAAGGGAAGTGTCTTTACACAAATTAATGCGCCTACAAAATAAAACCCAAGAGAGAAGCTGGAGTTAGTTTGGCAGAGCTACAGTGTTGCGCAATGTCTGGGGAGGACATTTATACATATCCATATGTATACATACTGTAGCTTCTTAACTGTGCTTCAGGAAATGGCACTGACATACACTGTGGGTGTAAATGTTGCCTGCAGGAGTTGGACATCACACGTGGACACTGCAAATATAAGTTTTGTATATTGAATTAATTAAGGAAGGCTAATTGCCAAAACAGATCAACACCAAAATATATCATGGCTCAAGGACATTTCTTGCTAAAATAAGCAAGCACTACAGTAATTACTTTTCAAGGTCTTTCCGTACTGTCACTTTCAGAATCAAAGTTCCAAGATCACCCTAAGGGTCTTTTCTCTTTCAGCCTGTAGGAAAGTGAGTTTTTTAGGCGAGAGGCTTCCCAGGTGACACCAGTGGTAAAGAATCTGCCTGCCAGTGCAGGAAATACAGGAGACGTGAGTTCAATCCCTGGGTTGGGAAGATCCCCTGGAGTAGGAGGTGGCAACCCATTCTAGTAATCTTGCCTGGAAAATTCCATGGACAAAAGGAGCCTGGTAGGCTACAGTACATGGTGTTGCAAAGAGTTGGACGGTGACTATGCACGTGCGCGTGTGCGCGCGCGCACACACACACACACACACACTCTCTCTCTCTCTCTCTCTCTCTCTCGCTCGCTCTCTCTCTCTCTTCAAGTAGTACATGTTAACTTCCATTCTCATTCTGTTGGCTGTATTAAGTCACATGTCCATAGCTAACTGCAAGGGAGGCTAGAGATAGACTTATGTGTATGGCCCAGAAGTGAGAGCATGGATTTTGATACCTAGTTAATAGTCACTGCCCACTTGGGTGCT
This sequence comes from Neotragus moschatus, assembly GCA_006410615.1. Classification (NCBI taxonomy): domain Eukaryota; kingdom Metazoa; phylum Chordata; class Mammalia; order Artiodactyla; family Bovidae; genus Neotragus; species Neotragus moschatus. The sequence continues at coordinate 6,048,243 of SJYA01002027.1, forward strand.
CACTCTCTCCACATATATACATACACACACAAATTCTAAAGTCATTGCCAAAATTAAATTAACTCATATAATTATGCTTCAAATAGAATAAGTTATTTGTAGAAGAAAAGGCCTTTTACTTAAGAATTAGATTCATCTCTACCCTTTCTCCGGAGAAGGTGATGGCACCCCACTCCAGTACTCTTGCCTGGAAAATCCCATGGACAGAGGAGCCTGGTAGGCTGCAGTCCATGGGGTTGCAGAGTCAGACACGACTGAGCGACTTCCCTTTCACTTTTCACTTTCATGCATTGGAGAAGGAAATGGCAATCCACTCCANAAGGCCATCAAGTTCCCTTTTAATTACGAATAAATGATGTCTGAAGAGATTCAGCTTTTTTAACACAACATAGATAGTAATTCTATAAACAGTAAATTTAGTGTGGTTTTTTTTTTTTTTTCAGTATGTTGTCATTTTAATCCTCAAAACTGTTCCCAGTTACTTAGTTTTTCACAGAACTGTCTGGCTGCACTTCTGAAGTCATAAACAGGAAGTATGATATATAAATGTCAGTAAAACTAAAACTCAATCCTATGGTTTGATGTTTTTCTTCTCTCATATTACCACGTTAATGTCTGGTTTTATGTATCTTGTACTTAGACCAATTACATGAAGGCAAACAGTAATTCATTACCTGATCAGTTTTCTTTGGCAACCTAACAGTTTTGGGGGGCATGGAAAAAATACGTGGAATAACCTAAATGCTGTTCATTTTCATGGAGGAGGGAATGGAAATGACCAAGAAACTGCTGTTGATTTTGCATTGTTAGAAACTGCTTCCATGCATAGGTTGCACAACTTTATTGTTGCCAGAAGACAGTGCAAATGGAGGAGGCCAGAGAGTGAATGACTCTTTAAATACTTGAAAACCCATTACAGAAAGCATTTTTACAGTTTGCACCATCTTATTCCGATCTTCAGTAACTCCTTGAATGTGTTTCCCTACATTAATTCTGTTGTGAGATAACTAAGGAGTTGTTTAAGTAGTGCAAAAATTCAGGATATCATCTCTGACTTCCCTATGAAGAAACTATGGTTCTTTCTACAGTTAGTGTTTTCTACGTAAGACTATTTCAGTGTCTCTGCTACCTGAACTTTTCTATGGAAATTCCAAGAAAAAGATTAAAACTGACCAGTCCCGTTTGTGTATTACCTTAAATATTTCTGGAGAAATGTTACCAACATATAAATGCTGCTGTTAGTCTAAAATGTTTTTCTTTAGGAAACCATTCCTGACCTTGTTCTTAAACCGAACACTGAAGGAATGAATTAACTCAAAGTCACACGATATATGAGAAAAAATAAAAAACCAGAATGTATGTATCTAAACTTCCTTTCAAGGCAAGTCACACAGACCCAGAGAATATGTTTCACAAGGAGGTAGCCTGCCTATCTGTTGAGGGTCTACCTTTATGCAGCACATGAGGCACTGAACTGCATATATGGTATTTGACATTTGAGGCATTATCTTCTAGTTGAAAATACAACATACATAGAATAGATACAGGAATATGTGAAAAGTAACATGATAAGAATACACTAATCAAGTACAAGCTACAAATAATTGCTATGGTGATGTGGAAAATGAAGTAACTTAAAACTAGATGGATAATGGACAGAAGTTTAGTGGAATCAGAAAATCTTACATAGATATTTTGAAAGTGCTGATGGGTTTGGATTCCCAGAGAGAAAAAATAACCATTCATTTATTCATCAAATGCCATGTTTACTAAGTGCTTCCTATATGTTATATGCTAGGCACTGTTCAAAGCACTAGAGATGCAACACTATACAAACCTGCTACAGAGCAGGACCAGGCAGGTCATCTCACAGACATGACGGGAATAGAGAACACAAATACGAGAGTAGAGAGAAATTAAATGCTAGGTCTTAAATACTGAAGTAAAAAGTGTTAGTCCCTCAGTCATATCTGACTCTTTGCAACTCCACGGATTATAGTTGGCCAGGCTCCTCTGTCCATGAAATTTTCCAGGTAAGAATATTGGAATGGGTTGCCATGCCTTTCTCCAGGGCATCTCCCAACCCAGGATCAAACTCAGTCTCCAGCATTGCAGGCAGATTCTTTACCTTCGGAGTTACCTATGTGCTTAAAGAAAGTGAAGTTGCTCAGTCGTGTCCGACTCTTTACGATCTCGTGTACTGTAGCCTACCAGGCTCCTCCGTNAATGGGTTGCCATGCCTTTCTCCAGGGCATCTCCCAACCCAGGATCAAACTCAGTCTCCAGCATTGCAGGCAGATTCTTTACCTTCGGAGTTACCTATGTGCTTAAAGAAAGTGAAGTTGCTCAGTCGTGTCCGACTCTTTACGATCTCGTGTACTGTAGCCTACCAGGCTCCTCCGTCCATGGAATTTTCCAGGCAAGAGTACTGGAGTGGGTTGCCATTTTCTTCTCCAGGGGATCTTCCCGACCCAGGGACTGAACCCAGGTCTCTCACATTGCTGGCATACACTTTACCATCTGAACCACCTGGGAAGCCCAAGTATTTATATGGTTAAATACTAGGACGTTTCTAAATGGGAGAAAGATGTTTGGTGTGCCTTGAACTCCTTTTGTCATTATGGTCAGAACAAACTGCTTTCCCTTCTCAGTTGGTCAGCTCTCTTAGCCTCTTAGATATAACTTTATTACAAGCAGAATAATGCAAGTCAAATAACTACTACCTGCATAAAGATTCCCAGCTGAAGTGTGCAGAGAGCAAAAAGGGAAAGAATGGCTAGTGGGAAGTTCAATTTTATGGCTCCTTTTATCTTTCCAGTGGTTACTGTCATATATTATCAGTCTCTTGCCAGAAACATCTCCCACTTGGTATTTGTCTGAGTTGTGATTCAATTCCTGAAGGTTCTTGCTGAAAGTAGACTCCATGTAAGTTCCTTTTTGCTACTGATACTTAATCAGGTTTTCTTTATTCATCCAGCAATGCTTCTTTACAGACTGTTTGATGGAAAGTATTCTGTGTTTTGTGTAAGCTAGTGGGGAAAAGGATAAGATGGGGTGGGGGGCTAGGGAGACTACAAGAGGCAGCAATGGAAGTGTTAGTCCCTCAGTCGTGTCCGACTCTTTGCGACCCCATGGACTGCAGCCCACCTGGCTCCTCTGTCCATGAGATTTTCCAGGCAAGGATACTGGAGTGGGTTGCCATTTCCTTTTCCAGGGGATCTTCCCAACCCAGGTATTGAACCCAGGTCTCCTGCACTGCAGGCAGATCCTTTACCAACTGAGCTACAAGGGAAGCCACAATACAAGAGACTACAATATAAATGACAATTAAGAGCTTGGATTAAATGGGCAATTTTCAAAATGCAAAGGAACGTATTAAGTACCAATATAGAGAAGTACTAGAAGAACTAACAAGTTTAGCAATTGTTTACCTATGGGAAGTAAAGAAAGAAAGACATAACCTAAGATTGTAAGTCTGAAGGTTCCAAAATTTGTGTTATCACCAACAATAGCCAAGAAATTTGGAAAAAATAGCTTGAAAGAAAAAAAATGAAACTAATGTCAGATCTAAGCAGGATATCACTAGAAGACGGAGGACTCAAGCTTTCTTGATAACCTCTTCGGCCTGTTGATGTACATGTGAAAGCCATTATTATATAGAAAACAGATTGAAACCCTATGGGCTAAAAAGGGAACACAATAGACAACATCAAATGGCTGTGTATGATGAGGTAGCAATTTCAAAAGTAACCTGGCTTTGGAACTCTTTCCTTCAGGTCAAAGATGCCCTTTACTAAACATTCTCTCCCTTTTAGCAGACCCCTTAGTGAGTGAGAATAATAAACTTAATGAATAAAATGAAAAGACTTTGTTTCCTTGGATTATCTGTAGATAGTAAGTAGGCAGAGCTAGGATTTAAGTCCAGATCTGTTTGATTCCAATGCTACTTTTCTTAACTAATAATCTACTTTGCCTCCAAAAGTTACGTAAAAACAATACATAAACAAATAAAAATTGGCTATCCTAGATCTTTTGCATTTCTATATGAATTTTAGAATCAGCTTAACTTTTTTTTAAGCCTACTAGAATTTTGATTTGAATGTATTGAATGTTTAGATCAATTTGAGGAGAATAGACATATTAATATAAACCCATGAGGTAAACTGGAGGTAAATCTCTCCAGTTACTTCAAGCATCTTTCATTCTTCTTAGTGCTATTTGCTCTTTCCAGTTTTCAGGATTTTCATGCCTTTTTTAAGATTTATTCATAAGAACTTATTTTTTATGCTACTGTAAATGCTGTATATTTTTTACATTTCCATTCTCAATTGTTTGGTGCTAGAATGTGGAAATATAAATGATTATTAGTTATTGATTTTATATCCCACTGTCTTGCTAAACTCAAGTTATCCTAGTAGCTCTTCACCAGTTCCACCAAGAAGAAGAGATACATGATTTATTGCTGTTTAGTTGCTCAGTCTGACTCTTTGTGACCCCATGGACTGCAGCCTGTCAGGTTCATCTGTCCATGGGATTTCCCAGGCAAGAATACTGGAATGGGTTGCCATTCCCTTTTCCAGATCTTCCCAACTCAAGGATCAAACTCGCATCTCCTGCATTGCAGGCAGATTCTTTACCACTGAGCCACCTGGGAATCCTAGATAGATGATTATATCAGTTTTATTTCCTCTTTTCCAATCTGAAATTTTTTTTTTTCTTTCCTGATTATACTGGTCAGAACTTCTAGTACTGAATAAAAGTGGTAAGGGCAGAAGTCCTTGTTCCTGATTGTTCCTATCTCAGGGAGAAAGCATGCCACGTTTCATCAGTAGATACAAAGTTATTTTAGGTTTTGTGTAGATATCTTTTATCTGACTGAAGAAAAATCCTTGCATTCCAAGTTTGCTGAGTTTTTTAAAATCAGGAATGAATACTGGGTTTTGTCACACGTTTTTTCTGCATCTATTAAGATAACCAGTTTTTCTTTTTTAATTTAAAATGGTGAATTATACTCATTGATTTTTGAATGTTAAAACCAATCCTACATTCTTGGGATAAACTCAATAATAATACTATCCTTCTTATATATGGTTGGATTTTATTTGATAAAATTTTGTTTAGGATTTTTCAATTTATGTTTATGAGGAAGACTGGCCTGAGTTTTCTTGATATGTCTTCATAGTATTTGGGTATCAAGGTAATGCTGGCCTCCAAGAGCAAGTTTGGAAGTATTCGCTCCTCTTCACTTTTCTGTAAGAGTTTATGTGTAACTGGTATTATTTTTCTTTTCCTAAATGTTTTGGAAGGATTTGTCAGTGAAGCCCTACGGACCTCTATTTATTTGGCTGCATCAGGTTCAGTAGTAGTGGTATGGGCTTAGTTGCTCTGAGGCATGTGGGATCTCCCTTCCCCAGCCAGGGATTGGACCTCTGTCCCCTGCATTGCAAGGTAGATTCTTAACCACTGGACCACCAGGGAAGTCCCTGTAGGAATATTTTAAACTAATAATTCAACAGAAAAATGACAATTCAGGTTATCTATTTCTTCTGTTATATCTATTTCTTCTTGAGTAAGCTTGGTAATTTGTAATCTTTCAAGTACTTTGGCCATTTCATCTAAATTACTGTTGTTGTTTGCCTAAAGTTGTTCATAATATTCCCTTATCATCCTTTAAGTACCTGTAGAATTTGTAATGATGTCACCTCTCTTATTCCTGATTACCAATCTTCCTGATATGTGTCTTTATCTTTTTTTTCTTTTCCTGACCAATCTGGCTAAAGGTTTATCAGTTTTACTGATCTCAATGAACCAAGCTTTCATCACACAGATATTCTCAATTGATTTTTGTTTTCCATTTCATTGATTTTCACTTCAACCTAAATTATTTCATGATTTTTTTTTTTGCTTCTTTGTGTTTAATTTGCTTTTCTTAACTTGAGGTCATTGCTTTGAGGGTTTTTTTTTTTTTTTTTTGGTATATTCTAATACAGGCATTCATTTATTCAGAATTCGATAATGTATTTTTACTTTCCTTCAGTTCAAAACACTTTCTGATTTCACTTTTGAGTCCTTTAATCAATGGATTATATTTGTTTCAAAAGATTAGGGATTTTCCAGTTAGCTTTCTGATACTGATTTCTTATTTAATTCCTTTGTGGCCATAATATATTTTGCATGATTTGGATCCTTTAAAATATACTGGGACATATTTTATGACCTAAAACAAAGATCAGAAAACTTTTTCTGTAAAGGGTCAGGAAGTAAATATTCTAACCTTTGCAGGCCAAAAACTCCGTCAAAAATGTTTCCTGTTTTTCCAAGAAATCTTTCAAAATATGAATACCATTCTTAGTTCACAGGGCAATATAAAACCAAGCTAGATTTGGCAGTAGGGCAATAGTTTGCTGACCCCTGGCCTAAAATATGTTCACTGTGGGTAAACGTTTCATGTATACTTGAAAGGGAATGTGTATTCTGCTATTTTAAGTGGAATGTTCTAGGATGTCAATTAGGTAATATTGCTGGATAGTGTTATTTAAGTTTATTACATCCTTGTTAGGCTTCAACTTTTTCAAGCAATTATTAAAAGAGGTGTACTGAAATCTCTGACTATAATCGTAGATTTTTCTTTTTCTCCTTGCAGTTCTATCAGTTTTTGCTTCATATATTGTGAACCAACTGTTATTTAGGGCATAAACATTTAGGATTGTTATGTATTCCTGATTAACTGGCCCATTTATTATCATGAAATGACATTCATTATCTCTCGTAATATTTTTCACTTTGAAATCTTACTTCTTTCACTATGTTAGTCTAGCCACACCAGTTTTCTTTTGACTAATGTCAGCATCAGCATGTTTCCATCCTTTCATTCTTAACATTGTTGTGGTTTTATATATAAAGTGTTTTGCTTTTATCCAATCTGATAATCTCTGCCTTTTAATGAGGATTTTTAGATCACTTACATTTAATGTGATTATTGATATGCTTAGATATAAGTCTATCATCTTGCTGTTTTCTGTTTGTTCTATTTATCCTATGTTCCATTTGTTTATTGTTCCTTTTTTCCTTTTTCTGCCTTTTTTCAGATTGAATTTTTTATGGTTCCATTTTTTCTCATTTGTTGGCTTACTATCTAATATTGTTTTACTATTCTACTGGTTGTTTTAGGGTTTATATATAACTTATCAGTCTACTTCCAAGTGATATTCCACTACTATATGTACAGCAAATATCATACTTTTATTTTTCCCTTCCTGGACTTTATGCTATTGTTTTCATATATTTTACTTGTGCATGTTGTAACCCCCATAATATTATTTTTAAACAGTTGATTATCTTAAAAGAGAAGTAAATAGAAAAAAATCTTACATAGTTACCTTTTCCAGTGCTCATCATCCCTTTGTATAAATCTGTTTTTCCATATGGTATCATTTCCCTTCTTTCTGAAGGACTTCTTTAACATTTCTTGTAGTGTAGTCTGTTGAAATTCTACTCTGAATTTTCATTTTCTGTAACACTTTCAGTTTCAATGTGGATAAACATTAATTAATCAATTCCCTGCCATATACTACTATAAATAGCCTTGGCTAAACTGTAGGAGAAAGAACTGAAAACGAATGTATTGTACAACCATGAAATAGCCTAGACCCTTGCCTGTACAAGGCCAGCTTTGGGCAATGGGAACTTTAAGCATTCCAGGATTTTAAAAGCTGAATAAACTTGGATCATTTTCTAAAATATCAATTTTGCTCAGAGATTTTGAAAAAAATTATAAGCATTATATTTATATTAACCATAGGACTATTATGGTATATAATGCACTTTCATTTTAAATTTAAGACAAAGCGCAAAACTAAAGAAAATTCTAAAAAAAAAAAGAAAATTCTATCTTGGGACCCAGATTTTGGGGCAGTTATTCACTCTTCTCTGCTATTAACCAAACTTTTGTGGAAAAGTCTGAGGAGCAGTGACTTTGATGATTATTCATGATTTTTTAAAACCTTTCCTAAAATTGGATGCTGTCAACAAATGTAGGTTATTTGTAGAGATTTTTATTTAATTTGAATATGTATTTCTAAATTGACCACTATATCCTGTTATTCAGCTCATGAATCATTTCTTACTGTACTCATAAAAAGTATACCTGATTCCAAGTTTTTAAAACACCCATCACTATTCCCATGAAGGAGGACTTTTACTTACCAGTTCTCACTTTGGCTGGTCAGTGTGCCTGCATCAATCAGAACCTGCAACATTGTCCAATTTTCTGATTCCAGTCCAGAATAGAGTAAGAATGCACATAAACAAGCCTGTTAGAAATAGGCCTAAAATAAAGATAGAAAAAGTGTTAGTCGCTCAGTCACAGCTGAACTCTTTGCAACCCCATGGACTGTAGCCCACGAGGCTCCTCAGTCCATGGCATTCTCCAGGCAAGAATACTGGAGTGGGTAGTCATTCCCATCTCCAGGGGATCTTCCCAACTCAGGGATCGAACCCTGGTCTCCTATATTGCAGGCAGATTCTTTACCATCTGAGCCACCAGGGAAGCCCCAAAATAAAAAGGCTCATTATGAAGACTTACCAGAAAATCCAATTCTAAGATTGCATCCTAATAAGTCAAAAATTTAATTATTTTATTGTTCCTTTTACCAGTAGAGAAAAATTGGCAGGAATCAATAAAAAGACTCCCAAATAAGAAACTACTTATTTTACAACCTAATATTCTATAATAGAATACTTATTCAGTCATTAAAGTATATTATAGTTGAATACCTTTTGCTTGGAAATACATATGAACAAAAACAGGTGTGAAAATGTATTCACTCCATTTACTCCCTTAACACTTGCTTTCTTACCTTATTTTAACCTCAATTCTCAACTGTTCCATTTTCCTTCAAACTACAATCTTTCAGATAATTTCCAATCCAGCCTAGATTCCCAGGCTTATCAATTTCTCCTGCTTATAACCTTGCTGCCTCTCCCATTCTTTATAGCATGTATTATACTTTTACTTAAACTCACCTATGTATTTATCCTTTATGTTTCCTTTATCAGAAAAAAAAAATCAAGTTATCAGCCATGTATCTCCATTTCAGTCCCACAATTTAAGTTACACATGTAACCATCTTTGCCTCCTCTCTAATCTCAGAGGAAGAAGTATTCTTCCTTTTCTTTCCCAGCTCAGTTCCTCTACTTATACCCTTGATCCCGTATCAGATTGAATATTTCATCTCTTAAGGTCTTGCTTTACCTTTATCCCTATTTTTTTTAATCCCTTCTCTTTTTAATCTCTCCTCTCTGCTGTCTCTTCCTCACATTTTATAAATATGTTAAACTCTTTTCATTGTAGAATCTCCTCCTCTATCTTTTAACTTCCTCCCTACAACTATCATTCTTTAATTCTATTTTGAATAAGAGATGAAAAGTTTTGGAAATTCCCTGGCAGTCCAGTGGTTAAGACTCAGCGCTTTCACTGCTGGATCACTGGGTTTGATCGCTGCTCAGGGAACTAAGATTCCTCAAGCTGCATGGCGTGACCAAAAAAAGAGAGAGAGCGAGCTGAGGAGACTTGGAATAATATAAATTTAATATAACCTCTCTCAATTTTAATATACTTTTCAACTCAACACAAACAGAATTCTGCTACCATCAGTACACTGACTGTGCACAGCAAACGTTCTGGCAAACAATACTAATAACAAAATTGCCATCATATTTTTGAATTTATTCCACTCGTGTTTACTGTCTGACCCTCCTGACTTCTTTCCTTCTGAGTCTTCTCTCCCATTGGCTTCTCCACAGCTCAGATGGTGCTCCCTTCCCTTCCTCTGCTATTTCTTATCAGTTCTTTATCGTCCTCCTCTTAATTTGCCCACTTACTAATCCTGGTTCTCATTTCCTCTCCATATACTCCATCTCTATGGGCAATGGCATCCCCTGATTTTAACTATCACCTATTTAATGATATCTGCCTTCAGCCCAGGCCTTTCTCCTCAGCCTCAGACACACAGATGCCAGGCTCCCTAGTGAACTTCTCTACATGGGTACTCCACTGGCACTTAATCTTCCATATTCAGTATGTCTTCACTGAGTTTCTCATCTCCCTCCCCTTTTCTAGTTTTCCATTTCACACTTGTACATATACACACATACATAGAAGCCCCATTTCTCCTCCATTTGTCTCTATTCCAGTAAAACTGTACTGTACAACCAAGCTGGGGACCAGGGAGTCATTCAAGACTCTTATCTCTATTCCAGGCATAATATCCCAGGGCAGAATCTCATTATTTCCCTCCATGGCTATAAAACTACAGAAAAATACTTCCATTTATTTAAAAAATAAAGCAAAATCACATTTTCTAACACTCCCTCTAGTATTTACACTATGGAACAACAATCATGTTATCTTACTAGCAAACCATGAAGGTTTTATGTTGTTATTTAGTCACTAAGCCATATCCTTATCCTGGTGGGCTGCTGTCTATGGGGTCGCACAGAGTCGGACACGACTGAAGCGACTTAGCAGCAGCAGCAGCAGCAGCAGCAAGCCATATCCAACTCACTGTGGATATGTGGACTGTAGCCCACCAGGCTCCTCTGTCCATGGGATTTCCCAGGCAAGAACACTGGATTAGGTTGCCATTTCCTTCTCCAGGGGATCTTCCCAACCCAGGAATCAAACCCCTACATTGGCAGGCAGATTCTTTCCCACTGAGCCATCAGGGAAGCCCTATGAATGTTTATATAGAAACATATATAGCTTGCACTACTTCCAGAAAGCCTTGTTAATAACCCTGTACCTAATGGTAGTTAGCACACACAGCAGTTATTACTTAACTCTCTGTTCATTTCTGAATAAAGTAAATGTGACATATTTGAAACTATCTATAGTAATGATTAAGCTGCATTTTACACAGTTCGATAAATGACAGGACTCATATACTATTTTATAATTAGGTAGGATATGTTCAAAAGTAAGTTCACAGATCCAGTTTTAAGGGCAAATAAAAGTTATACATAAAGTATCTTTATATCAAGTAATTTAGAAGAAGCTTTGAACTTTATTATAATTAACAACTAAAGCAAAGAACTAAAGAGCCTCTTGATGAAAGTGAAAGAGGAGAGTGAAAAAGCAGGCTTAAAACTCAACATTCAGAAAACTAAGATCATGGCATCCAGTCCCATCACTTCATGGCAAACAGATGGAGAAACACTGGGAACAGTGACAGACTTTATTTTGGGGGGCTCCAAAATCACTGCAGATGGTAACTTCAGCCATGAAATTAAAAGACACTTACTCCTTGGAAGAAAAGCTATGATCAACCTAGACAGCATATTGAAAGGAAAGACATTACTTTGCCACAAAGGTCCATCTAATCAAAGCTATGGTTTTTCCAGTAGTCATGTATGGATGTGAGAGTTGGAATAAAAAGAAAGCTGAGCACCAAAGAATTGATGCTTTTGAACTGTGGTGTTGGAGAAGACTCTTGAGAGTCCCTTGGACTGCAAGGAGATCCAATCAGTCCATCCTAAAGGAAATCAGTCCTAAATATTCACTGGAAGGACTGAGGCTGAAGCTGAAGCTCCAATTCTTTGGCCACCTGATGTGAAGAACTGGCTCATTGGAAGACCCTGATGTTGGGAAGATTTAAGGCAGGAGAAGGGGATGACAGAGGGTGAGATAGTTGGATGGCATCACCAATTCGATGGACACAAGTTTGAGCAAGCTCCAGGAGTTGGTGATGGACAGGGAAACCTGGTGTGCTGCAGTCCATGGGGTCGCAAAGAGTCAGACACAACTGAGTGACTGAACTGAAACTGATATGTGCTAACATTTTTCACATCTAAAGATTAAACTTTAGGAATCTCAATTTTATATAATAGGAAAGGAGACTGAGTATAAGTAGAGATAGATGAAAGGACCGTTAGATTTAGCTACATGCTATAAGAATTTCTTCTCAGGAAAAGGTTTCCTATCTGCTATACTCTATCAGTGGTTTTGCAGTTTACTAGAAGTACTGCAGTTAAGTCACACCAGTTTTGGGCTGTTTTGCCAACAGCATAAAAATCTAATTGTAAAAACCCCGTATTTATAAAAATATATCTTCCAAAAGGGGAAAAAAGTTCTTTGGTTAAGTATATGTGTACTACTTCTCTACATGGAACATTGACATGAATTTAATCTTCTGTTTCACTTCAAACATTATTTTTCTTTAAGGGTTTCTTTAAAATTAGCTATGAGGTCTGTATATACCATCCAAGTTCACTGGGTCAAAAGTTAAGAGTATGGGGTCATCAAGTAAATTAAATGTTAACAGCAAAAATTAAAGGACTTAAATTAAAAACATAGGGCCTAATCCTATGATGAAGAAAAGTAAGGAAAAAGTGTTCCCATAAGAGCTATAAACTGTTCACCTATTTAAAATAAATTACTTCTTCAGAGCTGCCTTAAAAAGTTAATTTGTTTAAAACACGTAAGCATTTCTTTGCCAAAAGAGAACATGAGGTATTTTATTCTCCTTATTTCCCTAAATATTTCTGTAAGAAATAATTTTTTTCATATTAATAATAGAACTGTAGCATGAAGCTGAACTGGTCACATGGCCTCAGTCATATCTCCTAGAGCCGAGAGAGTTCCAATTTGACTTCTATTTACTAGAAATGAGTAAGAAATGAATGTCAATAGATTCTCATCCTCCTCAACTTCTTCCCAAGTCAAGAAAGCCTCTGAGAAAGCCATTAAATGTTTTTTACTCAATGTAAAGTTTACTTATCATGTACTCAGTCGTGTCTTACTCTTTGCGACCCCATGGACTGTAGCCCACCAGGTTCCTCTGTTCATGGGATTTTCCAGACAAAAATACTGAAGTGGGTTGCTGTTTCCTCCTCCAGAGTATCTTCCTGACCCAGGGATCCAACCCACATCTCCTTTGTCTCCTGCAGTTTCTTTACCACTTCACTCAATGTGAAGTTTATTTATTAAATCCCTTCAATTTTCCTTTGACACAGAGCCAAGAATATACTCATTTTTATTATTTACCAGTCCTTTATATTATTTAAATTGTTCCTCAAATACACACATTTTAATGGCTAGACAAAAAGTTAGCCGACCCCTGTGTATTTCAGGGCATATGTGGTACATGATCTAACACTTGGGGTATCACTTTTTGAGATGGGCTCTGTTAAACTGGAGAATAACCAGAAAAGGGAACCAAGAGTATGAAGTGTTTAAAATCATAAGCCACTAAAGAACCTAAGGATATTTGGAGAGTAGATGTTCAGTTATTCTCATGGTTGAAAATACTAAAGGTCATACTTAAGGGGTTATCACATACAGATGGGAATGAATTTGTTCTCAGCAGCTCCAGGGGGCAATTACAAATAGGTGTGAAGTGAGTGTAGTGAAGTCGCTCAGTCGAGTCCGACTCTTTGCGACCCTGCGGACTATAGCCCACCAGGCTCCTCCGTCTATGGGATTCTCTGGGCAAGAATACTGGAGTGGGTTGCTAGTGACTTCTCCAGGGGATCTTCCCGACCCAGGGAATGAACCCAGGTCTCCTGCTATGCAGGCAGATGCTTTAACCTCTGAGCCACCAGGGAATCCCTTAGAATCATAGACTTCTATCAGTTAAAGCACAAAATAGGTGTGCTTTAACTAATAGAAGTCTATGATTCCAAACATGAATAGGCTAACTTTCCTTTACTAGGAAAATTTAAATTATTTTAAAACAATATTTCAGAACACTANAGCCACTTTCAGAAACTAGGGTTCAAATCCATGCAAAGCAAATTTCCCCAAACAGAAGTGTATCTCTTGATCCATGTGTAAATTTTCTCCTATATAACTAACATGGATATACTCTAAAAAGAAACTACTCTAAAAGTAGTTTCTTTTTTTCTGTCTTTGATGACTTTTAAAGGGTCCTCTCAAAATATTTATGTATAATAAAGTACTTATAAACTGATACCTAATTAACTAAAGCGTATACTTATGAACCATTTAAGTACCTTCTGAGGAGGACTGTATCATTGTTTTATCAATTTGGTTACAGAGAAAGACTATCAAAGTTACTTCACAGAACAAAAATATTACCAATATCTGAATAAAAGACACACTTGCATTTTAAAAAGGGAATGTAAATAGGTGAATATGTGGGAAGAACTCATTACCAACAAATTTCAGTGAATGTTGTACAAGTTTATTACTGGAGAACTAGATGCTGTATCTAATGAAACAGCTGTTGTCCATCTTGAGGTCTGGCAGTTCTCAGACCTAAAAAAAGATAAACAGTACTTTCAATGAATTCGTTAAACAAAAAAGTATAGAAAATTACCTAGATTTGGTATTTTTACCAAGATATACAATATTTTTATCAATATATGTGTATATACAAATCTATTTACACTCATCTGATTAGAGCCTTAATTTAAAATTTCCAGGTAAATATTAAATTTGAAAAATTCAAAGCTCATAGTAGAAACTAAATAGCCATGGATAGATATATGACACAGATAAGAAACACTTTCAAAGCAGCCATTATTGTTAAGCCTTATTCTTTTTTTATGAACTTTTTATTTTGTATTGAAGTATAGCCAGTTAACAATACTGTGACAGTTTTAAGTCAACAGTGAAGGGACTCAGCCATACAGATACATGTATCCATTCTCCTTCACCGCCCCCCATCCAGGCTGCCACATAACATTGAGCCAAGTTCCATGTGCTATACAATAAACCTTATTCTTTTTGCCTTATTATAATTCTTCTAGTTTACTAGTTATAATATTCCTAACATTTTTTAGGGAAAAAATCCTAATCATAGCTATTTTTAGCACAATGTTTTAAATATATGATAATCATCAAGTACAAAACAGTCTTAAAACAGAACACTTTGTCCATAAGAGATAACTCAAAAAACATCAATTTATTTCAGTTAGAAAATAGCCTTCAGGATGGACATGTGCACACTACTATATTTAAAATGGATAACCAACGACGACCCACTGTATAGCACAGGGAACTCTGCTCACCTCTGCTGTGTTTATGGCAGCCTAGATGGGAGGGGAGTTTGGGGAAGGATGGATCGTGTATGGCTGAGTCCCTTCACTGTTCACCTGAACTATCACAGCATTGTTAATTGGCTATACCCCAATACAAAATAAAAGGTTAAAAAATAAATTTTAAAAAACTTAAAAAAAATTAAAAACAGCTTTTACAATCAATATAGAACAAATATTTAATATTTTATATTCTTACCATTTTAACTCACAGATTATAAGAACATACAGAACATGAGAGAGTAAAAAAAAGGTAATTCTCAAATTTGTTCAAGTGGCAGAATAATTGGTGCTAAGTACCATTCATTCCCATTAAATCTTTATTAGGAGACACAAGAGACCTGGGTTCAATCCCTGGGTCAGGAAGATCCCCTGGAGTTGGAAACAGCAATGCAGTCCAGTGTTCCTGCCTGAAAAAAATCCATGGACAGAGGAGCCTGGCGGGCTACCATCCATGGGTTTGCAGAGTTGGACACAATTGAGTGAGTAAGCAGAACTGTGCTACAGACACAGAATGAGGACACGGTCTAGGCCGTCATGAGATTCTCAGAACCAGGAACTACATCTCCACGTGTGCATGTTCACTACCACAGCCACATATCGACACACGCAAAGTCACTGTTTACATATAGCAGTCAACATTCTCCTATTTGCTGCTTTAACAATTACCATAAATTTAGTGGCTTAAAACAACAGAAATGTATTATTTTACAGTTCCAGAAGTCAGAAGTCCCAAATGGGTCTCAGTGGACTAAAATCAAGGTATAGATAGAGCCTCTAAGGAAGAAATTTGGAGCCTTTAAAGAAGAATCTGTTTTCTTGGCTTTCCCAGCTTCTAGAGGTTGCCTTCATCCTTTGGCTTGTGGCCTGCTTCTATCTTCAAAGCCAGCAACGGCTGGTTGAGTCTCTCTCATCTCACCACTCTGACACTGGCTATTCTGCTTCCCTCTTCCACATCTAGAAAAACTGTGGAATTATATTAGGTCTACTCAGATAATTCAGGATAATCTATTTTTAGGTCATGTGAGTAGCAACCTTAATTCTGTCTGCAACTTGAATACCCCTTGCCACATAACAATATATTCACAGATTCTAGGGATTAAGATGTGGACTTCTTTCGGAGAACCAGTATCCTGCCAACCATATAAATGAACCATTTTCCTCTGCTTTTCTTCAGGAACTCCATCAACCATCACCTAACTCTAATAAAATTACATGCAGACAATTCACACATGCACACAATTCCAGAGACAGGGGGGCCTGCAATTATAAACATATTCTGAACGTTTAAGAATCACTGGACTAGCTTACAGAATATCTATGTTCCACAGAAGGACCGTTTGATAGTATCAAATTTTAGACTGGCTTTTTAACGTGTATATTTTTAGCTTTGATCAGAAAGCCTTGATATGAGTTGAAAGTTTTTTCTTGTATTTCCCCTCTATGTATTTTTTAAAAGTAGTTCTAATCATCCTAATTATACCTCTACATCTTGCACTTATAAACAGTTTTCCAGTTGGTATGCATCATTTTGTGATGATGCTAATAGTAAATTCAGTCATTTTCCCACAATTTACTTAATAATCTTACCTACTATTGGACATTCCAACCCAATCCTCCCTTTCTGCTATTTAGTACTATATTTAATATTCTGGGCATCTTCCTGTATAGATCTTTTCCCATAGTTCATATTTATTTCATCTAGATTCCTGAAATTGGAATTTCTGGCAGGAAAGATGAATATTTCTATCACCCTTTCTATTATTGCTAAATTACTTTTCAGAAGGCTTGCTTTAACTTACATTGCCACCATCAATATGAGGGTTTTTTTTTAATGGCTTTTGTGCACTGAAAAGAATATTCAGAGGTCATTTAAATTCTTATCAAAGTTATGAACTAAAAAACTTAGTTCTTCCTTGACTTAAATTCAACTTGAAGCTCTGGTTAGTCTTTGTAAATTTTACCAGCAATCACTTTCAAGGAGGCTTTTAAAGGTCTCTTAAATATTTAGCTTTTAGAATTTTATAACTTCTATAACTTCTGCTTTCCTTAAGTACTTAAAGTTGGATTAATAAACAAAACCTCTCCAAGAACTTATTTAAAAAAGAAAAACAAGAAAAACCTGTATTTGTTTTTCTTCTTTCGCTGTGTATTTGTTAACTGTTCTGTTTTTCTTATAGACCTCTCATTAACCCTTTATCTGCTTTATATGTTAAAAAATATTTTTTGATTTGTCATGTCTTTACCATTTATAGACAAATTTTTCCTCTGTATATACATTTTTTGTGTAGCTAACAATGTTCTCCAAGATTTTGTGTTGAACCTATCATTCTACATACCTCCTGCAGTGATCTCATTCAGTCCCACAGTTTAAACTACCATCTACAACTACAATTAGTCAAGTTGTAGTAAACAGATAAAATTCGAGTAAATCTATAGATAACAGCACACACCAGAACTTCCCTTAAAGTTCCAGACTTCCAAATCAAAACACCAATCCTAATATCCAATTATCTCTCCAGAGAATGGGAGGATTGTACTTAACCCAGAGGCATATAAAAATCAACATTTCACATGTCAAAATCCATCAAACCTGTTCCGTTTTTCCCTATCTCAGGAAATGGTACACCAGAAACCAAGGAGCCCTGCTACCATGTTTCCTTCTCTCCTCTCCATATACAAAGGCTCCTAACCTCTTTAGTCTTAGCTTCAACTTTCTCCATCTTAGCTTACTCTGCTTTAACAATATGGTCATTGAATTTACTGGTCCTTTTGGCACAGGACACTAACATATGTTCCTCTTTTGCCTAGAGTGGTCTTCCGTTTTTTTGGCCTACCTAATTCCTAAGTCTTAGTTTAACTGTCCCTCCTTTGAAAGTGTTAGTTGCTCAGTTGTGTCTGACTCTTTGCAACCCCATGGACTGTAGCCCACCAGGCTTCTCTGTCCATGGGATTCTCCAGGCAAGAATACTGGAGTGGGTTGCCATTCCCTTCTCCAGGGGATCTTCCTAACCCAGGGATCAAACCCCAGTCTCCTGCATTGCAGGCAGATTCTTAACCATCTGAGCCACCAGGGAAGCCCCTGCCCCGCCCCGCCCACCTAGAAAGGCCTTATTTAAATCTCCAGTGGTAAGTCCCCATTGTGTATGCTTTCATAGCATCCTCTATTTTTCATAGCATCCTGTACTTATCACAATGGTAATTTGTATGATTATTAACTTAATCCTCTTTTCCCTTAGTAGACTACACCACAGAAAGAGGAACTGTGGCTGTTTTTCTCACTCCTAGATGCTCAGGACCTTAAACAATACATAACACAGTGTTAAGTTGCTCAGTCGTGTCTGACTCTTTGTGACCCCATGGACTGTTGCCCACCAGGCTCCTCTGTTCATGGAATTCTCCAGGCAAGAACACTGGAGTGGGTGGCCATTCCCTTCTCCAGGGGATCTTCATGACCCCAGGGATCAAACCCGGGTCTCCTGCACTACAGGTGGATTTTCTCCTGACTGAGCCAGCAGGGAAGCCCTACATAACACAGAATAGATGCTGAACAGCTACCTGTAAATAGTTACACATTAAAACTGAAGAAGCAAATCCAGTGTTGTTTATACTTCATTTCACCGTCATTTCTAATCTGTGCTTCAAGTACTTTTTATCTCTCGCCTGGATACTACTGATACCACAGCCTCTGTAGGACTTTCTATCACTGCTCTTGCACTTTCGAATCTGTTCTCCAGTACCCTTGTTAAAGTGAATTTCTAAAATATAAATCTGATGTTACTAATTGGTTTCAGATTTTTCAATTTCATCAATATAAAAGTGACATGTAAGGCCCTTCATGGTTAAACCTCTATCTACTTGATCAGGCTAACCTTTCCCAACTCCTCCAAAGGTACCTAGACCACAAATCACACAAACTACCTGAATCTTCTTGACCATGCCAGGTTTCCTTCTGACTCTTGTTTTCTTACATTCCAATGATTCTGCCCAAAATGCTCTGGAAGGCCTATTTCTGCTCTCTCTTTTACACCGGGACAATTCCAATCCTTTAAGTCTTCACCAAGATATCCTTCAAGACCTATCCTATTCCTAACCTGAGTTAAAAGTTCTTCCTATACACTTCAAATTATAATTGTAAAGAATTTATCTTTCCTTGGATTTTCAGCTCCTTGCTAACAGGGATTACATATTTCTCATCTCTATATATCCTGTTCACATGTTTGACTAATCTGTGTACCACTACATATCAAATTCATCAAAACATAGCTACCTTTTGAGAACCAGTATTCCCCCTTCTGAGAAATCATCTAATAAAAAAAAAGAAAGTCAATTAGAAAAGCATAAAAATATTCACTTCAAGATTATTTATAATAACTAAAAATTAGAGACAACCTAGATATCCATCAACAAAGGAATGGTAGAATCTACTAAATGATAATGTAGCAGAGAAATTCAGAATGAGACTGTAAAACTAACATCAGATGCTTCTTACATGTTAAGTGGAAAAAGACAAAACTATTTCACATTGTGACCTTATAAAATTATATGTACAGACACTTATTAAGGGAACATGAAAACTGCATGAGTTATTAATGTGAATTGTGATTTGACTTTATTCAGAACTTTATAAATTGCTATATCTTCTCAATTATAGTTATAATAAAGATAATTTAAAATTAAACCCATGTTATTAACAGATACATATATTAGTATATGCATATTTTAATGTGCACATACACATATATATTTCCTGTGTCTCCTAAAAGGTCCAAGAAGCAGCAATGAACCTAACCTTGGTCTCTAAGACCATATTCACTAAGAGGAAACAGGGTTATTTAGAGAATAAGCTAACTCCAGGGTTACGGCAGGAGCTAGACTTGAAACATCTTACTATACTGGAAAGCAAGTAAGTATTCCCAGAAAATGATGTAGGCACACCACAAAGGCATTAAACCTAGATTAAAGGTGCTCCCACTAGCTGAATCTAGGGCAATTCAAACATCAAAACTAATCAAATACAGACTTTAAAATAGAGGTGAAAGGTCATGATGTGTGTAACTTACCTTGAAATGGTTCAGAAAAAAATGTACAAAATATACACATACAAATATAGATAGAACACAAGGAAACAAAATACAGAAGTGGAAAAACACAGGAATTCATAAGTTAATTGCAGATAATAAATAAACAGAGGAGAAGAAAGGGCCCTCTGTTTGCAGTAGAATGCTGTGGACTGACTGGTCAATATCAAAGGACTTAACAGATTTGCTGAATCATGTTACAACCATCATTGTAAAACTATATTGGCAATAACATATCCTAAATTTAAATGAGAACTTTGATGAGTAGGATGTATCTTCAAGTACTTCCCCTCAGATTGTTTATTTGCCAGGAAGAAAAATAAAAAAAAAGAAAACAGAGTTAACCAAGCATTGGAAAATTCTAGCCGTATAAAGACCAGATAATCAAAATGAACATCATCAGTGAGGGACATATGGCTATTACATGCTTCCAGAAATGGTACTAGAAGGACACAATATCACCTGTGCCATAGTCTAGTTAAGAATGCAAAACCTCAATTTAATTTAATGAAGATGCATCAGACAAAAACAAAATAAGGAATGTTCTCTCTAAAAGGAGGGTGGAGGGAGAAACTATTTCTTTAAGAATGTCAAAGTCATAAAAGATAAAGAAAGGCTGCGAAAGCGTTCCAGTAAAAGAAGCTAGAATCAAGACCCACTAAATGTAGTACCTGACTCCAGACTGGCTCCTATATTGAAGGGGGAAGTGCTACAAGGACCAACCTACAAAACGCCTGTATCAATGGTAGATTGAAGTATTTTTTCAATGTAAATTTATGAAGTTGATAGGAAATACAAGTATTTAGGGATCAAGAGCCAAGATGTATGTAACTTAATCTCAAATGGTTCAGAAAAAAACTACATATAAAGAAACATATATATTTGGAGAGAGAGAATTTGCAAAAGAGCAAGCAAATGATACCAGTGTTCTCTGAACTATTTCTATTTTTGCAGCTTTTTGTAAATTTGAAATCATTTCCAAGTAAAAAAAGCTTTTTAAAAAAACTAAGTCCACCTCAGAAAAACAAGACCAACAGGAAAATAAAAGCTATTTATGTAGCTTTTACATCTGTGCAATTTGCATCTATGCAAACTGTTTTTAAAACACTCACCAGTGTATACTGAGTTTTCAGGTTGCTGCTCACAGTGTTTTAAGAGGCTTCATTCTTACTTAAAAGATGAACAGAACTGTAACTTTCACAGTTTATCTAAATAAGCTAATATGTTGAAGCCAACATTCCATCAGTTGCAGCTTACTCTTAAGATACAGCAGGAGGGGAAAAAAAAAGCATCGAAATTACAAGACCTCTGCTCTCCACAATACCCATATTTCCCATTCATTTGCTGGTGATTGCATGGCAGTTTCCAAAGTAAAACCTCAAATTTTAAATTATGACAAGTTTTATGACAAGTCAAGAAGAGTATGCAGAGAAACAAACTAGGTGGGTGGAAAGGGGTGGGAGAAGGGTTGCTAACTCTTCACTGTACTGAAGATGAAAGAAAGCTGCAAACTTCTGCCCCAGTAGAGTCCCTAAATAATTGAGTCCATTCTTCTCATCAAGTGTATCACTGTGTTAAGTATTAAAGTTCAAGGAAGGTGTTCTTAACTAGTTTTTTACCTGTGAATCTGAAGATCTGAAGTAAAAGTGCTTTTTTCTTTGCTTTCAAGTTCAGTTCAGGAATTTGCACCCCCTTGTGGTCAAACATAAAATTCTTCATTTTCAAAAATTTTTTTTTTCCCAGTTGGGTTCTTTTTTTGTTCAGGCAAAAGAACCGAGTTACTTGACTTTTTTTCTCCAATGTTAGTGAATCAAGAAACTTTAATGAAGGATTTTTAAATCCTTTTTTTGTTAAATAGGGTCTGAAACAAACAGGACTTGATTCTTCTAAAAGTGACCTCTATATAAACTTTAGTCTGTGCAAAATGGAGACAATAATTACACCTACCTCATGAGTTATTGGAGAAGGCAGTGGCACCCCACTCCAGCACTCTTGCCTGGAAAATCCCATGGACGGAGGAGCCTGGAAGGCTGCAGTCCATGGGGTTGCTGAGGGTCAGACACGACTGAGTGACTTCACTTTCACTTTTCACTTTCATGCATTGGAGAAGGAAATGGCAACCCGCTCCAGTGTTCTTGCCTGGAGAGTCCCAGGGACGGGGCAGCCTGGTGGGCTGCCGTCTATGAGGTCACACAGAGTCGGACACGACTGAAGTGACTTAGCAGCAGCAGCATGAGTTATTATGAAGATTCAAGGAGAAAATGGATATACATGCTTAGCTGACACACAGTACCTAGTAGGTACTCAATAAATGTTATTATTTATTAATATCAGCACTTTGGAATTCTCCTGACAGAATAAATCTTAAAAGTGGATGGACTGGATAAAAATTTTACCAATTCATGATGTTCTAGTATAGTCTTGCAAATAAGTTCCCCCAAATATACCACTTATCCAGACTGCAGCTAGCTGATTCTCTCCACAGGTATATTGTTAAATTACAAACAATATATGTTTATCTCTAGATTATAGAAATTTGGATGGTTTTTATACTTTAGAGTGGCCTGATTTTTCCCCTTTTCTCCCTTTAATAATTAGAACAGTAAAACTATTCCATTTTCATAGGTTACTCTTATGAAATGGCAAAACAAATTAACATCTTTATTCATCTGACAGAAATTATCACTCCATTTGGCAAAAATAATTTGCCCAGCTGATTTATCATTTTAAGAGGCTCTTGAACACAAATGCTAATTCCTAATGACCCTAACTGTAATCTGGTCTTTGAAACACCTCTAAAGAAACCATCCTCAAAGATTAGTGTTAATGACTGACCCACAACAATAGCTAATATTTACTAATATACCATGCACTGTTCAAATACCTTTAATATATTAGCTCATCCACATCCTTAAAACAACTGGATGAAGTATTAGCATTAATTGTTTTACAAAAGATCAAACTGAGAAAAAAGTAACTCTTGTAGGGTCACAAAGCTAGTTTGGTTCCAGAGTTCATTCACTTAACCAGGGCACAAAAAGTACCATAGAGATGTAAGTCACATACTATGCAGCCCTGATACTACTTGATGATGTCAATTATTAAATTATTAAAATCCATTTCTCTTCTGATTGTACCTCAGTAAGCAAACCATGCTACCTTCTCCCATTTCCTTACTTCTTAGTACTTGAGGCACACTCGTCTAATTTAACTCTCACAATGATGTATGTCTTTTTATACTCAACCATTTATGATTCATCACTTGTTTTACAATAAAAACTAGGAAAAGGTGTAACAATGCCCCAGATTTTTAACTGTTGGATTCTTTAGAGAATTCATAATAACTTGGAATCAGGGAAAAAAGCAACCAGTTTTAAAATAATCTGAAAATGTAATCATTTAAGATCAAAGGGAGTCTTTTTTTTTTTAATCTTAACTAGCCTGGCAACAGGTGAAATAATTCTCTCAAGCAAATGAATAGTTAAAAGGTTCTTTAAAAAAGGTATTCAATATTGACAGCTTATCATCATTTACCGTCCTACCACAGTGCCCAGTTTTTTTGACACTGGATAGATCTGCCTAGGTCTTGTGCTTCTGTTTAGTAGTTTTAAGACTTTGGGGAGAGTTTCTTAATCTGAATCTCAGGTATCCTCTTGTGTAAAATAAAGATAATGCCTACTTCACAGAGCTGTTGTGGGCAATAAACATGATCATTCCGTAAAGCGTTTAGTTAGCACCATGGCAGCCCAGAGTACAGTCAAAACAATGTATCTAGCTGTTATTACTTCACCAATGCGTGGCACAATAGAAAGCCATCTTGGCTAAATTAAGCTCCCTTACCAACCATTAAAAAAAAAATTCCCCTAAGTGATTCTCAAAACTGCCCATAACCCATTCACCTCTCCAAACCCCGGCAGAATGTTTAAAAACGAGAAGACAGTGAGAGACTAGATTCAATCACAAGTTACACAGCAAGGTAGAGAATGACCCGGCCTCCAGAATCTGACAGATGCGGACTCATTCACGCGCTTGCTACCTGTGCTACCTTAGGGAAATTACTGAAACTCTTTGGGCCTTGGTTTCCTGGTCTGCAAACGGAAAATAATAACAGTACCTACCTCATAAAGTTGTTCTGAGGCTTAAGTCCGATAGCTCCCGTAAAGCATTGACTTACAGCAAGAGCTCTGCAAACAGGCGGGGCTNCTCGACTGCACTTGAATGATTTGAGCCAGTGACGGCTTTAACTTTAATACTTTATAGGTAGATAATGTCCTTTGTAAAATTCCTCATTAAAAATGTACTGGATCTTAAAACCTTTTCTGCGCTGAAGGCACCCTAGATTAACCCTTTGCTGGTGTGATGTATTGCGTCTGGGGCGCGCGACTCTGGGTTGCGAATATGCAGGAGTTTATTTTTGCAGCAGCTATTCAATTGTTCGAAAAAGAGGAATAACGCTTTTAGTCACACACTTCTTAGGACTGCCTTCCTAAAGTTTACCTCCCCCACCCTGCCCCTGAAATTGATGTAACGATTGATTGAGTTATTTCTGTAAAGATTGGGGGACCCGCCCTCACTTAGAATCTTTCCCCGAAGAGAATAGGAGAGCGCAATGTGATGTTTTTCAAATGGTGTCTAACGGAGCTCCCAAAACACCGAACTTGTTACCCCCTGATTGGCTGGAAGGAAGCGGGACTGGGGGGTTTGAATGTTGAACACTAGATTATAATTCTTGACTTTCCAAAAAATTACACTTTTAGAAAACCACGTAATGAAACGTTAAGACGAGGAATTCAAAAGCTGGTGTGTAGTATTTTTTCGTCCATAAAGAATTTTCGAGTGATCTTGAAATGTATATTAACAGTAAAACCTAGAGAAGATAATTTTCGCAAAATTTTAATTCTACTGGCTGAGATTACAAGACTTTTATATATTTGCCCCTGTTCTCTATTGGTTAAAAACTGAGTTTGGGGTTTTTTTTTTTTTTTTTTTTCTCTGACAAAATTTTCATTTTAAGCCACATGTATTTGCCAGATGCAGATTACCGAAGAATTGTTTCTTTTATTTCCATGAAAAGAAACTTTAATTTTTTTAATGTAAAGAATGAGCTTTTCTACATTTCCCACAGAAATTGAATACATTTTTTAAACATTTCACAGATAATTTTAAATATATAGGTTTTGCTAATTTAGCCATTGCAATGGACTTAAAACCTTATTTATAAGAAATCTATGTTGCTTAATTTAGACAATACAACAGGTAAGTAGCACAGGTGCAGTGTGTATGATTTCATTCATAAATTCATTATGAAGAAACGTATAGCATACAACATTGTGGATGTGTTGTGCTTTATTTGGTTGATTTTCAGTTGATTTTTGTTTGATTGCTTGAGACAACCGTCAGTGTATTTCTATTTATTACAAAGCTTGTCATTCCGTTTAATTGTATCTTGATAAAAGGCGGGTGTGGTTTACAAAGAAAATCGGTAAACTCACTGATAAACAAGATAGCCATAGACGGGTTTTGAAAGATTTTTTAATAAAAATTTATACTTTTATGAATAGTAATTGAAATTTTGAAACATAAGAGTTTGTATTCTCACATTAGGTCAAATATACATTGTTAGAAAATATTCAGATGAAAAGATCATAGGACTTTTTATAAATCTCTGTAGATCTATAAATATAATTTATGTTAATAAGTGGAATAGCTGAGTTTATAAATCATACTATTTTATATTGCCTGCAAAACAAGGATTAGAACGACACAACCTATGTTTATTACTTTTTTTCAGAATGTTTTATTTTGAATCATGTTGAAAATTTCATAAGAGATGCTAATTATCCTCTCTAAAATTTGCTTTAATGAAATTGTATGAAACTCTATTTCTATTTTTAATGTGATTTTACCTAAAATACCAGAGTCAGTAGGTTTTGCTGTTTTAGGTTTTGAGCTTTAATTTTCATTCAGATTATGTGACTTGTAGAGTTTTGAGGGTGGGGTGGGGAAGGACTTTATAAATTCCACCAGGCTGGTTAAATTTAACCATACTTTTTTAATGTTTTGGTTTATAGGGTTTTTGTTTGTTTTAGGAGGTGATAGGTGCGGGATTGTTACATTTAATAAGCCATCTTGAAAAGAAGTGAAGAGATTCCTTTATTGTATATATTACACTGAAGCTTGAGAACACACTAGCACCTAAATAAAATCCACAGCATTCACAGTATTTTCCCATTTATGTGGTGTTAGTAAGAGGAAGATTTTGGCTTTAGGCTTGTGGGCATGTAGATATGAGTTCCAACAGATGTATATTAAGTATATTCACTATATTTCTCTGCAAAAATGGACAGTTATAATTTATTTTTTAACTGTAAGGACTAGAAAAGTCTTACATGACCATAGGAAAATAATGGTGGGGAAAGGTGTTGATACTGTAACTCAGCTCTTTTTCAAGCTATGTTTGCATGTTTTGGGGCAGAGGGAACTAGAGAAGGCAAGGTATCAGTCTTCCTGGTAGCATTGATCTTCATTTGTTTGCCCTTCATTCTGTTTTATAAAAGTCCAGTTTTAGACTTTGTGTTAATGCTGATAAATTGTCTTAGTTCTACATTTACAAAATGTAGCCTCAGGTGTTTGTGTGTAACACAGCTTTTTTCCTAATCAAAGTAATAATCACTTTTAATGTTCGTCTAGAGCTAAGGATGAAAATTTCAAAATAGCTTTCATATTCTGGAGCCCTTCTTCCATCATGCTTTGTGTACTGCATTTTTGTTTGTTTTTGGTTTTGTGGAGACATACATATTTTTATCTCTATGTAAAGTGATATGTAGTAACTGTTCAGATTGTCACAAAATAACTTCAATCAGAAATAATAGTCAGTTGATTTGGTTTACAAAAAGAATGCCCAGTGACTATATTAGATATTTCTTCTACATAATACATAAGCTTTCTCCAGTTAAAAATACCAGTATAAACTTACATACGATTTTGAAGTTTTATTCTATAAAAAATTTGTCTTATTCTAAAATACTGGCCTAAAATTGACTGTCTTTTTTTTTTTTTCTTTTGTTAAATGAACCTTGAGTAATCGTCACTGATTTCTCTTTAACCCTTTTTTAGAAGAAACAGATTATTGGTCTGATTATAACTAGAAAACACCATCTTAGAAAGAAATGTCAGAGTATTACTATACATGTAGTTTTACTTTGTTTTAATTCAGCAAACTTAGAAACACTATGTGCCAGGCAACAATTTTGGCATGTAATTAGAATTCAGACTATGACTTTCTGAGATTTGGTAGCCCCAAATCCCTTAAGACCAAAGGAAATCAGTAATAAAGTACCACTTTTCTTTCAAATAAGTGTCAAAATGAGATTAAGCCACTTTTGGATTTTTTACAAGTGACAGTACTAGAACTTTAAAATCATTATTAATATTAACAGAAGTAAATCACTTATAGAGTATCACATTCCTAATATGTGTTTATGGATTTTTCTTATTAATTGCATGAACAAATGACTCTAGAACCTTCCTAAGAATACTGCTTTCTGGTTGGGAAATGATTTTCTCTTGCCTTTTTTTTTTTTCTTTGCCTGTATTAAAGATACTTTAAAGCAGCTTTCTTTTAGAAGGATGTTTAAAGTATTAGAATTGACATTAAATAGATATGTGAATTTTAGTCAATATTTTTATCAAATTCTGAGACATTAAATACACTTTTGTTTAATCCTGTCCCATTTCACTAAAGAGTCTTTGTACTGGAAAGACTTGTCCTAGGTTCAAAGTGTAAAAAGCTGTGTTTTGTAATAGATTTGAATTTTAGTATTTCAAGATTTTTTAACATCTTTTTTATCATAAACATGTGGTTTAATATTTGTCTTCTGTCTGAACCTCTTTGTACTTTATTATTTAGTATTTTTTTTCTTTCCCTACTATTTAAAATCTTAACATTTGGCATGGAATACATATTGGCTTCTATTATCGTGTGATTTTTAAAATTAAGATAGCTTCATTTTCTGTATACTCACATATAGAAAACTGTATCTTTTGAGGAAGACTATGTGGAAATTATTCTACTATTTTTAAATGTCATGGTTTCAGGATTAGTGTTTGTGAGTTATATGTGTGTGTTTTTTGTCATTAAACAATCAAATATTTGGCTACAAAGGAATAAAGGATTGTTTTATTTTAAATAAAAATGGAAAACTCAGCGTTGTGGTTCACATATATGTATTATAAGCCCTTGGTAATTAACTAATATTTTTATACAGTTGATCATCACTAAGTTATTAAGATTCAGGTAAAACAAATGAAAACACCCTTACATACGTATAGTTACACCACCTCTACTTGGACACATTAAACAAAACAGTACCTCAGCATTCATCCATTTATTACTTAGAAATATTTTAATTTGTCTTAAAAGTAAATTTTAAATTTTCATCTGTTAGATTGTAACATCTTAAAACATTTGGAAATAGCAGTGCTATTATTCACTCAGGCTTGACAAAAGACTAAAGTTAAAAATAGTGGTAATTTCTGTCTTTAAAACATAATTTGGGAAGAAAAGTAGTTAAAAATCTGTCTCTATCCCTTGAGAACTTTTTAAACTGTGTAGATTTTATGAGTTTAAGAAGCATAGACAAACTATATTTCTATTTTCTTTATGGAGTCTTCTTGACCAGTCCTCTAACAACTACCCACATAAATACACACACTCATCTACACTGCTTTCAAAATGAATGCCTTAAAGAGAAATGAAAGCAGAAACATATTAATCTGATTTGTTTGAAGAGGCTTCGGATGATAAAGCATATCACAGGTGTTTCTAATCAAGATATTTCTATTTTTAAAACGTTATTTTCAAGTTAGGGTTTCTTTGAACATAGGCAAAATTGGGGTTGTTTTGAAGATCTTACCTCTGTGTTCAGGGATCAACTGTGAAACTGCAGGAGGCGGAAATCTGTTGAGTGTCTTCATGCTATAATACATGACATTTTTATTGCAGNTCACAGGTGTTTCTAATCAAGATATTTCTATTTTTAAAACGTTATTTTCAAGTTAGGGTTTCTTTGAACATAGGCAAAATTGGGGTTGTTTTGAAGATCTTACCTCTGTGTTCAGGGATCAACTGTGAAACTGCAGGAGGCGGAAATCTGTTGAGTGTCTTCATGCTATAATACATGACATTTTTATTGCAGGTTTTGACCTTTAGGAGAGAGCCAGTTCTGGAGAACAAGCTAACTTCTTTGATTGAACATATAATGCATTGGAACATAATAGGAGATTAAGGTATACTAATGAATTTTAAAAGCATACAATTTTATATCCTTGCAATATAATTGAGCTAGACAGTTTGTAAAGCTAGAACTCTTTGCTAAGCTAAAATCAATAAAGATTTATTAATAGACAGAAATCATCCAGTGAAGTGGCCACAGTTGAATTCTCTCGATTTATTAAAACTTCAGGGTTTTTATATATATATAATTAATGTTCTTATCATTTGGTCTTTGGTCCAACTCCAAGTGAACTTACTTATTCTAAAAATGAATGTATATGTAATTTTTCTTTTTTCATCTTAAGGTTATTATTACATTGTTATATGTAAAAGAGTTAAATAGTAGATTTTTCATATTATAAAATAGTAGATTTAAATCAAATGGAATTTGGTGCTTTGCTTTGGTCTTTGACCGGTATAGTAGTAGATGGAGCCTGCAAAATCAGATAATGAGAATATTTTAAGAGATTTGAAGTATTCCAAGTACTGTCCTAACCAAAAGTGGCAATTTGGTTGAAACTGAAAAACCCACTTTCCTAAGCAGAAACTAGCCTCTTACTCATAGGACTCTGAGTAAAATACTTAAATTGTTCATATCAAAAGTTGCAAACTGTTTAAAAATAAACTGTAGGATTCCAAAACTTTCAGTGACTTGTTGTCTTTACCTCCAAAATGCTTTATCACAGATAAAATGATTTATACTTTTCTAGCATGTTTATTTGCTTTGAAAGATTTATTTTATAGTTTTAATTGAAATTTTCAGATACTTAGCTAATAAAATTTTGACTATCTTCTGAATTGTAATCTGGTGTAATGATAACTCATTGAACAGTATTACAGTGTATTCTTTGGTTAATTTTTGAGTAGTAAAGTATTACATGAAAAATTACTAGCCATAATGTTTTTTAAAACTATTTGCTAAATAAAGTGAGGTTTACTTAAAAAAAAAAAAAAAGCACACTAATTTTTTCTTTAAATTTTTCCACCTAAAAAAATGCTTATTTTATGTATTTAAGATACAGGAAATTACAAAGGTTTGTTTTCATAAGAAAAGTGTAATTTAGTCTTAAGAGTGAAGTGTATTTATCATATGGTCCTAGAACTGTTTTTATCTTTAAAAAGTGTTTTTAAAAAAATGTTTTAAGTATATTATCAGATGTGTGTTTTAAAATGTTTGAACATTGAGATACATACCAAAATAAAAAATCAGACATTTGTTTCATTTGATAATCCAGCAATGTGAATCTGTTAAGAGTTATCTTTAAGTAAAATGTTAAAATTTGATAGAAATCAGTTTGATATAAAAGTGAAGTTCAGTTATTGGTGTCATTGTACCGTAAAGTGGTTGTTTAAGATAAATATGCAAAAAGTCTTAATAACTTTGAGAGTGTTATTTTTTTAAAAGCAGCTTAATTTGGATAGAATGAAAATGGCTACAGTTTTTTCCCCTTTAACTTAACCATTCTAAGTGAGAGAATATTAAAATGAAAAGTAAAAAATACAATTTCTGGGGAAGAGTAAAAAATTAATTATCTAAGGGAGAAAAAAATCCAAGTTCAGTTTATCACTTTCAATCCATATATCTTTACACACAGCCTTAAGTGGGGGAAGAGAGACAGCTTTTGAGTTTATAGTGTGAAAAAGATGTAAATCCACACAGTTATTCCTAATTTAGAGAATTTATGATTTGTGATCTCTGAAATTGTCAAAACTTACTGTTTGGATACAAGTATTTAGAATTAGGAAACTGTCCCAACTATATAGCTTATAAACTTCCAAATTTTTAGCTTAGTTAACAATATCTAAAAAAATTGTGCAGATATTAACTGTTTTATTTGGTCAGTTCTTCAGAGTAAGAAACTTTAACATAATTAGTAGTGTGTATTATTTTAGGAGACAGGTTAATAAGGGCTTTTACTGCTGTATGTGATTGGCTATCCCTTAACTACCCCTGAAAGGACATTTTGTAAGAATTTTGGCTGTTTTAAATTTACAAACCTGGTTATCTAACTAAGCCTTAACATGTAGTTCTTTATAATAAGATATGATGAAAAGGATTTATCATGTTGTATTTCTTCAGTGATAGATTTGTCTTATTTGTGAAATATTTATATTTTTGGTTAAATGCATTTTCAGGATTAAATAACGTTTATTTTTCAGGAAAATCTTAGCTTTTCATAAAATACAGTTATACTGTCAGTGTTCTAGTTTTATTGAAAGTTATCCTTGGGAGAAAAGAATATTTGGATAAACTAGAATAGAGGCAGTTTAACGTATCTACATATGACGGGACTTGAAATTATTCATTATTTGTTACTGATGTATAATGCTGGTATATAAGACAACTTATATTTTTAAAAGTTTGTCAGCTGTAACCATTTTCTTTGAGGTCTACCATGTTGCCAAGGATTCATTAAAGAGTAGATACAATTTCTTAAGGAAAGAATTTTTAATGTTTATTTGAAGTAGTTTTTGTATGTGTGTGTATCTTATGTTTTCTTTTTTGACTAGCAAATAGATCCTTAATCTGTTTGTTTTCTTCATATAGACCTAATGCATCAGAATTGTATTTTCTGATGAGTATTTTCAAAAAGCAGTATTAATGTCTGAATTTAATTTTTTTTTTAATTTAATAGCATTTTGAAGTAAAATTTCAGTTTTCAGCACCACAAACCACTTTTTATATTTCATTAACATATGTGATTTGGCTTAGTTTTACTTTCCTATTTTCATGGTTAGAGTCACTTGGAAGAGAAAAATGCAGCCTGATTCAAATGTAGTTACTAGGACTGATTGGGTAATAGTTTTTTAAATTTATTACTGTTTCTAAATGTCTTAATTTTAAAAAATTGTTAATATTTGCTGTTATTATTTTTATTGAAAGCTTTCATACTAAACAAATATATTTAATAAGTTTGTTATCCTGTGAGCCTCAGAATTTTTTAAAATTTTTATTAATATTGTTATTGAGCTGCTGCTAAGTGGAAAAATTACTTTTTCTATTTTGCTAAAAATTAAGATTGAGGTTTTTAACAAAGTATCCAAATTATAACTATTACTTTATCTTATGCTTTTATTTTAATCTCACACCTAGCCTTCTTGACTAGCTATTTAAACTTACCAGCCAATTCTTGCATTTAAAAAATTTACAGATGTCCTAATTTTTCTGACTTAAGTATTTTTCAGAATCAGAAATACTTAAGATATTAAAGAATAAAGATTTCTTTTAAATTTAAAATTATGAGTCCGTAAATAGAATTACATTTAAGTTTAAAGATAATTCGACAGAACAAATATTTCTGGTAGTCATCAATTGAGTTAATTACATGTGCAAACTGTTTTTAATAGTTGGAGTTTTTGTAAAAACTTTTGGGGTAAAACCTTACTTGCTAATAGTATCTGATGCCAACATATGATGCTGATTAGATAGATATGTGGAACCTGGGAGACTGGAGCTCTTTATAAGCATAATATAATTTCATCTCTTGATCAAAGTTTAGATACTTTCTTATATTCTAGAAGAATGGGTAGGGGAGATATTCTTTATGAATTCACCCTGAACCTTGTTCAAACTCTTCTGAGAATTTTGATAATTGAGCAGTTAAATCTAAACTGGGAACTGAAGTGTCATTAAGGAAAAAAATTAATGATACATGTAGATACATTACAGGTTCCCTTTCTAATCAAAACACCAATTTTGTCTTTAATTCTCTATCCCACTTTTTAAAGAAAAAATTCCTTCTTACTGATATTTACCATGTAGTGATACAAGCAGACCTGCTAAATAGGTTGAGCTGAACCAGTTTTTCCTTCTGTGTGCTAAGTTGCATGTGCTTTTCTCAGCTTGCTGCTTCAGTAGCAGCAACAGTGAATAAGCAAGTATCACCAACAGCCCTTGTTCTTGCTCTGTACAGTTTGGAGCAAGAACTGGGAGGTTGCTGCTGCTTGTCAGCTATTGTACAGAATAGCATCAGTATGTAATAATGATGGCCAATGAAGCCTGCACCCACTAGCTTTTACAGACCAGGTGGGAAGGGCCCAACTATCAGTGTAACGCATCTATAGTAAAATGAATACATTCTTTGACAAAAAGGTATTTTCTTCCCAAAACAGCTTAAAGAGAACAGTTAGAGGCTTATAGTTCTCAAGATATTGTAGTTTACTATTTACTCTGGTTTTATTTTATTTTTATTCAGTTAATTACATGTGTTTGAATGGAAAACTATCTTGATTCTGAAAGTATTTATGGTATGTTTCATGCTTTTCACTTTTAAGCTGGTAGACTAGAATAAATAATTAATGGTTGTTGATAACCCAAGTTAGGTAATACACTCAGGAAAGAAAAGTTGACTGTGGTGTCATAGGAGTGTCTGTTTCACTTTGGGACCATATTCTAAGCCCATAATGTCTATATTTTATAGCCCACTCTAAACAAGGCCTTTTTTTTTTTTTTTTTTCCGCTGTAACTAAAAAGACCAACACACTGTACTGTTTGGGCATTGTGTATACAGACAAAGTGGGCTACAGGTGTAAGCCCATAAATTTTTTTGTATTAGTAAAATAATGTCTTATATCAGAAATTAGTATTTGGAAAGTTCAGATTAGTCTCAATCTTTTGGAAATAAGACTAATTTCAAGTAGTATAGAAGAGTCATTTTTACTTTTAATTATTTGAATTTGCAAATGTGCATAATCTAAATTCTGTCTATATATTTTTCTCTTTTGTTTCCAAATTCCAGTAGGTTGTAGCTAAAGGGAAGTGAATGTTGGATATCTACTAAAGTTCAGATTTCACTTGTTAACATTCTTGGAAAACTTATAAATGAAATTTTTAGCATATAAGCCTAGTGCCCGAGTTCTTAAAGTCCAACATTTACATAGCATTCATTCTTTTGAAAAGATAATAATGGGGTATCTTTTTGTTTGGTTGGTTGATTTTTCGTTTTTTTCCCCTAATACTACAATGTTTCATTAATATGCTGATGTAATTTAACAGATAACATATTAATTACTATTACCTATCCTTAACCCAAAAAAGTGAGTTACATAATGCTTTATATTGGAAACATCTTGTTATTGCTACTAATTACTGTGTAAAGTGTCTGGACCACCTATACTAGAATAACCTAGAATAAAGCATTTTTCCAGATGTGTTGAATAATCTGTGGACCTAGACTTATGAGTCTGTATTTTTCAAGTGCTAAGTGAGATGTTTTTTCAGGGTTTTTTTGTTTTGTTTCCAGAAGTGTCACATGTGAGAACACTGCCCAAAATTATTTAGGGGAGGATTCTTCACACCAATGAGCCATTTACATTATCTGCTTTTTTTTTTTTTTACCCCTCTGAGCTCAAAAACTAATTATGAATCTTATCATTTCTTACACAGTAGTTCTAGATGAAGTCTTGGTATTTCTTCCATTGTTAGATTTTTTTTTTCATATCATGAAAACTTTATCTTTGTTCAAGTACCTTGGGCCAAATTTTAAGTTTGTTTGTTGGTATATTTAGTATACAACTATTTAACCTGTACTTGATGAATACAGAAGGAATTGATCACTTGAATTTTTTAAATTTCCATTTAGATAGTAGCTATTTATCTTAAATGTACTTCTAAATATGTATTGGAGAAAATTCAGAAAGGGAACCTTTCATATGCTGCTTGTGGGAGCATTTGGCAACACCCTGCTAAAGGATGAAAATATACATAGGCTTTAGCTCAACACTTCCATTCCTACATGTTTTATATAAACTCAGACATCTGTAGTAAAGGCTTATTTATTTTTACTTTTAATAGAAAAAAATTGAAAGCAGTGTAAATGTTAAGCAACAGAGAATGGCAAATTGTGATATAGTCATGTGATGAAAAATGTTCGTTATCCAGCTATTAAAATGAGAGCCATGTGGATCATCACAGATGAATGTCTTCTAATACTTGAATTTGTAATAATAGTGTAAAAGGATGCATAGGAATTAAATACCAAATTCAGGATTACGATTATGTCTTAGGGAATGGGATCCAAGGTATGGTACAAAAGAGACTCAGCTATATGGAAAGTCTTTTATTAAAAAAAAATAAAAGCAAAGTTAGCATGACCAAATATTAGAATTCAATACAGCTTCATTGGAAGGCCAAAGGGTGGGATATGGGGATTCATTTTACCGTTCTGCTGACTTGTGTGTGGATTTGAAGTATTTATTTTTTCAAATAAGTTTTTAAAATGTACAGTCATGTTTGATGAAGATACTCTATAGTATAAAGATGTATAGTTGGAATACTCCGTTAAGAATATGGATTTGGGTTTATTGTATTCTGTGTCTCGTGTTTAACAGTTAGTTGGTGTATAAACTACAACATATAACCATGGCCCACAGAAATCAAACATTCTAACCAACTTAAGCTGCTAGGATATTTTAAAATTCTTTTATTTTTAAAGATGAGCTCTACTGTTTCCTTTCTTTGCCTGCTGGCATTTAATCTTCCTACTCTTAGAAGGAAAGGACAACCATGGAAACAGTTTCTCTTTTTTTATCACTACTCTTTCATTTACTCTTTAATTCAAGCAATTTCATGACTGTGTTTTCTTTGGTTTTGACCATAGATCATAGCATACTGCTTTCAGAAATTTCTTCATACATCTTAAGCTCCAACTTAAGCTTAGCATTTATAGTGTATTACAGTAGAATTCTTGGAATTGGGTAATATATGGATTTGTACTTTTCATGTGTATGTGTGAAGAAAAGAGATAAGTGTGGAGCTATGGTACTGAATGTATCTTAAAATATCTGCAATTATATGATGTCCTCCAAAAGCCTCAGTGTGTTCCAAGTTAGACATTAAAGTATGAGTTTTAGTTACACTTACAAATTCAACTTTTAAACTTCAAGAGGGTAACAGTAATAGAGAAATGAATTTTAAAAATTAGTGATAGTACTCTGAAATGAAATATTAATATATAAATGCTGCTAGGTATTTCTAACCTGTGTTTTTCCTGTGCTGCATAAAGACTGAAAAACGATGATTGTCAACTTGCTGAAAATTTTCTACCTTATATAATGTGATCAAAGTTTTTTGAAGCTTTCTTGTTTTTTTTTCCCTAGGTTATTAACAATAAAATGAAGACCATAGTATAACAAGCCCCCTACTTAGTCCTGCAGTTCTTACCTTGTAAGTATTAACTGACAGCCCTCCTACCATTGCTATAAAAAAGTTACTATTTGGCATTATGCTTTGGTTTATTTCTGAATTCTTTCCTACTGTCCTAGAATGACAACTTTCTAACTTTTCTGGCCCTCAACATGTTGAAGTTTGATATTAACTTTCTCCATTTTAGAGCACAAATAATGCCATTGCCTTGGGTAAGTTTTCTGTCTTGGAAAGGATTTTACAGCTCGGCCCTCTCATCTCTGTATCTGAGAATCATAATTTTAAACCCTTTTTCTTCAAAGGAACTTACAAATAAGTAGTAGTCTACTTACTGTCATCATTATTCAGGTTCACTAAAAGTTATTTTGTGGTTTTAGAAATTGGAATGTCCTCTCCACCTAATAGTTTTTTTTTCATTTATACTACATTTCACTAGATTATACTTCTGACTTCTTGTGACGTGCTTAAAATTTAGCTGTTAAACTTCAAGAGGTGGGAAAAACAGGAAGGCAATCCCTTTTCCTTCCTTTTATATATACACATGCGCACCTCCTTCTTAGAATAAGAAACATTTTTACCTTGATCCATTTTACTTTTGAGAAACTTACAAATGCTAAGGGAATAATTCTAATAGATTAGCTAAAATTAATATCATATTCCTAGAAAAACTATCAAAAACAAGGTTATGATAAATGCCCAATGTACTTATTTCCTTAAATTTGAGACACTGAAATCAATTACCAAAAAGGTTAGTTATCATGTATTTCTTCAGTTAATTTTACATTTGTAAACAAAAAATTCAAGTGCTCCTGTTTTTGTTCTTGATATTGAGGGGTGGCCCTATTTAAATGAAAACTAGTGCTTCGGATGCTTCTCTTACGTTACCTCATACCATTGCATTAAGGACCCAGTAAATAATGTGTATGTGTCAAGGAGTGACTTTATTATCCTAGATCAGCCATTGAACTCAGTAAGTAGTTTTTAGGGTGGGAATGAATTAAATATTGAAAATATTATAATAAGCTAATTTGAAGAGTAGTAGCCAAATGCCATAGATCACTTCTTTTTCTAATTTTTTCCTTTTATATTTTTGTTTCTGGAAAACTAGAATGGAAACCTTTGCAAATCCCCAAAGAATCCTATATAATCCGGGCTTGGGTTTCATAATTGGTCCCTTGGAAGCCAGCTCAGCTTTTTCTTCAACTTAACTCTTAGAAAAAGAAATCTTTTCAATTGGTATTGTACTCTTACTGTAGACTGGAGGGAAGTACACTTTTCAAAAGGAAATAGATAGCATTTAATTTCCAGTAGATTTGTAAGTACTGATGATGTCACATTCTTAAGCTCATTTCATCTCTTTTATAAATTTCTAAGCAAGCAGCCTTTCTTGGATACTCTCCAGCCTCTTTTAAAATACAGGTCATTTGCTATATTTCATAGTTGGAGTGCTTTCTCTTGTCTCTTTTAGGTAATATGCCTGGAGTTCCTTTTAGTCTTAGATACTAAAATAGTGATGTTTCCAATTAAACTATACCCAGAAAAATAGGCCCATAATGACAGTGGTTGTTGATTCTTCATGGTTGTGTGTGTATTCCTTCTCTCTCTCTTGTGTTTATTTTAATGCCATTGTTTCCTTAAGATTTTTTTTTAACTATTTACTTGTGGAACATAGATGTTTCAGAAGTTATAGAATATTATTGTTGCATATGTTTGATACTGTAAAAAATGATAGTGTTTTGGATTCATTTCTATAAGTTGAGTAGAGATTAAATATTTTTGAAGTTTGGTTTTCAATTTTAAACTCTTAAACTTCTGTTGCTTAACATAAAATATTCAGAAATAGTCACACTTCTTTTTTCCTTTCTTGAACTATATTTTTGATTTTTATATATTTGTTTTATGCATTTAAAATAATAAATCATTTGGTGCAGAATAAAATAGCATCTTTAGGTTCATTGTCAGCAGTTAATATTATTGCTTCTGTCTCTTTAATCTACCACAAAAAATTTTGACCTTGACTTCGTAAATTAGGAAGATCTCCTGGAGTAGGAAATGGCAACCTACTCCAGTAATCTTGCCTGAAGAAATCCCATGGACAGAGTAGCCTGGCAGACTAGAGTCCATGGGGTCACAAAAGAGTCGGACACAACTTAGCAACTAAACAACAACAAATACCACTCATGAGGAAATTTTAATTATCTTGAATAATTTTGCAATGTGAATATTTCTGGAAGATGTGTGCCAAAAGAGGGAAAAAACAAATTGCTCTTTTGGCACTTGGATTAGTAAAGGATATTATAATCTGAAGCAGAAAATGTTATAGGGTGCTAGGTACTGTCAGCATTTTGGTGGTGAAGAAAGATTTGCCAACTTAATATCATCAACTGATATTTAGTAAACATCAATTCTAAACTTTTAAAGCTATATGTATTGTTCTATAATTTGTGAACAGAAATAGTTCACGATATGTAAAAGCCATTTTCCAGTCATTGTTCAAATAAACTTTTTGAGAAGCAGACAGTGCTTAACCAAATACCAGGTGTTCCTGTTCTCAAATTTTGTTTATTTGACATATATACGTTTAAGAAAATAGGTTAAATTTGAGCTTTAATGATTAACGCAATGCTGTGTTTTTTATCTCACTAGAATTATAGCTAAAATTTGAATTTTAATGCCAAAACTATAGAAAGGGAGTAAATTCATTGTTCTCCCACCCTGAACAACTTCTCAGCTCAAGATAGATGACTCAAAGAAGAATAATAGAAAATGTACTATTTATTAACTGACTTTGGATGTTTTCTTAGGAAATTAAGGCAAGGCAGAATTTAATAGCACAAGCCTTGATTTAAGTAGGAAATAAGTATACAAATCTAATGAACTCTATTAGTAATAATAGCTAAAATATTAGTATAATAGGTATTTCAAGTTCTAAGCATAAATATAGTAGGTAACATCCCAAACTGTTCTCTGCAGTTTTACCATTTGCCTATTTGTCTAAAATTTGAGTCTACAAAATTACCTCTCTAAAAATAGGAATAAGTTGAATGCAGATTGACATAATCGTATATCCAGTTGTCTGCAATCACACCTGACTTTTTGCTTAGACTCTTACTTCCGATAAGTTTATTAAAATTGCTTTCAGTTTTATTTTCCTTAATTTGGTCCTACAAGCTGTTTCTTATGTCTCTGGAATTTGGTGCCTTATAGTCAGAACTTAAAATTGGCAGTTTGTCCTCCAAATCCTTAATAAGACAGGTTAGTAAAATGCAGTGAATTTTTATATAAGTCAGTTTTTAAATTGATCTGTATTTATCTTATTTTAGCCCTCAGAATATTAGAATTAGAACCGTAATAAATAGACTTCTTCCTTAGTGTTATAAATTGTATTTATATCTGTAATAACTCTGTGGTAATAGAAAGTAAAAGTCTTGTAAGGGAGCAGGTTTCAGTTTAGCATATAACTTAATTTGGGGCCCTGATTTATCTTCTAAAAATAGTTTCTGTATTTTGAGCTAAACATTCCCACGTCCTTACACTGTTTCTCACAATATGAATTCTAGACCATTAGTATCTTGAATATTTCACTTTGGATCTGCCACATTTAGACAGTATTTCATTTAAACTACTGTATATAGAATTGAACCCAGTATACTCAGTGTGGTTTGAGGTACAAAATACAGTATGTCTTATGAATAAGATACTTAGAGTAATGTATCCTGATTCCACTTTCTCTTTGTCATCAGTACTGTTGGTTCATGTTGAATCATAGGCCACTGAATCCCTAAGTCTGCCAGAAGTGTGTTTCAAATCCTACTGTAAATTTGGATTCAGCCGGTTTTTGTTGAATACTTGTTCACTTCTCAACGTGCTCATAAAAGTTGAAGATTTTACAGTCTTAATACCAGGTTCATGAAGTAGCCATTAATAGGTCCATTTTACAAAGAGGAAACTGAGGCTTTGTGTACTGAAATATTTTATCCAAGATCTTGACTCATAAGGGACGGAGCCAGAATTCCATCTTGGGTCTTCTGGTTCCAAATTGACCATTCTATTTAGTTGCTGCCTCAGTAAATTATTTCTACTGCTCATTTCATTGATAAAGTTAGAAATGCAGAAATTGACCAGTGACTTCTACTGCAGGATGATTTAAGAGTTTAGGAGGCGTGTTTAGAACTTTTTAATATCTTTGTTAAATACAATAATGCTTTATGTAAAAACTATATGAATTGAATTTAGAGCAGTGTCAGATAGAAAGTAAATATACCTAAGCAAAAATATTAATGGAAACAAAATTAGAGTTGCATATCACTTACAAAGAGGTGAGGGGGGAAAATCATTAACTTATGTTAAAATGCATAATTTTTGTTCTTAAATTCTTGTCTGTTTTCTAATATTAAAGCTAAGTTAAGTTATGTAAATATTCCCATTTACTCAGATTCATTTTCGGATTGACTTAAGCAAGACATTTATTTTACCTCATCTTTCAAAATGACTTTTTTTCTTAGAAGATCGTAAGAATGAAAAGTTGATACCTCAAAAGCCAGTAGAGATACTTAAGAGCCTGCAGGCCAGAATACAAACAACCAGACTTGGAACTGAGAACTATTGTGTAAAGATTAAAGGACAAGAACTGAATGGTTCTGTTTCCTCAATTTTTTAGATTTTTTTTG
This sequence comes from Neotragus moschatus, assembly GCA_006410615.1. Taxonomy (NCBI): domain Eukaryota; kingdom Metazoa; phylum Chordata; class Mammalia; order Artiodactyla; family Bovidae; genus Neotragus; species Neotragus moschatus. The sequence goes on from SJYA01002027.1 coordinate 6,089,469, forward strand.
GTTCTAAGTTTAGTCATCAGAGTTCCTTTCGTAACTGCTTGGTGAAGATGTAGGCACTATGATGTTTCCAATGGACTGGGATATAGGAGTGGAGGAATGGCATGGTTCGTACTAGCAAGCATTGCCACATAGCTAGTCTTAATTTGCAAGGAGGATAAGTATGAAATAATGAAACCAATTATCTGCTCAGCACAGTATTCAGTTCTGGGAATAATTGTCTGGATTCAAAACTTATGAATGGATAATTCAGTTCTTAGAGAGGCTGAAGTAAGAATCCACTAGAGAAGATAGACTTAAATTGTCCTTAAAAGTAGGAATAAATGGAAGGGGGTTTAATTTTAGCCTCCATTAGTAGGTTTGATGAAGATTCAAAGGGCAGGTAGGAATATTCTCCTTAGCGGGGGAAAGAATTGGAGAATAATTTATTATAAGCATCTCAGTTCTCTCGGGAGCCTTCACACAGTGGGAGAGGATAGTCACTACTAAAATGATGAGTAATTGTGTTTTTTCCACTTTCTACTCAACTGATGACCACAGTAGCATCAGGCTTGATCGGTCTTTTCTCTACTCAAATAGTTCGTATGCTTCTCTATTTATAGGGACCTCTTTCCCCTAAGTATATAGGCACCATACTTAGAACACACTAACAAAATTATTAATAACCCCTTACTATAATGATACCTAGCTCCTGTTAAAATTTCTGATTATTTCAAAAAGATCCATGCAAGGTATTTGGTTGTCATGGCTCTTAAAAGAGATGTTGTAACTTGAATTGTGGAGTGTTTCCATTGGTGAAAAATAGGAAACACTGGAGAGGGCCTGGTTATACACTGACTTTAGGCAGAAAAGTACACTCTCCACTTGGGAAACCACATATACATTCTTGAATGTATGAGTTTTAAGAAGTTTGTTAGCTAACTAAAGACAGGAAGTTGGGCTGAAATACAGTTGTACCTAGACCTGATTTTAAGGTATGAAATTATGAATGGCAAAGAAATTGATGAACTATAATCTCAAAGAAAGAGCCAGTTAGTTTTATTGAACAACAGAATAGATTGACAGAGGATAAAAAAAGAATAGTAATGGGTAAGTATTCATAATTTGAATGTAAAAGAGTAATGAAAGAAAGTTAAGATAAACAGCATATTTATTTGTGTTTTCATCGAATTTTTTTATTGCATTTTTTGGCTGACATGGTATATTTATAATTCATATCTAGGGAATAGAAGTCAATCAAAAATTAAAAACTATTTAAAAAGCTAAGTGATTTAATTTTTTTTTTTTTTTTGCTTTTTCACTATTCCTTTATTATTATTTTTTTTAATCCGAGTTTATTTTATTTTATTTTTTAATTTAATAAATAAAAATAATAAACCGAATATAGACTGATGATTCATTTCCCACACGATAGCACACATGTTTCAGTGCCATATATATATATAAGGATACTATTGTTAGGATAATGATAAAATGATAACATTTTGAGAATACCGTATATGTGGGGCTTCCCAGGTAGTGCTAGTGGCAGAGAACCTGACTGCCAGTGCAGGACACAAGTCTAGTCCCTGGGTCAGGAAGATCTGGAGGGGAGCATGGAAACCCACCCCAGGATTCTTGTCTGGAGAATTCCATGGACAGAGGAGCCTGCAGGGCTATAGTCCATAAGGTTGCAAAGAGTCGGACATGACTGAAGCAACTTAGCATAAATGCACTATATGTATATGTATATACTTATATATATATTGTTCTTGTATAAATACATATATCTCCTGACTTTTTTGGAATAAATTATTTAGATTGAAATCCACTTCATGCACAGTTTCTAGGTAATCATTAATTTCTTCATCGGAAAAAGGTGGCAGCAGTACAACTTTATATTCACATAAACTGAGTTTTCTTTGGATTTATAGAACAGGCTTTCTGGATTATATCTAAATATTGCTTCATTTCAAACCTGTTCTCAACACTGAATTTTAAATGTATCTTATCTAGTTAATAAAATCTTTCTTTTTAAGCATTTGTATCCAAAAAAACAAAAGCAAATTTTTTCATCTGTTGTCTGTGAATTTTATTTTCTCCAGGTATAATCTATATATCATACCACCTGTGTAGTATTCCATTGTCCTGAGCAGGAGAGTCAGTCTGTGCCCCAGAGTCTTTGTATCACCAGCTCCTTAGAGGTTTATATGCATAATTTGAAGCATACTTGAAATAATTACTATTATAAATTGTGTTAATGCCAGATTAAAAGTAGAACTATTTGAAAAATCTAAAGTATTTTAGTAACACATAAAGGATATATATAAACAACAAAGTAATATAAATATTTCCATGACACGTATTAGCATCTGAATGGCCCTAACGTGACAATAGACACCGTCTATAGAGTCAAAGAAATTTTGAATTTAAAGTAACCATTTCTTGAAGGCATAATAAAAAACTTACTTTGGTACCCAAAAGTAGGCAGCAGTTATTATAAATGGAAAAGAAAAAATCAGAGCTTATCAGCCTAAGAGATTATTGTTGCTGTTGAACACAAGTAAAGAGAGATGTACCTTCCGTTGCTGGGATTGCTTCACCGGAATCTTTCACTTTATTAATATGTTTAAATAAAGGATTTCCATATTTTCTGGCATGTGGAAAGCTTTTCTAATATTTTAAGTTTTTCAGGCTTTCAAATAGAAAGCTGTGGTTTTTAATTATCTCAGAATTAAAAATAGATAGGAAAAGATCTTTGTGTTTATTAAAACATCAGTAATAAAATTGCAGTATTTTCACAGAAAAGTAGTAATTTTAAGAGGTGAAATTGAGAGAAATTGCAAAGTTGGTTTGCTGATAGGAATGATCCAATAGAGAAAAAAAGATGTAAGGGAGAGTGCTACAGGAATATCTTTTAAGTTATCAACAGAGGATAAAATCTATGAAAGGAGCAGGATTGGTTATAAGAACAGTGATTGTTCATCCATAATACAAAGAAGAAAGAGTTACATGGGCACAGGCACATATATGCGTGTTGCTGTGGTGGAAATTGGCAGAAATTCTCTTCTAATAGTTCCTGTTTTCTGAGTGAAAGTGAGGATGAAAGGGAGATGTTGGAGGTTTGAAAGGAGAGACGAGACACCTGTCTGATGTTTTTCTAGAAGAACAAAAGGACCAAGATTACCAGATAGCTGTGAACCAATTTTAGCTATAAAGAATTTAGAAAGTAAAGTAATTTCTGTTCACAGATGACATGATATATATAGAAAAACCTTGATCATAACACTCACACACACACAAACCTGTTGTAATAAGCAAAGTCAGCATTAAAAAATCAATTGCATTGCTATGCGCTAACAATGAATAACCCAAAAAGGAAATTAAGAAAACAGTTCCATTTACAGTAACATCAAAAAGAATAAAATGCTTAGGAATAAAATTAACCCCAATGATGAAAGACTTGTGTACTGCGAACTATATAACATTGCTAAAAAGGAATGTTAAAAAATACAAATAAAAGATATCCCATGTTCATATATTGGGAGTATTAATTTTGTTAAGATGAAATACTACCCAAAGTGATCTACAGATTCAGTGCCATGTGTATCAAAATCTCAATGACATTCTTTGCAGAAGGGGAATAGCCAAAAGAATCTTGGAAAAAAAGAACAATGTTGACGCTCTCAAAGTTCCTGATTTCAAAACTTAATATAAAGCTATGGTAACCAAGCAGTATGGTACTACTATAAAGTCAGACATATAGACCAATTGGAATAAACTAGAGAAACCCCTAAAAGTAAACTAGGAGCCCCAGACCCCTTGTACATATATGTTCAGGTGATTTTCAACAGATGTGCTGAGACCTCTAAATGGGAAAAGGGCAGTCTTTTCAACAAATGGTTTTGGCAAAACTGGATACCCAAAAGAAAAATTAGATACCTCACACCATATACAAAAATTAACTTAAAATGGATCAAAGACTGTTAGAACTAAAACAATAAAACTCTTTGAAGAAAACGGGGAAAGCTTCATGACATTGGACTTACATTTCTTGGGAGTGACACCAAAAACACAGGCCTCGTGCAAAAGCTAAATTTGACTGATCAAAATTTAGAACTTCTCTGTGTTAAAAGATACTGTCTATAGAGTGTCTAAAGGCAATTGACAAAATAGAAAATAATTGCAAGTCGTGTCTGATAAGGGTTAAATATCCAGAATGCATCAAGAGTTTCTGCAACCAAAAAGAAAAAAACCTCAGTTAAATGAGCAAAAGACTTGAAGAGACGTGATATGTGTTGGCAAAGATGTAGAGAAATTGGAACTTTTGTACAGTGCTGATGGAAGTGTAAAACGGTACAGCACTATAGAAGACAGTATACTGCTGCTACGTTGCTTCAGTCATGTCGGACTCTGTGCGACCCCAGAGACGGCAGCCCACCAGGCTCCCCCGTTCCTGGGATTCTACAGGCAAGAACACTGAAGTGTGTTGCCATTTCCTTCTCCAATGCATGAAAGAAAGTGAAGTCTCTCAGTCGTGTCCAACTCTTAGTGACCCCGTGGACTGCAGCCTACCAGGCTCCTCCATCCATGGGATTTTCCAGACAAGAATACTAGAGTGGGTTGCCATTGCCTTCTCCAGAAGACAGTATGGCAGGTCCTTAAAAAATAAGAATTGCTATGTGATCCAGTAACATATAATGGGGTATATATCCAAGAGAATTGAAATCAGAACTCAAATAGATATTTATATACCAAGTTCATAGCAACATTTATCGTAATAACCAGAAGATCAAACAAAGCAAATATCCATAGATTCAGTTCAGTTCAGTTGCTCAGTCGTGTCCTACTCTTTGCGACCCATGAATCGCAGCACGCCAGGCCTCCCTGTCCATCACCAACTCCCGGAGTTCACTCAAACTCATGTCCATCGAGTCAGTGATGCCATCCAGCCATCTCATCCTCTGTCGTCCCCTTCTGCCCCCACTCCCAACATCAGAGTCTTTTCCAATGAGTCAGCTCTTGACATGAGGTGGCCGAAGTACTGGAGTTTTTCAGCTTTAGCATCATTTCTTCCAAAGAACACCCAGGGCTGATATCCTTTAGAATGGACTGGTTGGATCTCCTTGCAGTCCAAGGGACTCGCAAGAGTCTTCTCCAACACCACAGCTCAAAAGCGTCAATTCTTCAGTGTTCAGTTTTCTTTATAGTCCAACTCTCAGATCCATACATGACCACTGGAAAAACCATAGCCTTGACTAGACGGACCTTTGTTGGCAAAGTAATGTCTCTGCTTTTCAATATGCTGTCTAGGTTGGTCATAACTTTCCTTCCAAGGAGTAAACATCTTTTAATTTCATGGCTGCAGTCCCCATCTGCAGTGATTTTTGGAGCCCCCCAAAATAAAGTGTGACACTGTTTCCACTGTTTCCCCATCTATTTCCCAGATTAGTGGATAAATTGTAGCATTTACCCAATTGAATCTACTCAGCCATAAGAAGGACATGAAGTCTAATATATGCAATGTGGATGAGCCTTGTTAAGTCAGACACTAAAGGACAAATACTGTATGATCCTTTTTATACAGAGTACCTAGAATAGGCAAATTCAGAGAGACAAAAAGCAGAGTGGTAGTTTCCAGGGGCTGAGGTAGTAGAGAAGTGAGCAGTGTGCAGTGGATACAGTTTCAGTTGGTTCTGGATGAAAAGGTTCTGCAGATGGGTGGTGTGATGGTTGCACAACAAAGTGAATGTAGTTAATGCCACAGAAGTAAAATAGTAGAATTTATATTTAAAAGCAATTTTTAAAAATAGTAAGTGAAGATATTCTAACTGAAGTTTTTTAAAAGGTTTGTAAAACTGTTTACATTTTGCAGTATTCACACTTAATGTTTTTCAAGTTTGGCTCACCTGGCTTAGTTTCAAATACATAGTTTTAGGGGAATTCCTGGCAGTCTAGGGGTTAAACTCTGCTCTCACTGCTGAGGCCCCAGGTTCACTCTCTGAACTAAGATCTCATAAGCCATGTGCAGGCCAGAAAGAAGAAATTAGCTACATATACTTTTAATGGGAAAAGACTCACAAAAAGTGTGAAATATGTGACGGTTATGCTTTGTATCTACAATTAGATATTATTAGGGAGGGGCACATTTCAAGTGCGTATCACCTGTCCAGAATAGATGTAGTATGGCTTTAGCCATAGACATTCTAGTGATTAGAAAACGAGTAAAAAGTTGCCAGACCTTGAGCTAGAGTGGTGGTAGTTTTCTGGTATCTTTTTGAGAGAAGTAATTTCATATGTATGTGGGAACTGTTTAGGAGTATACTTCCTTATCTGGTGAAGAGTGAGAACCAGAGAATAGGAAAATCAACAACCACAGGTTTCCTGTTTTATTTCTCATCTCTGGATACAAAATGAACTCGTTTTTCCAAAACTTCATTTATTAAAGTTATTTCCTATATAAAGTGTTATTCAGCTCTAACAAAATAATTAATAGATAAATATTCAAGGTAAAATAATATTTGGGTTTTTTTAAACAAATTAAGAGTTAGTTTTAGGCCTCTTGTATATTTTTACTGTGTTATTAAAATATTTCACATGATCTTTTTTCTCTTTAAAAGTATATTTGCATTTGACTAGCTTAAGTTTATTGAAGCTTAGCTTTTGTGTGTCATTTCTTATTTTTCCTTTGACATGAAATCTTACGTACTTGATGAAGATGTCATTTGAGAGGTGTACTGCAAGGAGTTAAATGCTGTTTGTAAATAATGCTTTTACAAAGGTAAAGACCAAATTTTTCGAATTTGCTTTTTGTTTGTAAAAGAAAAAAATAACTTCATATATTTAATGCATTCAAAATTTTGACTATTTAACTGTATTGACTTAGTAAGTTGACACAGAAAAAAATGATTTTCTGTTTCTCATATTATACATCTTTGTGTTTCTAACTTACAGCAGTGTGCTTTGCATGTATTAGGCTTTCCTTAAATATTCAGTGTAGGAATAAGTTTTATTATGCTGCTCAAAGGCATCCAAGAGATAACTATATCTGCTATGTTAATGTTAGAATCTTTAAACATGGCTTTTTAAATGTATTTATCCTCTTTTTCTGAAAGAAAAATTTTTTCGTATCTTTAGGTGCTCATGTGTTTAAAAAAAAAAAAAACCTTGGAGTAAAGTAGCAGCACATAATGGTTTGTGGATTTTGAAAAGGTGCAGGCCATATTGTGCTGCCTCAAAAATACAAGGATCTGATCTTCTGAAGAAAATATATTTCTTTTTATTCATAGCTTTTATGATAGCAATGTCAGCAGTGCCTTAGCAGCACGTAAATATTGGAGTTAAGATTCTAAAATTATCTCCAGTATTAACTGTGCTGCTGAAGTAAGGTTGGCCATACTCTACAGTCATATTTCAGCATATATTAATATTACCAATGTATTTTCAGCTTTATTGATAATTAATTTTCAGTACTATAGTCTTATTGTTTTTCATGATTGGATAAAAATAAATTAGTACTTTTAGATGTGTATTAAAATTGTGTATTGTAATTTAATAATTGTGTTGAATGCCATCAAGAGTTTATTGAAAGCTCATATAGCATCCAATAAATTTATTTTAATGTATATTTATATTCATTTTAAATATTCAGTTTTTACTTCAGAACAGAAATACTACTTTTCCCTTTCTCTACTTAAGTGAAATTAAGACATTTGCTTACCTCACAGATAAATATATATTGTAAAATATACATTTTGAACAGAACTTAGAGGATAATTTTTAGTAATATTTCTAAATATTCTGTTATAAGGGAAAGGGGAAAATATCAAAATATGTGAATTAAACTCCTGAAATCTTGTGTTTCTAAGATGCACTTAATCATAACTTTAAAGGTAGGAAGGACCCTTAGAAATGACCAGTATATTTGTTGGATAGCTCAAGAAATAAAAACTCAAGTAATTTGCTGCACTTGCAGATTAAGATATTAAAGCTGTGTCTTCTGACTTTATACTGTCATATTGGTTTTTACTAAAAAATTTTGTTTATCCTTAGCCACAGATTCTTGTTTGTAGGTAAAAAAACATGAAGGCCTTGTTTGGTCTTTTTAATATCTAGTATTTAACTTTAGCATAAGACCTACAAAAATTATTATTGTCACTGATTTTACAGATGCAAACAATCAAAATTTTAATTAAAATTTAAAGGAAAATGTTTCTTTACTTTCTGTTCCTTATTTGTTGATGTTTAATAAGTCATTAAACTAAAAATTGATGTTCAGGATAAGAAGGGTGTGTTTGTGTAGTGTACCATACTCCTGGTCTTATTTTCTACAAGAAATATCTCACTCCTTTAAATTGTAACCCAGAAGAAAATCTATAAAATACAAGCAGTTCTTAGAAAATCATTTCAATTTTAATTGTCTGTTTTGGAAACCCTTGAAGTATTTCAGATGTAACTTAAGGAGTTATGTTTGAGCATCTTCTGTTTAAATTATAATTCCAAGGTAAAGAAAAGTACTTATTATAAGAGAGTTCTCATTTTTAAGAAGCGTCTCACTTTTTCTCAGCAAAATTTTCCCCCAAAATAAAGAAGTAATACACTATATTGGCTAGAATCAAATGCCAGCTTTTCTGTGGAAGTAATACTGCCTTAGGGCTTTTAAAAATTATTCATCAAGCTTTTAACCTGTTTGCTTTATTTCATCTCAGCCATTTCATGAAAGACTGTTACAAATATATAATTTTTGGTTCCATTAAAAATATTTCAGGAACTAATATATAGATACTGAGAAATACTTATTGAATGAGTTGCAGAGTTTCTCCAGTATTGTACAGAACAACACCAGAATTAGATTTCTATTTTGATTTTGATTTTGAAGTCAGATTTTAGAAAATTGTATTTTGTCTAATCTGCCTTCTAAATGCATTTTACTTTTACTACGTAAACCTTTATATCTATGTGCTCAAGATGTGAAAAAGGATCATTTGAGGCTAAATAAAAACTTGAATCCTGAGAATAGATTAAAGAAAAAATTGAAATATTGGGAGAGTAAGAAAGTTTAAAAAAACTGTTGCATTGAAATTTATTATAACAGTATGAAGCTCCCTTCCAGTCTTTTAATAGAGAACAGGAAATAGCCTGTCGATACCTAATGAAACACTCATTTAGGTAACTCAACAGGACTTAGAGTCTTATTTATAAGGGTTAATATACTTCTATCTTTGTGTAATTTTGAAATACAAAGAGCAAATGGTAAAATGAAAGTTATACCCTTTCATGTTAGTCTTAATATGGCCATTTATTTTGCAGAGAAGAAATAGTTATATATGGGTGTATATTAAGATCTCACTTTTTCTGTCTTCTTTGGAAAAAAAGTTTAAGTTGATGCCAAATAATTCCAGTATTGAGCATCTTAAATCTGTTACTTGGAGTATGGATTGAGTTTGGCGTTAACTCAGAGGACTACAGGCAAGTATTCAGGAGATACTCGGAGGGATATTTTAGTAGGTGAACAATTCATTTCACATACTGTGTTCAAATTCAGGTATCTTAAGATCACATATATGTAACATAGAATTGAAAATTTGATCATAGACTAAATATCACTTAACAGTAAAGATTTCTTCAATTAGTCATGTGTCCTTTTAATTGTTAGAGAATTAGAAGTGTTTTTAAACCACCAAGTATCATTAGTGGTATCCTTGGTTAGTCATAACTGGATTAGCACGATTATATTTTAATAAACTTTGACCTCTTTAGTGTGTTTGTATTTATTTAGAAGTTGACATTCTAAATCCTTTTTTTTTTTTCCTTTTGCAGGTGGATATTACTAGCCCTTATTCATGGAAAAAGTTTTATGCTAAGTGTTGTTTCTCACTGAGTATTAGCAAAAAGGAGAAAAATTAGTATNTCCAGTAGAATTTAAGAATTTATGTTCTTACCTTGCTTATTTATAAAATGTATCCCAGAGATTTCTGATATTTTTTTTTTTTTGGCTATTTGCAGTGAAAAAAATTGGCACAATAAATAAGTTTAAACTTGCTATGTTAAAATTACTGTGCAGTGTGATAAATTAGTTGATGAGTTTTTGTTTGTATTATACTGAAACTAAATTTCAACATTTATAACTTCTATATGGGTCTGTTTCTTGATTATTAATACATGGGATTCATATAAAAATACATGAATAATACGTTTATATTAGCATATTGATAAGTACAGGTTCCCCTTAATTCTGTTTAACTTCAATAATCTGATACTATATTCTTATAAGAATATCTTACTAATTACTTAATAAGAATTATATTACTATATTCTTATGATTACATTCATGTTTTGCAAAACTCTAAAATGCCTAGAGAATCTTGTTAATGCTGTAGGGTTAGATTTTGAGAAATTATTCTGAGAAAAAATGTAAGCCACCTTTATACTAAATGTTCTTCAATTTAATTGTTATTAAAATTATTCTGTATATCATTTTATAATTTAACCACTTAGCATTAATCTTTAGGAAGTAGTAGAAATTTTAAAATCACTCCAAAGTTTTCTTATTTCCACATCAAAGTATTGCACCATAGTTAGAAGTAGAGAAAGTGTAGGTACATCATTTCTTCTTAAGATAATTTGTACATTTTCACATAGTCTATGCAGATTTTTATATTGTATTTCCATAAATGTCTTCTCTGTTTAACAAAGAGCATTAAATAGATTTGAAGCATTTATATACAGAGGACTACAAATTTTATTACAGGCACTGAGGATCAGCACTGAACAAAGCAGATATATTCCAGCCCTCATAGAGCTTACAGTTTTGGGAGTGAGGCATGGGTAATAGAAGACACAAAAAATGGATAGGTGCTAATATGTGGTATGTCAGGTGGTGGTGCCTTCTGTGAAGAAAAATAAAGCAAGGGAAGTGGGAGGAATGGGTTAAACGGGTTTGGAAGGCAACCAGGCAGATGTGTTTTTCAATAGTGTGGTCAGAAAATTCCTCACAAAGATAACATTTGAATGAAGACCTAAAAACTAAAGGAGCAAACCACTAGGTTTCTGGGCGAAGAGTGTGGTCAGAAAATTCCTCACAAAGATAACATTTGAACGAAAACCTAAAAACTAAAGGAGCAAACCACTAGATTTCTGGGAGAAGAGCCTTTCGAGCAGATGAAATAACACCTACAGAGACCTTGAGGCTGAAGCATTTTTGATGTTTACCAAAAAGAGCAGCAAGAAGGTTTGGATGGCTATGATCAAATATACAAGAGAGAATAATAGCTCATAAGTTTCTAGGAGCCAGATTTTACGGCTATTTAAGCTCTTAGCTTAACATACAGATTTAATTTTCCTTCCTTCTTTAAAACTACTTTGAGGGTTGTGTGAGCCTCAGCCTATTTGACCTTTGTAGGTAAGAGTATTTTTTTTAGATCTGACTCAGAACCTGCATCTGAGACCATTTTAGAATGTAAAATGTTTAAATGGTTGGTTAATAGGTATATGTGTGGTGATCAGGTTTTTATGAATTGTGTTTTGATGGCTCTGAAATTGCTTTTACTTGCTCAGTTTAGCCTAGTCAAAGCTAGCTAAATGAGTAAATGACATTTATAATTTACTCAAACGAACCAAAATTATCTTGATTCCTCCATTCTAGTAATTGTCGCCATTTTTCTCACTTATTCCAACTCTTACCATTTTAGCTAAGAACACTTGCCTGAAAGCGTTCATCCCTTATGGTATGTCCCACTGATTTAATCTTCCTAATGCACTGCTTTCGCATATCGGGTAAAATTCAGACTTATTGTACCTCATGATCTTGCCCTAACCTTGAAGATTTTCCAGTTTTTTCAAGCAAACTAGTCCTGCTCCATCTGTTTTTCTATCTCTAATTTCAGTGCCCTTATTTATGCCGTTTCACCACCCCAATTCTTCCCCAATTTATTCCTGTATAGTTTTTAAATGCACTATGCTGAATGTTCTATGAGTTTATCCCTCCTTCCCATGTTACAAAAAATTTATCCCTGTAGCTCTTAACCTTTTTCTCTCACTTAACAAAGAAATACAGCATTTCTATCACTAATTTCACCTCATTTATTCATGTATATTTACCATTTATAAATATTGACAATATGAAGAAAAATATTTAAACTTAAGAAACAAAATGAAAAAAATTTAAACTTAAAAAGCAGGTAGACTAAAACACCCAGAATTTCAGAACACCCAAATTTCAAATATTATTTTTATACTGAAAAATGATACAGCTGATTTTTTTCTCAGTTATGTGAAAATATATATACCACATACAGTGTGGACTAGTCATTTCTAGGATTTTAGCACACTAGAAGAATTAAAGAGTAAGTATGGATTCTCTATTTCACTTTGCTAATATGGTAAGTGCTGTTGACAAATAGAGCATTTAAGAAGTAATCCATGTGTTTATTATAGTATTGTTTATAATATTAGAGGATTGGAAGAGTTTTTAAAGTGTCCAGTAATAAACTGATTAACATGCTGAGTGGAATACTCTGCAGCTATTTAAAATAATGTAATGAGTATTTAATGAGCTAGAAACTTCCTGGTTATATGAAAAACATTACCACATAGTATGAATCATTAGAAGAATACATATGCTAAAATGTTACTACTGGTGTACTATGGTGTGAAGTAAATCTTATTTTTTTATATTATAAATGTATGATTTGAGGGGGTGATGTTGGGAAAAGATCTTTGAAAAATCAAAATACTTGAAGCAGCCTTACCACTTAATCACCTCCTTTGGAAGTCCATAAATGGAAAACCTAAGTTCTTATGGGTTCAGGAACTTGAGAAGTGATAATGAAGAATTAACTTTTGGGGGAAGAACTAAACAGGTAATTTCAAAAATCAGATAAGTTTAAAATCCGCCTTGAGGGAGCAGTCTACTCTGCTTCTTAAAGGAGGGTTGAGAAGGAATTCAAGAGTCACTTCTTGAATTCTTTGTTGAAAAACTTTGCTATCATTTCTCCCGTCTTCCAGCCCCCAAAACCTAAAAAGGTAAGTATAAGAAAAGGAGTGGCTATGTATTTTAATTTTGGAACTATATTAATAAACTAAAGAAAAATCTGGTTTATAGAGATTTAATAGCACAGTGAAACTGACTTTCTGATCTTAAAAGGATTTTGTCTTTTACAAAGTTTTTAATTTTTTCGCACCATAGAACTAATGTATAGGCATAGAAACCTCGAAAAAGGCAAAAAATTCTGTTTAAAAATTATATTTTTATCATCCAGTGAGAATTGCTGTTATTAACAGTGTCATTTCCTTCTAAATGTACAGTTGGATTAGCAGATTTATTTCCTAATTTGTAACTATGGCAGGAGCTGGAAAAAACATCACCCTCTGGAAGAGAAACAAGATATGCTGCTGGCTCAGAAAGTTTTTCTTGACATTTATCTAAAATAGAGTTGACCCCTAAACTGTGGGTTTGAACTGTGAGAGTCTTTATTTTTCTTAATAAATACATGCTACAGTATTACACAATCTACAGTTGATTGAATCTGAGGATGTAGAACTGTGGGTGTAGAGGCCAACTAACGTTATACAGGGGGCACTGGTGGTAAAGAACCTGTCTGCCAGTGCAGGAGACGTGAGAGACATGGATTTCATCCCTGGGTCAGGAGGTTCTGGAGAAGGGCATGGCAACACTCCAGTATTCTTGCCTGGAAAATCCCATGGACAGAGAGAGGAGCTTGGTGGGCTACAGTCCGTGGGGTTGTGAAGAGTCAGACACGACAAGTGGCTTAGCACACAAGCACGCAAAGTTGTACGTGGATTTTCAGCTACAAGGTGGGTCAGTTTCCCTAACCCCCTTGTTGATCAACAGACAACTATATAGGTAAAAACCACTAATTTTATCATCTGTTCCATAATATTTCACTGTAAAAATGCTTAAGTTTTTGAACTTCCTCGAGATATTTGAGGAGAAAATGCATCTTGTTTGCTGTCTGGCTTCCTCTTCCACACTTGCCTGTCATCCCCAGTACCTTTCCATTCTTTGAGAGTCTTTCTGAGACGGGAGGTTATTGAAGGTTTTTAATTGGGAGAGAGAAATAATTGCTGAAAATGTACTGTTCAAGATTTACTGAAGAAATTCTAAGGCCAGTATAGTAATTAAATCCTGTGCTCTGTACCCCAATAATTACATCAAATTTATCAAAAAGCTGAGCCAGTGTTCTAAAATGGGATTCACATTTGATATTCAAAAAACATTTACTAAGAAATTTGGATTGAAACATGACTATGGTTATCAGAATGTAAACATGACACATGATATAAATTCATAATATATGACCTGTTAGAGCAACCCGTTTAGAGAGCAAAAGTCGTCTCAATCTGTTTTTCTCACATTTCAGTATTTTATAATTTAAAACTCTTAAAAGTAGTTGAGATTTAGAATACGACAATTTAGCTAATCAAAGAAACTTGGGAGTTTAAAATCTGACTCTGAGAGGAAGGGTGTTTGTCACCAGAACTCGCCTATGGTGCAGGTGCCAAGTTAGACGCTCTCTTTTGCTAATTTTGTCACCATTTTAGTTGGCATTGTATCCTTGAAAAAAGGGAAAGCACCCAAAAATGCTCAAGTTCATCATAAGCCCTCAGACCATTTTTAAAAATATAACTTTAGGTGTATTTAGTTATAAAACTCAAGGAATTTGGATTTTTAAAAGTTGATGACTAAATTCCACATAGTTATACTCTTCAGAAAATATTCATGATGAGTTTACTTCTCTAAAGATATTAAATTCCTTTTAAGACAGTAATAAAGGGAATTGCAAACATTTTGGGGGGATAACCAAACTAGATGATTTGGAATTTAGGTGAAAGTCCAACAAGTTTCAAAATTAGTATGAAAATTCATTTATTTAGGCTTATAATTTATTGCTCTATGCTAATAAACACTTGTTCCCCTAAGCCACTGTTGATTGAAAGTCTTGGTGCATGTGGCTTGTATAGGCCTCATGGAGATTATGTATGTGAACCAATTAGAGGGCTTTCAGAGAGCTGAAAAAATAGGAGATGGCAAATGTCCTAAGGGGTTCTTGAAGGTATTGCGAAGCTTGCTTGAAAAGGAACAATATTGAGAGTTTGGTGTTTTTTTTTCCGTAATTGCAAAATACAGAAGGGCAAAACTGAGGAAATGGAGTTTTAGGGGGTGCAAATGTAAACTCTTAAGTGTTCTCTACCGACTGTTGAAGTGTACATTACAGAAATGGACTGCTTTATCAGAGACCCCAAGAGGGATGAAATTGGGGGAGGAGTAAGATTTAAACATAACATTTAAAATGAAGAAAATCAGTGCATCCGCTTGAACAAACTTGCCCTTAAGAGCACATGTGCTAACTATCTTTGACTAAAGGACACTAGGGAAATTTCTGGGTTCTTTTTAGGATAGGTTTTACTGAAAGCCATTATTTTAACAGAACTGAGTATATAAGAAAAGTTGAAGATCAAGGTTTAGAGAAATATGTGTCACTTGTCTTAAAACTGAAAATGTTAATGAGCTAGTAAAGTTGGAACATAAATTTTAAATACTAAAAACTTACAAGTTGGCGTTTGTTTTCAAGAAGGATTACTTTATCAAGGCTGTTGAATAAATCCAGTATAGAACTGGATCATTATAGAACTGTCATTTTCCTCTTAAAACTTCAAAGGAGAGTAAAGTTGAAGACGTTGGATAAACAAGAAGGGGCCAATTCTAGAGAAATTCTTAATCACAGTTTTGAGAGGGCAGTTAAGTCATAGTGTCAGTGGGACATTCTTTGATGTTTATTTTCTAGGGTGCTTGGATTTTTCATAAGACTGCAGAGCCATAACTTGGGCTTTGAATCACTGCTTTTGGAATTCTATATATGTAGCTTCAACTGGAGATTTTATTACCTTACCAGACACATAGTAGGTGCTCAGTTATTAAGTGGAGTGTTCCTAGGAAGATCAGTCTCTCTGAAATTGGCACTGGATTGAGTTGTCATCTGTCATCAAACATATAGGAAACAATTCTGTAATATATTTGCTAGTCTTTTGAGCCCACATCATAGTTGAGGCTTGAGTAAAGAGTGCTGTGAATTGGCTGAGATGATTTTTACATCTTTTAATCCTGGCTTCTTAGTTTTTTACAATTCAGTTAGCTTTCAGACTGCTATGGTTCTCTTCCAAATTTATAGAGATTCTTCATATTTAATGCAATAAGGAACATCAGCCCTTGCGCACTTCTTAATGTTTATTTGTCCCTCTGGGAAATAGGCCAGTAAATTTTTATTTTGAGTGGTTATTTTAGTAAAATCCAAATCAAATCAAAACATTGAAATATCTACCCTTTGGGTTGTGGATATGATTTCTTTTTAACTGCATATGGAAACCACTCAAGCTTTAGGTGCTAATAGTGACAAATTACTACTGACACATTGTTTTTATCCTTTGCCAGAAACTTTTACATTTAAAAATCCTTTTAACTCATAAATCACAGTAATGGAGGAGATAACATTGTTACTCCCATGTTGTAAGGAAACTGAGTCATGTGGAAATAGATTGCCGCCTGCTGCTGCTGCTAAGTCGCTTCAGTCATGTCCGACTCTGCGACCCCATGGGCTGCAGCCTACCAGGCTCCTGTGTCCATGGGATTAGCCAGGCAAGAGTACTGGAGTGGGGTGCCATTGCCTTCTCCGAATAGATTGCCTACTGTCACATAACTAGTAAAACATGGAGTCAGAATTGAAGCTCAGTTTGATTGCAGAGCTCATACTTAATGAGCTACGACCTCTGTCTTCTAGTTAACAAGAGTTATAGGAGACAAAGTGGAAGTTAAGCCCTAAAAGGCTCAGAATGATAGTTAACACTTTCCAAAGAATGTTAAGATAGACTTGTATGTGGAAGTACTATACTAAGCACAAATTAACTTCTGAAGTACTCCATGGTGCTGCTACTATCACACGGCAAGGAGACATGCTCTGCGAATGGTGTTCTGTTAACACTGGACCTAGGTGTTTGTGTGTCAGCCCTTAGTAGCAGTGTTTGCCCCTGAGAAAACTGCCCTAGCACCTAACTGCAGAGCAAGTCTACAAATCTATAGGTCACATTTGGTTGTACTGCTTTTAGGGCATCCTAGCATCAAACAGCATTGTTCTCTCACTTCATGTGTCTCTTTAGAAGCTAATCGAAATCTAAGAGAAAATAGAACTTTTGTAACTAGAAGGCTGCAGAAAAATTATACATTTAAATTGTAAACTTATTTTGCAGATAACCCTAAAAGCTGTGAAATATACCATTTTCTTTGTATTTCATGTAAATTTAAAGGGCTTCTGGCTGGCTTTATCATCATTAACTTCATTCTGTCCTATAGAGCAATTCTAGGTAGTATTGCAGGTTCTAACTGAGCCTTCAGAAATACTCAGGGGTATTGTCTCAAAAGGGCAACCTCCTCCCACCCTCTTCACATACACACACACAAAATTAACAACTCCCTTTTCTATTGTCATCCCTATAGTCATTTCATTATTGCTTTTGTTACATCATATTGTGATTATTTTCCTTATTTCTCTCTGATTATCCTGTAAGCCTAATAGGCTTGAGCCCAGACTATTTTAGCCCATTTGGTGAGCCCATAATCTCATGGTGCACTCAATATCAGGTTAATTCCATAATTGTTGAATGCATTGATACCAATAATGCATTGATACCAATATTAGGATGACAACTGAAAACTGGCTTGTTAGATAGCCATAAGTTAGATCATTTCAGTAGAATTCTCCTAAGATCAATTAGATCAAATCTATTTCCAGATCAACAGTATCACAGTTTCATTGAAGGATCACAGGGAAAGAGAAATGAGAAACATGAAATAGTTCTTCCCAGCTAATAGCAAGTTTTATATTTTATACATAAAGTAAGTCTGTGAAGGCTCTTTATCTCTTACTGAGATGATGCATTAGTTAAGGCATAAAGAATTTCACAGAGCATGCTTTATCTTCTAGGTAACAGACAAACTTTGACAGTATACCTGATGTAAGTCTTAGGAAAACTGTGTGGTAGGTTGAAGTGGCTTCTGAGATGTTCTTCCTGAAATGTTACAAGAAAGCATTATGGAGGTCAGGAATTCCAGTTAGCTCTGTTTCCATCTCAAGATTTGGAGTTTTATAAAATATTAAGTAATTTTTAAAGTACTAAAATTATTTGATGGCTATTTTCCCCACTTTATCATTCACCTGACTGACCCTACACTCCAAATTTTGCTTAAGACAGCCAAATCCAAATCAACCTTGGTTAGACCAATGAAGTTATATTAGCTTGCATGTAAGAATTCAGCCAGAACAACTATTTATGACTGTCTCTGTTTCTCATCAAGAAACAATTTTCACTTTCATCTTTGCCACTGAGGTCATAGGGTGTGACCTTTTTTCCTAGCACTGTCTTCGTGTTCTTTTCTTGCTGATCTCTGACTCTAACTTTAACCAGCTTCCTGAACACACAGTACCCAGCCTCTAAATGCTGCCTACCTAAATTCATGGCATTCAGCTGCTTGACCCTGAACTGGGAAATCATCTGACTTCTGGACTCTACTTTCATTTGGATGACCCAAATATATTCCCAAATTAACTGAAGTTCTAGCCTTATAATACTCTGCTTGCTCTCAGATTGATTTTGCATGATGATCTCTTGTTCTTCATAGTTAAAATGCCTTCCAAACTAGGCATGAGCTACCAAATATTTGGGTGTTATTTTATAATTAACAGACCTGTTCAATTAGTAATATTCCTGATAGGTCTGCACTCAGATTGTTTTTATTTTTAAGATGTTTTCTAAAATTAATTGCTCACTGCCAATAATACCCTCATTTTAAAATAAGGAAAAAGCCTAAGATACTGTTGCATTAGTTTAGGATTTTGACATCAAGATTCTAAATACAACACATGACAACAATTAGTTACCTTTAAATAGATAATTGCTCAATGGAATTTATCCAGAGACCTGTGAAAGGAAGCATGGGAATGATGAAATCAGCCTATAATCTTGTCTTCAATCTAGTATGAAAATTCCTTATTTTGGCAAAGTTTACTTTTCATCTTGTTTCATTTCCTGTCTTAGTATAACCTTTTTACATGAAACTGCTACTTAAATTTTTGTAGTTTTCATTTGTTCATGTGTAGAAATGTGTAATTTTATTATTTACATCTGATGATATCTGATGTATTTCAAGTAACAATTTCCTTAAACTGAAAACATAAATTAATTTCCTTAAAATTAAACTGAAAACATACCTGACATGCAGTAGATTTCCCATAAACATTTAAATTAATATTGAATCAATCTGATTTGTTTAACATGGTGGTAAGTCAGAATTTTTAGAATCCTGTTATCAACAGTCTTACAAATTTACAACCTCTGTTTTCGAAATGTTTACTTTTAATATTCAGTAGTTTTGTATTTAATTTCTCATAGTTGAAAATATGAAACTTCTAGAAACAGAATTTTTCTAGAATAAATCTTTTTAGACTGTTTGATTCTGTTACTGGCTCCTAAGGAAAAGAAATTGCAATAATATTGGTCTTTCTGAAAAGAAATAATTCAGGATTAGGATTCCTATAAGAATTAAAAATAATAAAGAAAATTAATAAATAGGAGTGAAAATGTCCATTAGATTAATTTGATGATTCTAGACATGAGAATCTATAAATTATTTTCTCTGATTTTGTCCTCATTTTTAAGTCTGAAACAATGAAACTTCCATCACTTGAATCTCACGTACAGCTATTTATTCATTCAACAAGTTATTTTGTTCAGAGTCATTTGCCTCTGATACTAGTCTCTTCAGTGTCATCAAAATGAATTTGATTTAGATAACAATTAAGCATGTAGGAGAAACATGTTTTCCCACTGATTTAGAAGATCATGAAATGAAGCAGAACAAAAAGTTATAATTTAGTATAATAAAGTTCCTATTTGTGAATGTTGTCCTAAAGAAGTGTTTAGTACCGCTTGGTTATTTTGCCAGGGGAATGACAATGTAAACAGAAGCTTAAACTGTCCTATCCTAGAGAATTTAAATGTGGTCATATTCAAATACTTAAAAATTGGCTTGGCTTAAAGTTGTGTGACCTTAAGTAAATTGCTGTCTTCAAGTCTCACTGTAAATTGTAAGTAAAAGGTCTGTCTTGTCCTAAATTTTTATAATCCTAGGACAGAGTCAGTCTACAATGTATTTATTTTATAAATAATTCTCTACACTGACATGTTGCTCATTAATCTTGCAGACTTAGGTGGAAACCTCAGTTATCACCTTAGAATTTTGGATGTTATATATTTACCATTTCCATTCTAGAAAAAATTTTAGATTTTTTTCCCCACGCTTTTGTCAGATTGTAACCTTGACTATATGAAATATAGCCAACAGAAAGAAAAACAGCTCCATAGAAACCTGGAGGAGAGGCATACACTCAAATTCTTATTTTTGAAAAATAAAAAATTTTAATGTTTATCAGATAAGGCATTTAATTGAATTAATGGGATGACATAAAGTATTGGATATTTAGTCAACTGGAGTTTACAATGACCTTAAACCTTGTTTGAATATTTTGTAAAGCAGTAACAAATATTACAAAATTTCAGTATATTTTGCCTTAAGCAATATGCTGAATGTTAAATTTTATGTAAGGATCAAGTCATATAAAATATTGTAGTAGGTATAGAACTTTAAAGAGTAGTATTTAATGTGTTTTAAGCCATAATGTCCAAAGGATGTTTGGTTATAATTTTTCTTAAAGTTGACTTTTTTCTTGAAGTAGAGTGCAAGAGACAAATTGAGGTGGATTCAGTTTGAAGAATTCATTTCCTTTAAGCATAATTTCACTTTATTTCAAACTAAACAAAATTATATTGTATTCATAATTTGACAGCAACTTGAAATGTGTACAGTCTAAAGAATTCAAATTTCAAACCTTTCAATTATAATCTATTGGCGGGCAAGCAAGGCCACAACCAAGTATTAATACTTGTAAATCTCTCCTATTGCCAGAAATTGTATCAGAAGGGATTAGATTATCAAGAATGGTTGCTATGTTTTGTTTTGTTCTGCGCTGTGTGGCATGAAGGATATTACTTCCTCAATCAGGGAACCCATGGATCGAACCAGTGCCACCTGCAGTGGAAGCAGAGTCAGAAGCACTGGACCACCAGGGAAATCCCAAGAATAGCAACTGGTTTTGATCATCGTTATGTACATAACATATTTATGTATGTTATGTACCTTACCAAAGTAGAGCAGGACAGTTTATTCATACGCAAATCTATTTTTGAATAGTGTAAAAATCTGACATGGTGATTGTTTGAGGTCTACACCGCTGCTGTTAAGTTGCTTCAGTTGTGTCCAACTCTGTGTGACCCCATAGACAGCAGCCAACCAGGCTCCCCCATCCCTGGGATTCTCCACGCAAGAACACTGGAGTGTGTTGCCATTTCCCTCTCGAATGCAGGAAAGTAAAAAGTGAAAATGAAGTCACTCAGTTGTGCCCAACTCATAGTGACCCCATGGATTGCAGCCCACCAGGCTCCTTCATCCATGGGATTTGCCAGGCAAGAGTACTGGAGTGGGCTGCCATTGCCTTCTCCATGAGGTCTATAAATGAGAGTGAATATAATTTCATCCCATCAAAAAGCTGTTAAAATGATTCTTAAAATGCCTTAAAAGTTCTCTGTTTACATTTTTCAAGTGAGATGATCTTTTATTATTAAAGACCTATTCTATGCCTAGTACTTCACAACAGTCTAAAAAAGATGGTCACTGTCCACAAAGAACTTTTCCTAGCTGGTAATATTGTACTGACTTACAAGAAACAACTAGAGAAGAGTGGAGTGTAAAATCTGTCTTATGGACTTGAAGTGTGCAGTAGAATCTCAAAGAAAATGTAGATCTAGACAATGGAAAAGACTTCTTAGAGGAGGTGGAAAATAAGCTCCTGCCTATTGACAAATAGATAGGATTAACTCAATGAAATGAAAGAATTGGAGACGTAGTGCAGAAAACATGAAGAAAGTCATGATCAGGTAAGGAAGAGTAGTTACAGTTTTCAAACAGATTGGTCTTGGGGAGATGGTAGGGAAATAAGTGTACATGAGATTGTTTTCCTTCCTCTGCATAATGTGCCCTAATTTCTAATTGAAGAAAATGAGAGTATATTCAGATTGCCTGCAGTCTCTTGAAAAATCAAAATGTGATGATCTGAAGGCAAATAAAACATGAGTTGTAAGAAATATTAAAAGGAAACCTAGGCTTAAGTTAGGCTAAACATTGGATTACCCTAAACATTGGGCAGTCTAGGCCTTTAACTCAGCAAATCAAGTGAGTAATCTTGAGAGGAAGGGGTTGCATGGCCAAAAGCCTACTGTCAGGGATACTTTTTGCCCAGTTGAGATTGACCTTACCACTACAGAAATGATTATGAATTAATACTGTAGTACTGTTGTTAAGCCAAATAAAAACATTACTCCTTTTCCAAACCTCTAATTTTTATCCACCCTTAGCTCAAATTATTTACTCTTAGGATGTGCTTTCCCTCATCTTTAGCTATCTGAATGTTTTTAGGGTATCTAGCCCCTGCATGGAATTTTCCCAGTTTACTTTTCCTCCTCATCCAGAAATGTTTCTCTCTTTTGTGCTCCTATACCTGCCCTAGAACAATTAATACATCCTTTATGGCCAGAGGCTTTTTTTTTTTTTTTAACACATTAGCGCAGATTAGTTTATTTGGCACCTCTCCCAGCTAACATCCTAACCCAGTTAAAATGCCTAAGAAGTGATTCTGATGAAATCTGATCATGGGAAGGTCCATCTATTTTATTTTTCACTATATATTCTGTAAGATACTTGATAAATGGCAATTGATTGCTGAAAATCAGTAGTAATTTGGAGACAATATGTTCTGGAAAGGCTGAATACCAGCTACATAAATAAAATGCCCAGGCTTTTACCTGGTAATTTAGAAGTTCTTCAGCTTTAGTTGTTTCACATACCAGAGCGCCTCTGTTCTATGCTGCCTATTAACAGTGAAGCATTAATTAACTACCTTGAAGAAATTTCTTTTTAAAATTTTAATCAAAGCCAGAAACCTATGCATAGGGGAATGAATAGTTGGAAAGCCTATGAAATTTTGAGGCTATTAGTGATCTAGCTGATCATCTAAAACTTTCCAAGAAAGCATAATTTAACTGTATCCTATTGGATTTTATTTGTTGTCTCTCTGAGGAGGTGGATTTCTCTGGTAGCTCAGCTGGTAAAGAATCTGCCTGCAATGCAGGAGGCCTGGGTTGCATCCCTGGGTTGGGAAGATCCCCTGGAGAAGGGAACAGCTACCCACTCCAGTATTCTGGCCTGGAGAATTCCAGGGACTAGTCCATGGGGTTGCAAAGAGTCAGACACAGCTGCTGAGCAGCTTTCACTTTGCTGAGATGAGGCTCTCCCAGTGGCTCAGCAGTAAAGAATCCTCCTGTAATGCATGAGATGCAAGTTTGATCCCTGGGTCAGGAAGACCCCCTGGAGAAGGAAATGGCAACCCACTCCAGTATTCTTGCCTGGGAAATCCCATGGACAAAGAGGCTTGGCAGGCTACAGTCCATGGGACCTTAAAAGAGTAGGACACAAAACTGAGCCACTAAGCACATATGCACAACCTGAGGAGATGGGAGATGCAAGTAGAATGAGAAGTCCTTACATTAAAAAATACTTTTCAGAAAAAAAAATTCCGAGAGCTATCATTACTATAACCACAAAAGTAACTATGGAACATCTGCTACAATGCTTTAAAGTGACTAGACTTAATGGTGTGTTTCTGAATCCCTCTGCTTACTAGAGCTACCTTATTGACTGAAATGGGTTTTCTTATAAACTTTCTTGGACAATTTTATAAAAGACTATCCAAGTCACTTGAAAAAAGCTTTCAGAAAGAAAAGAAAAAATTGTGGATCAAATATGGAACTTTGGTTTTCTGCTTGGACATTTAAGTTATAATGTGATAAGGATTTATTTTTATGTACACTTAGAGCTTTTATATAAAATCTATAGGACATTTTTGTCTGATTTCCAGAACCTATATATAAATTACATTTTTTGAAAAGTCTAATGTTGCTGTTGGGTTTGATTTGGCTTTGAGGGAGGTTGACATATTTGCCAGACATATTTAGCCAGAAGTCAGGAATTCAACCAGCAATTAAATAATGATTCCCATGGTGAAGCAGTTTCCCCTCTATACTGATTTGCTTTATGACCTGTTTTCTAGGCACTTATTTTGACATCATCACTGCCCCCATCAAAAAAAAAAACAAATCGTATCTTGTGTACCTAGACCACGTGGAGAAAGAACTGAGACCAGAAGCAGAAAACAGACATTGTCCATACAGAACAAAGTGCCAGCCAACAGCTCATTCTAGTAAAAGGCAATAAATGCCACATGTGATGATCTCCTCAGTTCAAAACTGTAAGTAACTAGGGAACTGCAGGGGCATTAGACAGATGTCTCTGCTGACTCAGTAAAAAAATGTCTTATTTTGTAATTTGTGGCTTGTACGCTTGTAAATTAAGATGCTTTGAGTTGTCAAGTACTGGACTTTTCTGGTTTGTGGGTAAGATCCTAAGCCAAAATAGAATGCAGTGTTCTCCCAAAAGTAACTTGGAACCTTTGCCTTAAGACCCAAGGCAAAGGTCACATGAATTTAGATAACTAGGTTAGAACTAAGTCATTGAGCCTTTGCCTAGATATTAGGCAGATTAGGGGACTTTAGTCTTGATAGAGCAAGTAATAGGGAGATGTTATGGCCTCTTGAAACCAAAATAATAAAAACATAAAATAATGGAATTTTTGGAAATTAAATGCAGCTATACTATATACAGAAGGATTCTAAGAAAGTCTGTTGGCAACAAAACTGGGCATGTGACTACTGTGGCGATCTAGGAGTGAAGAAAACCTGAACAGAATAGTGACAATGAAAATGGAGATAAGAGAATAAATTTAAGATATTTCAAAAGAAAAAAATTGCACAACATCATAATGAGTTGAATAAAAGTGGGTTTCAAAAGTAACATTTTCTGTCCTGGAAGACAATAATAGTATCACTGAGAGTTAAGAGAAACTAATTTGAGAGAAGTACATAGGGACTTCCCTGGTGGTCCAGTGGCTAAGACCCTGCACTCCCAATGCAGGGGACCTGGGTTCGATCCCTGGACAAGGAACTAGATCCCACATGCAGCAACTAAGACCCAGTGCAGCCAAATTAAAATAAATGATTTAAATAATAATAAATTTTTAAAAAAGTACATAAACACCTGCTGCTGCTGCTGCTGCTGCTGCTAATTTGCTTCAGTCATGTCCGACTCTGTGCGACCCCATAGATGGCAGCCCACCAGGCTCCTCTGTCTCTGGGATTCTCCAGACAAGAACACTGGAGTGGGCCGCCATTTCCTTCTCCAATGCATGAAAGTGAAAAGTGAAAGTGAAGTCGCTCAGCCGGGCCTGACTCTTAGCGATCCCATGGACTGCAGCCTACCAGGCTCCTCCATCCATGGAATCTTCCAGGCAAGAGTGTAAAAAAATTATTTGGGTATGTAGTCTTAAATAAACATTTCCAAAATGGAATTCAAACCTTTTTTTCTTCGAGTGTCATATCTCAAGCCTCTGCCTTTAGGAAAATTCCTACACTTGTATCAGTTATGAAAGTCAATAACTGAAATGTGTTCATATTCTTGAACCTTCCCTTTGCTTCTATTCACTAAACAAAATCTTTCCCACTGTTACACTGAAGGAATGAAATTGAGAACTGAAAGTCCAAACAATTCAGTCAGTTTAAAACTGTAAAATTGACACATAACTTTAATTTCTCAAATGGAAAAGCATGTAATTAAATTGTGGGAAATGTGCTGGTCTCCAATTTCAAGAAACAGTGCAGCACAAAGGCCTGGCATTCTGGCTGAAGAATTGTAATAATAAACAGAAATGTGAAAACCAGGAAGACAAGTTTTCCAAGAGAGCAACTGAGGCATTTCAAAAGAGGTATAACAAGAAATTCCGGAAGATGGTCAAAATAGGTTTAGATAATTGAGATTCCTTATTTAAATACTTGTTTTTGATGGAGAAAAACAGTTAAGAGGAGATTAAGCTGTCCAAGAGGTAGGAAACATTTTCTCTTTTTCACCCTAAATTGGGTTTGCTTCTGAAGAAAAGCATTAGCCCAAAAAGAGATTCAGTACTGCTTAAATTATACCCAGAAATTTTAAAAGTGACCAAGCAAAAAAATTTTTTTAATTAATTGAAAGTAGTAATCTGGTTTTCTAGGAGTTAGACCTTGCTTTATAGGATTCCTACTTAGAAAGTCAAAGTATCTTGATTGGTTTCCCTAGTAATTACATGCCCATCATGAGACAGAAATATATTACTCTACATTTTAAATTTCTAATATATTTTACTTTAATGACATGTAAGAAAACCTAAAGTATTAATCTGTGCTTCCAAAATAGCCTTTTTAAAACTCAGTAATATGTCTTCTGAATATGATAGAATCTTTTAGATCCTTTTACTTAAATCTTTGAACCATTTGATTAATCCAAATTCAGTGAAACTATGTCTTCAAGTCAAGTTATCCAGAACTGGGAACATTTGTTTCTATGTTTCCATCCTAGTTACATCTGACTTACGTGCCAGGTCTGATGACTTCTACTATCTTTTCATGACTTCTAAATTATGGAGGTAAGTCAAGATTTAATATTGACTATAGTCATGTAACATTCATTCGGAATTTGTATTCCTTTAATATTTATTTAATTACTAAGCATTCTTGTAGCATTACACTTTCATTAGCATATTATGGTATATTGTAGTTTGGCTTGGCTATTTTAAATGTATGATTTTGCATAACTTTCAACTACTTAATATTTCTATATACACCTATGCTTTCATCTCAATTTTTGTGTGGTTACCCATATAAACTTCTCATAGACAAATACCATGGGTTTTTTCTGTAGTCTTTAACTTGAATCAATTCATTCAGACTCTTCATGTAAAATATCATTTGTCTTTGAATCTACTGTAATTCTTGTTTTTCCAAGTGGATGTTTACTGAGACTATAGAGTTCCAAATTTTTCACTTCAG
Organism: Neotragus moschatus; assembly: GCA_006410615.1. NCBI lineage: Eukaryota > Metazoa > Chordata > Mammalia > Artiodactyla > Bovidae > Neotragus > Neotragus moschatus. The sequence continues at coordinate 6,116,598 of SJYA01002027.1, forward strand.
TTCAGTAAGACTGTTAGATATCTAGCACTGCTGTTCAGTTGCCAAGTCGTGTACGAGGCTTTGCAACTCCATGGACTTTCGTTAGCTGCCTCCTGTACAATATTACAAGCTTCTGTCCATCGTTCTTCAGGGACTCTGTTCACTGGATCTCATCCCCTGAACCTATTCATCACCTCCACTGTATATTCACCTCCACTGTTTGGCACTGTGGGGGAATATAAAGACCAGTATGAAGCATAGTCCAAGGTCTCATCTTAAAAGAACTCATGGAACCGCAGACATTGCAACCAGACTTTCTTGGGGCGTTTTTACAAGAAGGGTAAGATAAACCTCTCCTATTTGGCTTCCAACTTGGGAACCCAAAGATATTCAAATTCTTACCAGAGTGTGAAATGAGAAAAGTAACATGAAATAGAAACACTTGGTAGTTGGGGTGTTTTACTCAACTGGCAGAGTTAAAAAAAAGCCACCTTAAAACAATGATTTCTGGATTTGAGGTGTTGATGTGAAACCTGACGGTACAGAAAACTCTGTGATTAAGTCTTAGGCACATTTCAGTTTGGGGAGTTAAGTCCTATTAATTCTACTGTATTTTGTTGCTTATTTATTGTATGCCATGCTTAATATTCATTTCCCATTCACCATGTAAGGAGTTAGCTTTTTATCTATTAAAATATTTGGGGGGTTGGATTGACCTCATTGCTTAGATAAATATTAAGACATTTTTCCAAGCTTAATAATTTTGAGATGATGAGTCTTTTGGTGAAATTTGTACAAAACTTTTTATCTCTAAAAGATCCAATAGTAGACCTAACAATTCAAAAAGTGTAGTTCTGGGACAAAGCTGGTGAGCAATTATGTCTTTATGATGTTGTTGATATTCCAGAAATTAAGTAATTTTTAGTAATATATTTTCATCTGATCTCTTTACTTCTTAAACTTTTGCTTAAAACACTAAGTTTGATGTTACACTAGTGTTTCCCATAGCTCCAAAATTTCCCAAATTTCCTTTTAAAAATTTCCTCTTAGTGCCTTCTGCATTGCTTAATGTGTTGTTACAGGGTCAACTTCCCAACACAGAATAAAAATAACAGTAGAATATGGGATATTTAAAAGTCTTAGCAAGTCTTATTCTTTCAGCAAGATCTCCGGTAATGTGACCATTTCTGTTGTTCATGATAGAGAACCAATACAAAGCTGTATATAACTGAGCTGACATTTGTTAGATATAAACAGGATACAAGANCCGGGCCTGACTCTTAGCGATCCCATGGACTGCAGCCTACCAGGCTCCTCCATCCATGGAATCTTCCAGGCAAGAGTGTAAAAAAATTATTTGGGTATGTAGTCTTAAATAAACATTTCCAAAATGGAATTCAAACCTTTTTTTCTTCGAGTGTCATATCTCAAGCCTCTGCCTTTAGGAAAATTCCTACACTTGTATCAGTTATGAAAGTCAATAACTGAAATGTGTTCATATTCTTGAACCTTCCCTTTGCTTCTATTCACTAAACAAAATCTTTCCCACTGTTACACTGAAGGAATGAAATTGAGAACTGAAAGTCCAAACAATTCAGTCAGTTTAAAACTGTAAAATTGACACATAACTTTAATTTCTCAAATGGAAAAGCATGTAATTAAATTGTGGGAAATGTGCTGGTCTCCAATTTCAAGAAACAGTGCAGCACAAAGGCCTGGCATTCTGGCTGAAGAATTGTAATAATAAACAGAAATGTGAAAACCAGGAAGACAAGTTTTCCAAGAGAGCAACTGAGGCATTTCAAAAGAGGTATAACAAGAAATTCCGGAAGATGGTCAAAATAGGTTTAGATAATTGAGATTCCTTATTTAAATACTTGTTTTTGATGGAGAAAAACAGTTAAGAGGAGATTAAGCTGTCCAAGAGGTAGGAAACATTTTCTCTTTTTCACCCTAAATTGGGTTTGCTTCTGAAGAAAAGCATTAGCCCAAAAAGAGATTCAGTACTGCTTAAATTATACCCAGAAATTTTAAAAGTGACCAAGCAAAAAAATTTTTTTAATTAATTGAAAGTAGTAATCTGGTTTTCTAGGAGTTAGACCTTGCTTTATAGGATTCCTACTTAGAAAGTCAAAGTATCTTGATTGGTTTCCCTAGTAATTACATGCCCATCATGAGACAGAAATATATTACTCTACATTTTAAATTTCTAATATATTTTACTTTAATGACATGTAAGAAAACCTAAAGTATTAATCTGTGCTTCCAAAATAGCCTTTTTAAAACTCAGTAATATGTCTTCTGAATATGATAGAATCTTTTAGATCCTTTTACTTAAATCTTTGAACCATTTGATTAATCCAAATTCAGTGAAACTATGTCTTCAAGTCAAGTTATCCAGAACTGGGAACATTTGTTTCTATGTTTCCATCCTAGTTACATCTGACTTACGTGCCAGGTCTGATGACTTCTACTATCTTTTCATGACTTCTAAATTATGGAGGTAAGTCAAGATTTAATATTGACTATAGTCATGTAACATTCATTCGGAATTTGTATTCCTTTAATATTTATTTAATTACTAAGCATTCTTGTAGCATTACACTTTCATTAGCATATTATGGTATATTGTAGTTTGGCTTGGCTATTTTAAATGTATGATTTTGCATAACTTTCAACTACTTAATATTTCTATATACACCTATGCTTTCATCTCAATTTTTGTGTGGTTACCCATATAAACTTCTCATAGACAAATACCATGGGTTTTTTCTGTAGTCTTTAACTTGAATCAATTCATTCAGACTCTTCATGTAAAATATCATTTGTCTTTGAATCTACTGTAATTCTTGTTTTTCCAAGTGGATGTTTACTGAGACTATAGAGTTCCAAATTTTTCACTTCAGTTCAGTAAGACTGTTAGATATCTAGCACTGCTGTTCAGTTGCCAAGTCGTGTACGAGGCTTTGCAACTCCATGGACTTTCGTTAGCTGCCTCCTGTACAATATTACAAGCTTCTGTCCATCGTTCTTCAGGGACTCTGTTCACTGGATCTCATCCCCTGAACCTATTCATCACCTCCACTGTATATTCACCTCCACTGTTTGGCACTGTGGGGGAATATAAAGACCAGTATGAAGCATAGTCCAAGGTCTCATCTTAAAAGAACTCATGGAACCGCAGACATTGCAACCAGACTTTCTTGGGGCGTTTTTACAAGAAGGGTAAGATAAACCTCTCCTATTTGGCTTCCAACTTGGGAACCCAAAGATATTCAAATTCTTACCAGAGTGTGAAATGAGAAAAGTAACATGAAATAGAAACACTTGGTAGTTGGGGTGTTTTACTCAACTGGCAGAGTTAAAAAAAAGCCACCTTAAAACAATGATTTCTGGATTTGAGGTGTTGATGTGAAACCTGACGGTACAGAAAACTCTGTGATTAAGTCTTAGGCACATTTCAGTTTGGGGAGTTAAGTCCTATTAATTCTACTGTATTTTGTTGCTTATTTATTGTATGCCATGCTTAATATTCATTTCCCATTCACCATGTAAGGAGTTAGCTTTTTATCTATTAAAATATTTGGGGGGTTGGATTGACCTCATTGCTTAGATAAATATTAAGACATTTTTCCAAGCTTAATAATTTTGAGATGATGAGTCTTTTGGTGAAATTTGTACAAAACTTTTTATCTCTAAAAGATCCAATAGTAGACCTAACAATTCAAAAAGTGTAGTTCTGGGACAAAGCTGGTGAGCAATTATGTCTTTATGATGTTGTTGATATTCCAGAAATTAAGTAATTTTTAGTAATATATTTTCATCTGATCTCTTTACTTCTTAAACTTTTGCTTAAAACACTAAGTTTGATGTTACACTAGTGTTTCCCATAGCTCCAAAATTTCCCAAATTTCCTTTTAAAAATTTCCTCTTAGTGCCTTCTGCATTGCTTAATGTGTTGTTACAGGGTCAACTTCCCAACACAGAATAAAAATAACAGTAGAATATGGGATATTTAAAAGTCTTAGCAAGTCTTATTCTTTCAGCAAGATCTCCGGTAATGTGACCATTTCTGTTGTTCATGATAGAGAACCAATACAAAGCTGTATATAACTGAGCTGACATTTGTTAGATATAAACAGGATACAAGACAAATTAGAAACAGCTTACAATTCCCTAAGTTATATATTTCTCAAACTGCTTTCCCTTGACCATTTATATTACTTCAGACTCCTGATTTCAAGTATATTTTGAAGCAAAAGTCACTCAGTCATGTCCGATTCTTTGCGATGCCATGGACTTTACAGTCCATAGAATCCTCCAGGCCAAAATACTCGAGTGGGTAGCCTTTCCCTTCTCCAAGGGATCTTCCCAACCCAGGTATCAAACCAGGGTCTCCTGCATTGCAGGCAGATTCTTTACCAACTGAGCTATTAGGGAAGCAGCTCAAATTAAGTTTGACTTTAACATAACTCAGAATTCTTTGCAATTATGACTTGTATGTTAAATTCAAGAATAAAATTCAACACTAGAGCTCCTTTTCAGAAAATCTTTTTAGGAAGAACTTCCAGCCACTTAAAAGTTTACATTGTTGAGATTCAAGAATAAGCTAAGATCCTTAGTGCCTTATCAGAAATGAAACTTCAGGTGATAGAAAGAGGCTGAAACAAAGGTAAGTGGGAGAATAAGGGAAGCCCGACTAGATGAACAAACCATGCTTAGTGATGATTCCTCCCTATGTATCTGAGATGGACAATTACGAGTCTGTGATTTGATTGCCAGAGTTTTCAGTTTGGTTAACCAACACAAACTTGTGCCATTATTTTCTTATAATTTCTTGTGACTTTCTTATGAGCAATTTGGTCAAGAAGTTAAGTGATACCTATATGAATATGTTAAAGTCTTCTATTTTCCTTGAATCAGGCAAGAGTTTGAATTTGTCTGTGTTTCATCTAACACATCCCTGTTTGCTTCCAGCCATATGCCTGCCTCCATTTCTAAAACAAGACCCAGTTTTTTGTGCATGTTGATGTCTCACTCATCATGCCCCACTCTTTGTTGGAGTGAAGACAAGAGACTCACTGGGATAATCTTGACAGACATGTCTCCAGATATCATCTTTAATATATTTACTAAAATAAGAAACTCAGTCCACTCTGAAAGTACACTTTTCCTAGTCAATAATATATAATTTTAAAATTTTGATAATTTATCTCATTCTAAAAACCTCTGGATTGTGAACCCATGTCTTTTGAGGAACTATTTAATTAAAGCCTAACTTAATTTAACCTATCATCAATATTATGAATTGTATTTGTAGTAAGCTCTAGAAAGGAAGATCTTACTTTGCTCCTTGCAGTATCCTCTGTGTCTGGAAGAGTATTTAGCATACAATGTCAATAAATATTTTCTGACTGAATTAATTAAATATATGTATATTACATGTTTCCATGAGTAATGTTTCTGTTCAGTTCAGTTCAGTTTAATCACTTAGTTGTTTTCGACTCTTTGCGACCCCATGAATCCCGGCACGCCTCCCTGTCCATCACCAACTCCTGGAGTTCACTCAGACTCATGTCCATCGAGTCAGTGATGCCATCCAGCCGTCTCATCCTCTGTCGTCCCCTTCTCCTCCTGCCCCCAATCCCTCCCAGCATTAGAGTCTTTTCCAATGAGTCAACTCTTCGCATGAGGTAGCCAAAGTACTGGCTGCTGCTGCTAAGTCGCTTCAGTCGTGTCTGACTCTGTGCGACCCCATTGATGGCAGCCCGCTAGGCTCCCCCGTCCCTGGGATTCTCCAGGCAAGAACATTGGAGTGGGTTGCCATTTCCTTCTCCAATGCATGAAAGTGAAAAGCAAAAGTGAAGTCACTCAGTCGTGCCCGACTCTTAGTAACCCCATGGACTGCAGCCCACCAGGCTCCTCCATCCATGGGATTTTCCAGGCAAGAGTACTGGAGTGGAGTGCCATTGCCTTCTCCCAAAGTATTGGAGTTTCAGCTAAAAAGAACATTTTATTTCTCATCTCAAGCTAGTTTCTACAAGTTTAATGACTAAGCACACATTAATAGCGATTTAAATATTCCCTGTCTTATTCTTTGCCAATCTGTAGTTATAGTATTTTTGCTTCACTATTCTTTTAACCAGTTATCAGTCTAATAATCTCAGCAAAGCACTATAGAGAATTAAACAGTGTTACATATATAACCATGCCAACTTTACTCAGCTAGTTAAATCACACACTGCCCAAAACTTAGCAGAATGGAAATATTGTACCCTAGAATATGATGCTAGTGAGAAAACCAGACCAGACATATCCCCAAAACTAAGATGGCAGACTAAAACAACTAAGTTGACTTTTCTGCGGTAAAGAGAAGAGTGCTACCAAAACCAAAATATTCATTCATAAGGCTTTTTTTTTCTTATTTGGGTCATTATTTTCAGTTGCTAACTTTAACATTACTAGTCTTGAAGTATTTTTCTCTTTTCCATTATACATAACCTCTTGAGGTACTACTAGGAGACTTTTGAAAAGATCTTTCTTCCCTATAGCTTAGTACACAAATCTATAAATAATTACTAGAAATTTCTGGAATGTAATTCCTTTGCTAAGTGTAAGGATTTCACAGGAAAGATGATAGGGTAAAATTTGGATCAGTATGAGATAATAGGCTATCCCATGCCAAAGCAGTCCCCTAACCCTGGCACATACACGTAATCTTTGAGGCATGGCTTTTTCTTCCTTTTTTTAAAAAAGACCTACCTGGTCTGGGGAAAAGTAAGTCTTCCTCCCACATTGAAACCGCATTCACTTAGTTCTTTCTCCACAAGGGACCTTATCTTTGCTATGTGGAAATATCTTGCTATATGGAAAATTCCTGAATATGTGTGTGTGTGTGTGTATATATATTCCATACATATATATATATAAAATCATATATATATATATTCCATATATATATATACATATATATAGATTTTTATACAGATGGAAACTACATACTGTACATAAAGTAGAAATATATTTTTTCACTTTATATATTGTCTTACACCTTGCTTTTCAACTTATAAATGTTTGACAATCCTTCCTTCTTAGTTTATAAATTGCTGTCTCATTCATTTTAAAGGCTACACAGCATTTCACTGTGGCCCATAATTTATCCATTCTCTATCGATGAACTTTGAGTTTATTTCTAATTTTTCCTGTTATGATGATACAGTTTCTCACTTGAATGTAAGTTCAGTAAGAATAAGGATTTTTGTTTTACCCTTGTTTTAAATCTGAAAACTTAGTGTCCAGCAAATGTTCAACAGATGTTTTTGAATGAATGAGTTTGTACTTTTTAAAATGGTGCTCAACTGCTTCCATTCAACATTTTTTAACCCTTTTATGTGCAAAGTACTTGGTGCTCTATTTTTTAGGTTTTTTTTTTTTTTAGTGTTTAAATTATGAAAGTATGACACATTTACAGGAGACTTGGAAAAAGAAAAGTTACATATCAGTTCAGTTCAGTTGCTCAGTCGTGTCCTACTCTCTGCGACCCCATTAACTGCAGCATGCCAGGCTTCCCTGTCCTTCACCAACTCCAGGAGCTTGCTCAAGCTCATGTCCATTGAGTCAGTGATGCCATCCAACTATCTCACTCTCTGTCTTCCCCATCTCCTTCTGCCTTCAATCTTTCCCAGCATCACGGTCTTTTCCAGTGAGTTAGTTCTTCGCATCAGGTGGCCAAAGTATTGGCGTTTCAGCTTCAGCATCAGCCATTCCAATGAATATTCAAGACTGAATTCCTTTAGCATGGACTGGTTGGATCTCCTTGCAGTCCAAGGGACTCTTAAGAGTCTTCTCCAACACCACAGTTCAAAAGCATCAGTTCTTTGGTGCTCAGCTTTCCCTCAGATCCATACATGACCACTGGAAAAACCATAGCTTGAACTAGATGGACCTTTGTTGGTAAAGTAATGTCTCTGCTTTTTAACATGCTGTCTAGGTTGGTCATAGCATTTCTTCCAAGGAGCAAGTGTCTTTTAATTTCATGGCTGCAGTCACCATCCGAGTGAAAAAGTAGTCTGTCACTGTTTCCATTGTTTGTCCATCTATTTGCCATGAAGTGATGGGACCAGATGCCATGATTTCAGTTTTCTGAATGTTGAGTTTTAAGCCAGCTTTTTCACTCTCCTCTTTCACTTTCATCAAGAGGCTCTTTAGTTCTTTGCTTTCTGCCATGAGTGGTGTCATCTGCATATCTGAGGTTATTAATATTTCTCCGAGCAATCTTGATTCCAGCTTGTGCTTCATCCAGCCTGGCATTTCTCATGATGTACTCTGCATATAAGTTAAATAAGCAGGGTGACAATATACAGTCTTGACGTAATCCTTTTCCTACATGGAACCAGTCTGTTGTTCCATGTCCAGTTCTAACTGTTGCTTCCTGACCTGCATGAAGATTTCTCAGGAGGCAGGTAAAGTGGTCTGGTATTCCCATCTCTTTGAGAATTTTCCAAAGTTACATATAGTTCCACTATATGTTATAATTATTCTTTTAAGTAGATAATTAAGATTTTTAGTTGGAGCTTCAGTATCAAACTCTCAAAAATTAATAGAATGAACAGACAGAAAAGTATATACTTTGATAACTCCATGTGTTTGGAAAATATATGTCCACTTTTAANATATATTGTCTTACACCTTGCTTTTCAACTTATAAATGTTTGACAATCCTTCCTTCTTAGTTTATAAATTGCTGTCTCATTCATTTTAAAGGCTACACAGCATTTCACTGTGGCCCATAATTTATCCATTCTCTATCGATGAACTTTGAGTTTATTTCTAATTTTTCCTGTTATGATGATACAGTTTCTCACTTGAATGTAAGTTCAGTAAGAATAAGGATTTTTGTTTTACCCTTGTTTTAAATCTGAAAACTTAGTGTCCAGCAAATGTTCAACAGATGTTTTTGAATGAATGAGTTTGTACTTTTTAAAATGGTGCTCAACTGCTTCCATTCAACATTTTTTAACCCTTTTATGTGCAAAGTACTTGGTGCTCTATTTTTTAGGTTTTTTTTTTTTTTAGTGTTTAAATTATGAAAGTATGACACATTTACAGGAGACTTGGAAAAAGAAAAGTTACATATCAGTTCAGTTCAGTTGCTCAGTCGTGTCCTACTCTCTGCGACCCCATTAACTGCAGCATGCCAGGCTTCCCTGTCCTTCACCAACTCCAGGAGCTTGCTCAAGCTCATGTCCATTGAGTCAGTGATGCCATCCAACTATCTCACTCTCTGTCTTCCCCATCTCCTTCTGCCTTCAATCTTTCCCAGCATCACGGTCTTTTCCAGTGAGTTAGTTCTTCGCATCAGGTGGCCAAAGTATTGGCGTTTCAGCTTCAGCATCAGCCATTCCAATGAATATTCAAGACTGAATTCCTTTAGCATGGACTGGTTGGATCTCCTTGCAGTCCAAGGGACTCTTAAGAGTCTTCTCCAACACCACAGTTCAAAAGCATCAGTTCTTTGGTGCTCAGCTTTCCCTCAGATCCATACATGACCACTGGAAAAACCATAGCTTGAACTAGATGGACCTTTGTTGGTAAAGTAATGTCTCTGCTTTTTAACATGCTGTCTAGGTTGGTCATAGCATTTCTTCCAAGGAGCAAGTGTCTTTTAATTTCATGGCTGCAGTCACCATCCGAGTGAAAAAGTAGTCTGTCACTGTTTCCATTGTTTGTCCATCTATTTGCCATGAAGTGATGGGACCAGATGCCATGATTTCAGTTTTCTGAATGTTGAGTTTTAAGCCAGCTTTTTCACTCTCCTCTTTCACTTTCATCAAGAGGCTCTTTAGTTCTTTGCTTTCTGCCATGAGTGGTGTCATCTGCATATCTGAGGTTATTAATATTTCTCCGAGCAATCTTGATTCCAGCTTGTGCTTCATCCAGCCTGGCATTTCTCATGATGTACTCTGCATATAAGTTAAATAAGCAGGGTGACAATATACAGTCTTGACGTAATCCTTTTCCTACATGGAACCAGTCTGTTGTTCCATGTCCAGTTCTAACTGTTGCTTCCTGACCTGCATGAAGATTTCTCAGGAGGCAGGTAAAGTGGTCTGGTATTCCCATCTCTTTGAGAATTTTCCAAAGTTACATATAGTTCCACTATATGTTATAATTATTCTTTTAAGTAGATAATTAAGATTTTTAGTTGGAGCTTCAGTATCAAACTCTCAAAAATTAATAGAATGAACAGACAGAAAAGTATATACTTTGATAACTCCATGTGTTTGGAAAATATATGTCCACTTTTAAAGGATGAGTAACAGAATAAAAATGAAAAGAGAATTTGTTGCATGCAACTGAAGCTGCTCATTGCAACTAAATACAATGTGAAATCTTGAATAAGGAATGAGAAAAAATAATGAACATTAGCATAAAATTTTGTGAAATTTAAACAAAATCTGCACTTTAGTTAATAATACTGTATCACATGTTAATTTTCTGAGTGTTTTATACAACATAGTATTTCTTTATATTCTCAGAATTGAATTAGAAGTTTCAAGCCTCAGTCAAAAAATTTTTTAAAACACTAACATAGTAAGCTTTCTAGGCTTTCGGCAGTAGTACTAGACATCAGAATAAATGGAACTATCTAACGTTTAAGTGAATATAAGTTAGAAACCTAGCATTCTATTCATACTTATTCAAACAATTGGAACCAAAATGTCATAAACTTTTTAGCTAGGCAAAAATTCATAAGTTTTCTAAAATATGTATATTTTATATATTATATATGTATATTTTATATATATACAAAAGAGCTTTTCTACTATACTTGATAAAGACTTGAGAGGGAACAAGAGATGGAGAAGTTAGAAAACATAAACTAAATTATATGGGAGCACTGAAATAGAAAAAGTGAAACAAATTAGATAAAAGTAAAAGATCATATAGTCTAGTTGTTTTTAAACATGGCTGCACTTTAGAATCACATCTAGAGCTTTGGGGGAAAAAAAAACAATACCTGGGCATTTTTTTTTTTTAATTCCAAGATAATTCTAATGTGCATCTGGATTTTAAAAAATGATTACAGGTTTTTCTATTAAATGGTAGTTTTAATGAGATAGAATTCTACTACTTTCTTTTGACCAATCATGATAGGGTGGTATTAAGATGAATAATAGTTACATAATCACAATAGTAAAAGATGTTTATCAATTTTCAATCAATAGCCAGACAAAAAATTAAAATAATTGCAATTGGAAGCCATAATGAAAGCATGTGGTTAACCTAACAATATAAAATAATTACAAACAACTTAGGGAGTTAAGTAGAGTGATGTGATAACTGAAAGTGCATACATGCACCTGTTTTCATCCACCCAGCCAGTCTATGTCTTTTGGTTGGTACATTTATTCCATTTACACTGAGGTAGTTATATATATGGATGATTTTATTACCATTTTCTTAATTGTTCTGTTTATTTTTTGTAGGTCTTTTCCTTCTCTTGTGTTTCCTACCTACAGAAGTTCCTTTAGCATTTATTGTAAAGCTGGTTCAGTGGTGCTGAATTTTCTTAACTTTTGCTTGTCTGGAAAGCTTTTGATTTCTCCATCAAATCTGAATAAGAATCTTGATGGGTAGAGTATTCTTGATTGTAGGTTCTTCCTTTTCATCACTTTAAACATATCATGCCATTTCCTTCTGTCTTGTAGAGTTTCTTTCAAGAAATCAGCTTATAACCTTATGGGACTTCCCTTGTATATTATCATTTTTCCTTTGTTGCTTTTAATATTTTATCTTTGTCTTTAATTTTTGTCAGTTTGATTATTATATGTCTTGGTGTGTTTCTTTTTGGGTTTATCCTGCCTAGGACTCTCTGTGCTTCCTGGACTTGGTTGTCTATTTGCTTTCCCATGTTAGGGATGTTTTCAGCTATTATTTCTTCAAATATTTTATGAGGTCCTTTCTCTCTCTTTTCTATTTCTAGGTCTCCTACAATGTGAATGCTGGTACATTTTATGTGGTCCTAGAGGACTGTTAGACTGTCTTCAGTTTCTTTTTTCATTCTTTTTTCTGTATTCTATTTTGTGGCAGTGATTTCCACCATTCTGTCTTCCAGGTCACTTGTCTGTTCTGCTGCCTCAGTTATTCTGCTCTTGATTCCTTCTAGTATATTGTTCATCTCTGTTTGTTTGTTTTTTAGTTCCTCTACAAACTAAAAAAGTTCTTCTAGGCCTTTGGTAAACATTTCATGCATCTTCTCTTTTCTGTTTTTGAGATCCTGCATCATCTTCACCATCATTATTCTGAATTCTTTTTCTGGAAGGTTGTCTATCTCTACTTCATTTAGTTGTTTTTCTGGGGTTTTATCTTGTCTCCTCATCTGGGACATAACCCTCTGCCTTTTCATTTTGATTAACCCTCTGTGATATGGTTTTTGTTCTGGCTGGCTGCAGGATTATAGTTCTTCCTACTTCTTATGTCTGACCTCCAGAGGATTAGGCTAACAGGCTTGTGTAAGCTTCCTGACGGGAGGGACTAGCAGTGGGAAAAACTGGTCTTGCTCTGGTTGGCAGGGTGTGCTCAGTAAAACTGTAATCTGATTGTCTGCTGGGTCTGTGTTCCCTCCTTATTAGTTGTTTAGTCTGAGGAGACCCAGCCCTGGAGTCTACAGGCTCTATTGTGGGGTTAATGGTGACCTCCAAGAGGGCTCAGGCCAGGGGCAGCACTTCCAAGGACTGCTGCTGCCAGTGCCCCAGTCCCTGTGGTGATCCACTGCCAACCCACACCTCCACAGGAGACCCTCAGACACTAGCAGGGAGGTCTGCTCAGTCTCCTGTGGGGTCACTGCTCCTTTCTCTGTGGGCCCCGGTGATGCAAGATTTTGTTTGTGTCCTCCTAGAGTGGAATCTCTGTTTCCACAGTCCTGTGGAAATCTTGTGACCAAATCCTGCTGGCCTGCAAAGTCAGATTCCTTGGGGATTCCTAGGCATTTCACTGGATCCCCAGGCTGGGAAGCCTGATGTAGGGTTCAGAACCTTCACAGCAGTGGGAGAGCTTATTTGGTATCATTGTTACCCAGTTTGTGAGTTGCCCACTCAGGATTATGTATGGGATTTCATTTTATTTTGATTGCATCCCTCCTGTCTCATTGTGGCTTCTCCTTTGTCTTTGGATGGGGGCTATGTTTTTTGGTGGGTTCCAGTGTCCTCCTGTTGATGGTTGTTCAACAGCTAATTACAATTTTAGTGCTCTCATAGGAGGAGATAAGTGCACGTTCTTCTACTCTGCCATCTTGAACCATTCTCATCTTTATTCTGTGCTCTTTCGTTTAATGATTTCCTTTCTAGATATTTATCCTAATATGTTAAGTGACATATATATATGAGGATTCCTACAAGAGGACTCAATAAATCAAAGTAATATATGAACACTGAATGTTAGTATTAATAGAAGTTATATTCAAAAGCTTTTCACCAGAGTAGGTGCTAATTGTTAACAAAGGTATTTCTTACCAAGTGTTTAGCACAATGCTTTTACACATAGTAGAATTAAAACTGAGTGGATCAAGCTCACATTCAAGTGAGAAAAATTTGTTTTTATGATGGCATGTAAGTCTATACAGAGAAAAGGGCTGCTTTCTACACCTAGGAAAAGAGGAAAACAGGCGTCCAAGAAGAGGTGCAATTGAAAGTGGGTCACCCTTCTTCCATCATTATCATCACTGATAGTTATGGAGTGACTTCTATATGCCAGGCAATGTGCTGAGTATTTTACATTATCTCCTTTAATTTTCACATATCCTATAAGGGAGATATATTATCCTATAAAGGACATTTATTTATTATCCTCATTTGATAGATTAAAAAAAAGCTGAGGCACAGAGAGTGACTTGCCCAAGCCATGTAGCTAGTGACTTAGTTGGGATTAGAAATCAAGCAGTCTAGTCCAGTGTTCTGGTCTGTTCCCACCCAGCCACCTGCCCCAGACTCAGAGTCTCCATGCCCATGTGCCCCAAGTGTGACATGGAGGTATACTTTGGTGAGTGGGTGACCTCCCTGGGGAAGGACTGGCATCAGCCTTGCCTGAAGTGTGAGAATGTGGAAAGACACTGACCTCGGGGGGTTATGGAGAGCATGAAGACAAGCCCTTTGGCAACCACCCCTGCTACACAGCCATGTTTGGACCCAAAGGCTTTAGCACAGTGGAGCTGAAACACTCTTTCAAGTAGACCCAGGTTTTGAAGATCCTATCTTCAACTGCCTGCTGGGCTGCTGCCCTCCAGGCTGATGGCAGGCCTTCCCCACAGGCACTTGGGGCTCCCCTGCAGACCCCCACCCCTCAAGTAAACCCAGATATTTGGAGGGGAAGACATCAAGCAGTCTGATTCCATAGCCCCATTTTTTTGTTGTTTTTTGGGGGGTTTTTTTGCTACACTGGTTCTTCATTGCTGCACATGGGCTTTCTCTAGTTGCAGTGAGTGGGGGCTACTCTCTACTTGTGGTGTACAGGCTTCCCATTGTGGAACGCGGGCTCAGTAGTTATCCTGCATGGGCTTAGTTGCTCTACAGCATACGGGATCTTCCAGAACAAGGAATCAAACCCATGTCCCCTTCATTGGCAGGCGAATTCTTAACCACTGGACCACCAGGGAAGTCCCTCAATAGCCCCTTCTTGAATGCTTTATGTGTTCATGAAGAAGAGAAAGGGAAAAGAGGCACTGAAGGTAGAAAGAACATACACCAAAGCACCAACTGCACAATGTTGTTTAGAGAGCAGCAGGTAGTTAGTGTGGCTTGAGCATTAAGGTATGGTTGCCCAAAGACGGCATGGTGGAAGGCCAGAAAGATAGACTGAGTACATATTTGACTAACATATATTCCCTATATATGGAATTTCCAAACAGGAAGATGGCTATTGCTCTGGCATGAGGGTAGTCTCTGATTTCAGTGTTTTGTTCATGGCGAGAGCGTCAGGCTTTTTTATCCTTTCGAAACTATAGCATTCAGTTCTGTCTTCAGAGGATACTGTTCTGGTGCTGACCAGATGGAAGCCTTCCATCAGTAAAGTGTCAATCAGTAAGCCAAGAACATTAGTTCCGTTGGCCAGTTTTCGGTTATCAGGTTTTATGGAGACATACCTAGGACACACAAAAATGTTCAGTTATGAAATGTCCCTTTAATAACTAGCAAAACTATATAAATTTGATTTATAACTTCAAATAAAGGCATAATACCACTTTTATCAGGTTTTTTAAAAGACTTCATTTATAAATCTAAGCCAGTAATTTCAGGCTCCTGAAAATAGAGACCCTACTGTAATCTCCAAAGTCATTTTAATTCCACATTTAGGAATATAGCTAACACTGATAAAGTCTCACTAAGCAATTATTTTCTGGAGCAAACAATTTCATCAAACAATTAAATCAGCTTTTGATTTAACTATTTAATTTTGATTTAACTAATTAATTTTGATTAACAATTTAACTATTTCTAATTTTTCTTTTTGACTTGCTAAATATTGTTTTAATTAATTGATTCAATCATTTAGATGAACATTTGATCCTTTTAGATCCTTTTACAGTTTCCCCCTAGATTTAATTTTACTCATTATCAGCACTAACATTACAAATTTTCTCCTGTGACTTTCTGTTATTGAAAGCATTTTTTCAGGTGAGGTTTTTCAGATATTAAATGTCAAGATTTTATTGTCAATTTTTCTCAATAACTATCCATAGCTGAAGAGCAAAACAAAGGATCTAAAAGAACTCTAGAGTCAGAATGACAAAACTTCCTATTTCCTAGAAAACTCAATAAAATCAATATACATAAATCAAGGAAAAATATATACCTTAACTTTTCAGATTGACTGTGCTGTGCTTAGTCGCTCAGTCGTGTCTGACTCATTGAGACCCCATGGACTATAGCCTGTCAGGCTTCTCTGTCCATGGGGATTCTCCAGGCAATAATTCTGGAGTGGGTTGCCATGCCCTCCTCCAGGGGATCGTCCCAACCCAGGAATCGAACCGGGTCTCGGGCACTGCAGGCAGATTCTTTAGCATCTAAGCCACCAGGGAAGATTGCTTTAATAATGTCAACATAATAATACATTGCTTTAATAATGTCAACATAACATATCCACAAAGATACAGCTATATTGCCCCTTCTTTATCTACCATCCAGGATGTTTTTTATGTTTTTGTGTCCTCCCACATGACATGAGTCTGAACAAGCTTCGGGAGTTGGTGATGGACAGGGAAGCCTGGCATGCTGCAGTCCGTGGGGTCACAAAGAGTAGGACACAACTGAGCGACTGAACTGTCATCCCACCATTTGTTTATGAAATGTGGGGGGGGGTGAAAGGCTAACTTAAATTAGTTCCAGGCTGCCACCTAAACTTGTCTGTGGTTTTATGGGATAAAAAGAGCCTTGGGGACACCCCTGCTGCTGCTAAGTTGTTTCAGTCGTGTCTGACACTGTGTGACCCCATAGATAGCAGCACACCAGGCTCCCCTGTCCCTGGGATTCTCCAGGCAAGAACACCGGAGTGGGTTGCCATTTCTTTCTCCATGGGGACACCCCTAGCCTCCTTTTAATTATGATTGATAGACTGGTTATTGTAGTTCACATTTAGAAACTCATTCTAGACAAAGAAAAGAATTCAATAATGTAAGAATTATGAAACTACAAAAACATACCCAAAAATGTTTATGTTTAATACAGCAAATTTTTAACATTAGTAAATGACTTCATCTACCCACAAGCCCCAGATCTTGATGGTAGAGCCTAGAAACATTTGTCAAAGAAAAAATGTTACAGAACATCTGACAAAATTAAGATGCAAGTAGTATTGCTGTTCAGTTTCTAAGTTGTGCCCAACTCTTCTGCAACCCCATGGACTGTCGCCCTCCAGGCTCTTCTGTCCATGAGATTTTCCAAACAAGAATATTGGAGTGGGTTGCCATTTCCTTCTCCAGGGAATCTTCCTGACCCAGGGATCGAACTCATGTCCCCTGAATTGGTAGGTGGGTTTATCACTGAGCCAAGTGGAATGTACTTGCAAGAAATCACTGGGCCTAAATATCAGATTCCCTAAGATGCCAAATTGAGAAATGGAAGATTTCAAGGCACAAAAAAAGAGAAAAGTAACCAATGAGAAATGGAAAATCAAAACTTCTTTTAAAAACTTAAAAGGCAACTACACGTCTCCATTTGAGCTAATTTAAAAAGGAAAAGACAGATAGAATATGCTACCAAAGACTCTAGAGTCCTGTGACTATAACTTGAGCTTGATAATGTGGTATCATATGAATGGCCCTCTGCAAGATGCATGCCAAATATTTTTAGTACTATGAACTTAAGAGATAATAACTGAGCAACTTGCTAGGTTACCAAGACCTCAAAGTGATAAATCATATTAGTAGAACATAACTGAACAACTGGATGATAGATCAGGCTCTGAGGAGCCATTCAGGCTTCTCCACTTTTCACCTTCGAAAAAAACATCTGAATGGACAGATTCAGACCAAAGAGTAAGCAGGAAATAAAAATGATTGCCAGCTAAGTGGCATATACCTAAGGTGGGCCTCTTAAGACCAAGAATTTTCATCCGATGACCTAAATTCCCAATAATGCCATCGGATTTAGGTTATCTCGGTTCAGTTTGGTTCAGTTCAATCAGTTGTGTCCAACTCTGCCACTCCATGGACTGCAGCACTGCAACCAGGCATCCCCATCCATCACCAACGCCCGGAGCTTGCTCAAACTCATGTCCCAGTCAGTGAGGCCATTTAACCATCTCATCCTCTGTTGTCCCCTTCTCCTCCTGCTTTCAATCTTGGGTTATCTATCTCTACTTTGAAAGTGGAGTTACAGAAAAAAAAATCACAAATTACTTATCAGCTGAAAAAATTTGAAACTTCAAACACTGGAAAGAATACTATTTGGTGATGCATTTAAAAATCTAATTTTAAAAATTGCTTTTAGTTTTAGAGTTATCTATTTTGGAATTTAAATATAATGCCATTCTCTTATTAAGATAAAAAATCTGATTTGTAAAACACAAACACTAAACGAGAAAGTGGAAAATACTGTCACTGTACACATACAAATATCCCAACTTGAGTTTCTGTTTTTAAAGATTACATTTTCTCCAAATGTGTAGTTTTTAAAGATCATTTAGTATTTCCAGGATATCTTTTTACCTTGTATGTTTCTTCTTGAAATCAATTATACCATTTTTCCTTATGTTTTTAACTTTTTAGAAAGGGATCCCCAAAGATCTTAATAATGCAAAATTTTAAATAAAATCTGGTAATTCTCCTTCTGTTTATGTCCTACCAATTGTGCACAGAGGTATCTTAAAACATTTTGAGGTGAAGATAGGGTCTTAGGTTTTCTCCACAAACAGCATGTTAATTTAACTGGATCCCTTTCCCAAAAATGACATTTCATGAAAGATAGATTATAAAGTGTGAAAACTTAAGAACTGTCATACTGCCCAGGGTTTTTAAGCTGGTATGCAGGACCACGGGGTATGTTGTGGGAGAGGTAAACGTTCATTCCTGGTGTCTACTGCAAAAGTTAATATCCCAAAATATGTCTACCTTTACCCCCCAAAAAGTATATTTTATTTAAATACTATCAGTAAAGAACATATACAGACTTTTTTTCCCTCCTGAAAATTAAAGCCAGCTTTCACAGTTAGTAAAATAATAGTGGGACCGCATGAAGACATTTTTAAGGGGGAAGAGAAGTGTCCATGACAGTACAGTGAAAATCAGCCTGAGGGTCCAGCCAAGAATAACAGGGAGAAAGTGAATAACTGACTCAGAAGCAACTATCCTTAATATACTGACAGACTATCCCAGTATTTTTAGTTGTGCAAGAGTGCCAACGATGTAACAGACCAGATTTGCCATGGAATATATCTGCCTTAATGGTGTTTAAGAAATAAAGTGGAATAGAGAAAAAATAGTAGCCAAATCAGAATGGCTGAAAGAAAAATGTACATAGAGTGTAAGGAAATCAGGACAAACTGTTGAGCTTTTACTATATGCCAGCAACCAAAAGAAACCCTTAGGGTGGAAAAAGGCATCTCATCTCATTCCATGGAGTGGAACGTAATCTATGAAATTATTTCCTCCTACAACTTGAATGACCATAGACCCAGTTTCCCCTGGACTATTTTGATTTATTCCTGTTGTCCTGTGTAATAAAAATTCTTTCACTCTGAAAAGTACCCCAATCTGAACAATAATTATTTGGTCATTCCACCCAACTCTACTGATTCCCTCCCCAACTCCAAAAAAATTATTTTCAGTCATCATTTTTTCTAAGAAAATTCAGGCATGAGAAAATTTCAGTTTTGAGGGGAAACATGAGGAACTGGTATAGAATAGAGGCTTCAAAGTACAAAATACCTGATTCCTGTTTGGTTATCAGTAGTGCTGTCAGAGCCGCACTGGAAAACCAGGTCATGGTAGGATGGTCTTTGTGGAGGCAGTGGAAGTAAGATCATCTGAGGAGGAAAAGAGTTACTACTCGAGGCTGGTGCAGAAGGTTGTTCTATAAACACTGTAATCCTCCCAGTTAGCATCTCAATTGTTTTGCTGCAAGAGCCAAACACCCTGAAGAAAGCCTGAGTATTTCGGCTTAGGAAATGTACCTCCACAAGAGCAGGTCTTGGCTGTAACATGTGTTCTTGATTTAAAAGATCCACCAGAGGATTGAGTTCATAGAATAGAGCCTCTCTCTGAAGTCTAAGATGATCTGAAAAGTCAGTGGGTAGTAGAAGTTGGTGAGTTCTCAAAAAATCTAAGATGAAACTAAATAAAACACCATCTCTGTCCACAAAAATCTGGCCACCAACCATCTTGAATTCTTTGTCTCTGCCATCTAACATTCTCATCAACCGAGAGCCAGGAAATTGCTTTAAGGTGGAAGACCTTGTGGTGAATACCTTCCCTCCCACATTCAAAGTGACCAGTTCCTGACCACTCATTCTTCTCTTGCTTCCAACTAAAGGCCACAAACCATCAGATGCAGCCTTAGGAACCTGTAAATCAACCTTCACCACAGTGTTAGTTATATATGATTAAGAAATCCAGGGGAGGGGAAAATAACAAAAACAGAGACCTAGATTTCCAGGTAACTACTGTTAAAGCAAATAGTGTGTCCATAGCTGGGTTTACAAATTTGAGAGTTGCTTGGGAACCTGCAGTATACAAAGTGAAAAAGCAACAGATGAGAAACTGGATAGTTTAAGNATATATGATTAAGAAATCCAGGGGAGGGGAAAATAACAAAAACAGAGACCTAGATTTCCAGGTAACTACTGTTAAAGCAAATAGTGTGTCCATAGCTGGGTTTACAAATTTGAGAGTTGCTTGGGAACCTGCAGTATACAAAGTGAAAAAGCAACAGATGAGAAACTGGATAGTTTAAGGAAACTGCCAATAGGTCTAACAGGGAACAGTTACAGTATCCCATTTAAAAAGAAAAATCCTTCATAAAAACCTCTTGTAAATATGTATTAAAATATATATTCTGGAACCAGAAAACCATTCAGCCTCTCCACACCTCATATCTACTCTTGAGTCCTCATGGCAGAGACACTATTTCTAGAGAAACATCTTAATTTCTTACGACCCCTTTAGAAATTTAGTGGCTAAATCCTAGATTGACAGTTGGCCTCAACCAGCAGCTTAAGCTGACTACTCTTCTCATAACTGGAAAGATTCTTCTGTACTTGAAATTTAGTTGCCATCTTTTTTTCCCATCCCTGCTTGTATTACCTCCTCTTAACCAAGTTAATGTACTGGGGTAAACACCCTCTGGGCTGTCAAGGAGTGTCTTGCCCCATGACAGAAATTAAGTTTGACTAAAAGAAGTTCTAGGTCACTTCCTAAACAAGGTGAAAAAAAAATAAGTATTTTTGTTCTGTGGGAGATAGGGCATCTTTATCTCATGTGAGCAGACAGGATAGTACTAGTGTTTAGCTGATTACTTTGTAATAGCTGATAAACTGCTTCATCTACTGTCAAATGAGTCCCACTAAAGTTCTTTTAAACAAGTGGATTGGTTGGTTGTACAGTATTACAATGTACAATGTAATTGTACAATGACATTGTATTTGGAACAACACTTAGTTGCCAGTAAAAAGGAGGCCTTCCCACTTCCTGCTTTTGCCTTGTTTTTAACCCATGCCTTGGCTTACACAGTCACTAACACTTCTGTAGTTTACCACCACATTCCTTTGGTGATAAATTTACAAAACCTAAAAGCAGATAAAAGGCAAGCTGAAATAAATCTCCACCCTCCTAAAAATGTCAGCTTAGCATAAGAAAATGCCAGTTTTTGTTTACATGAGATTTACATTGTATTGAAAAAGGAAATCAACCCTCTGCAGAAAAAGCTGCAAATTCAATCCATCTTATTCCTTTTTTAAAGAATGCTCACTCTCAAAAAACAAAAAAGTTGCTTTACAAAAGTAGTCTTTATTACATGCTTAAAAACAAATCATTATTACACTACCTCATCAATACAATATTAAATCATATACTCTCTTACCCCCTCCTTTCATAGCACAAACATAACCGATACTGGGGATAGGGTGCTAATTTCAAAAGCACCTTAAAAAGGAAGGNGCGCCGTGCCCGGGGCGCCGGGCCGGGGACGCGGATCGCGCGGACCCGCGGGCTGGGCCCGGGCCGAGCGCGGGCGACAGGAGGCGGCGTGGTCCCAGGTGGAGCCGCCTGGGAAGGAAGCCGGCGCACAACGAGATGGTTGGGTTTGGATTGTTGTACTTTTTTTTTTGTTCGTTGCATTTTTAGGAACAAAAAAAAAAGCCCAACCCTTCACACCGCTTCATCTGCATCTCTCACGACCAGAAGCTCGCCTCAGCGGCTTGGGGAGACTGAGACGGCTGTCCGCCTGCACCCACAGCCCGGGGTGGGTGGGACGGGCACTTGCGCTGAGACCAACGCCAGGGCTGTAGCCAAGGGCTCCAGCCAGACACACAGTCAAAGTAGTTAACTGTTGCCGCCCCCGTCCTCCCCATCTATTTCTTTGCAGGCTTTAGACTGAACACGAGGGACCCAATTCAAGGTTTCTTTTTAGGGAAAACACCACTGCCCTTTCCTTCGGAGAGAAAGAACTTAAATACAATTAGCCGCTAGCCTGACTCTGTATTCTGACGTCCAGCCCCCTGTATAGGGACATTCTCTAAGAGCAAAGGCGTTAAGCACTTACAAACGAGCAATTACAAGATTACAAATGTGAAAGAATGGCTTCTCCCAAACTTGCAGCCTTGAGGGATGTGAAACAAGTACAGAAAAATCGCAGAATATGCCCTGGGTTTGAGTTTATGCACAGAAAAGGATTGGTGCTTGGGCCCAGTAACTAACACTGCTTAGCTCAATCGCTATAAAAAGCTCCTCCCCATTCCCTTCTAAGATGTCCAGTTCCTGACCATGCTTAGGTCCCATAAAACCGTTTTGTGTGTTATCTGTTAAACCCAATTTTGCCTTTGAAGAATATGTTGCCATCAAATATAATCACAGTCTGAAAGATGAGAAATATGATTTATTCAGTGGGAATTTTTAGGACTTCAAGCCTGGGAGACAGCATCTCAAGTGACCTTGAAAGAACTGCTGGGGGTAGGGGTGGGTAGGGAGATCAAGTTATAGAAGTTTGCAACAAGGAGCAGGTAGTCTGAACATCAAAAAAAATTGTGAATTAAAGAAAACCAAGGAATTTAGTGTTTTCTATGTACCAAAAGATGCAAGTGTCTGGGCTCACTGAAATCATTCTTTTCATATGCATCTCAGCTATCTGGGGCCATATGATGTTTTTTCTCAGTCCTCACCATAGGGAACAGCTGCAACCTAATGGCTGCCCTGCAGCAGGTATTATTTTCCTTCCTGGTTGCCCTGGATGGCTGGAATCACTGATAACTGTGACACCCTTGTTTATTGATATGGCAGGAAATACTCCATTTCTCAAAGAGTTCTTATTTATGGCATTTTGTCTTCATAAGAACACTGTGGAATGGCTATTGTGATCTGCAACCTATAGATGAGGAAACAGATGAAGTGATAATTCCAAGACAAAAAACAGGCAGAACTGAGTCTCTGAAGTCATATTCCAGGTACACAGTCTTTCTATAGCAAGGTAACTGTCAGTACAAAAACTGCATCCCAGTCTCCTACTAAATAAGTGTTATTTAAAAAACACCTGTTTGTATAAACATTTTGAATTACCTTAATATTAAAATGATAAAAGAGTGAAAAGTTATTAATTCATAAATCAGGAATTATCCTTATGTAATTATATGATGCTCATGTGTATCTGGTTGGTAGTGGTGGTGGTGGTGATTTAGTCGCTAAGTCATCTCTGACTCTTGCAACCCCATGGACTGTAGCCCACCAAGCTCCTCTGTCCTTAGGATTCTCCAGGCAAGAATATTAGAGTAGGTTGCCATTTCCTTCTCCAGAGGATCTTTCCCACCCAGGAATCGAACCTGGGTCTCCTGCATTACAAGCAGATTCTTTACCAACTGAGCTGTGAGGTAATCTCTCTGCTTGGTGGTAGATATTAATAAATAAACTTCTGGCCAACTAAATGAACACATTGGTTAAATCTGTGTAGAAATGCTTAGATTGTTTTAAAAATTCACTACTATGAAAACATTGTGTATTAAACTCTCAAGTGTAGAAAAATAGAGAAGGAAGAATAACCTATTTTCCCTCCCATGGCCCTAATTTTGTAAAATAGACAATCAGGCAATCACCACATATAGTACTACTAGAAAAAGAGAATTACTGTTGGATTAAAACCTACATACACATCACCATCTTTCCTGGAAGAGCACAATGTGACTAGATCCCACTGGAGATAGCACTAAGGGATAGTCAAAATGCTTGTCACACTGGAATTTCCTTCTATTGACTGTTCTTCAAATAAATAGACTAAGCTTAAGATTGGAATTCTTATGTTAGCATAGCAGTAAGTAGAGTCTTGTGTAGGTTGATCTTTCATGAAAAAAAGTATTTTTACAGGTAGAATTCCTTTCTGCCTTTTTTTTTTTTTAGTATTTTTATTTATATTTACTTTTTGGATCTTCGTTGCTGCATGGGCTTTCTCTCGTTGCAGTTGAGTGGGAGCTACTCTCTAGTTGCAGTGTGCAGGCCTGCAGTGGCTTCTCTTAGTGTGGAGCTGGGGCTGTAGACACACGGGCTCGGTAGTTGTGGTGCATGGGACTAGGTGCCCTGCAGCACGTGAGGTCTTCCCAGACCAGGGCTCAAACCCATGTCTCTTGCATTGGCACATGGATTCTTAACCACTGGACCACCAGAGAAGTCCCTAGAGTTTCTAATGTTATAATTTGAAATATATAAATATTCTTATTTTTTGTGATTTATTTCATGCTGTTGCTTTTGTCCTGAGCCTTGGCGAAGTTAAAATTCACCAGCATTCCTTACACCTATCAAGACAAGTGATCACATGTTAGGTAACAAAAGGGACAGCACCAAATTTGGTGTACACCGAAGTGAAAACTGTCAAGAGTTGGGAACATCTAATAATTAAGACTGGAGCAATTATGTGCAGGAGAGGGGCGCTGGTGAGCCTCCTTGGATATACTGGAATATTTCATTACTATTCTATCCTTCCCTTCCCAGCAGCCCCCAAAGTCATGAATGCAAGCCCCAACATTCCCCAGCAAGAATTCCTGGCAATACAAGGCACTGACATTGCAAGGTGTAGCAAAAAGGGCAGTGACTTTGGAATCAGTTCTGCATCCAAACTCGAGCTCTGCCATATACAAGTTGTTCAAATTACTAAGCATCTCTAAGCCTCAGTTTTCTCTTCTGTAAAATGGGGGTCACGTTTCACTTGATTGGGAAAATTAGATAATGTACAAAGCAACCAGCATGGTATCTGACATATAAGAGGTGCTTAATAAACAGCTGCTACTGCCATATGGAAGAAGAAAACCATGCCAGTTTTGAATAACAGATACTTTGGATTTGTGAGCGTCAAGCACAACAATCTTAATTAGAGATAAACTACCTATACAGCAGAGGAAAGTAAAGTGTTAGTTGCTCAGTCATGTCCAACTCTTTGAGGAAGCTGGCACCATAATTTCTGCTTTTTTACAGTCCAGGATGGCCTTTTAAAGGCACAGATCCTTCTACTGCTGTATCTTCTTTATCTTCTTCTTTGTGCTTAGGGAAAGGAGAAGAAAAAGAAAAAAACATCTCACTTAATGAAAGGAAGACTTTGCAGTGGTTTTTAAAGCTTTACAATTTCAGTGAAATGGTTGGAACATCCAAAACATTCCATTAAAAAGAAAAACAAATCTACCTGTAAACATACATATATGACCAAAGACAGAAACTTACCTAAGACTTGGGTGAAATTAAAGGAATTAGTCCTTGGTTGGAAGAGAATTCCAGGCTCCATGTATTTCAATAGCACAGTGAAGATGGTACATTAAATGGAGCAAACAGCAAGACCAGTTAGCTTTGGGAGAGAATGAGAGATACTTAAGCAACAGTAAAGTTAGCCTTTAGTTGTGCCATTTCTTTAGATGGAAAGATAATTTATAAGAATAAAGTAAAATGTCAGAGGTAATTAAGATGATATTAACATTTATGGGCTTCCCTGGTAGCTCAATTGGTAAAGAATCCGCCTGCAATGCAGGAGACCCCGGTTTGATTCCTGGGTGGGGAAGTTCCACTGGAGAGGGGATAGGCTACCCACTCCAATATTCTTTGGCTTCCCTGGTGGCTCGGACGGTAAAGCATTTGTCTGCAATGCAGGAGACCCGGGTTTGATCCCTGGGTTGGGAAGATCCCCTGGAGAAGGAAATGGCAGCCCACTCCAGTAGCCTGGAAAATCCCATGGACGGCGGAACCTGGTAGGCTGTTGTCCATGGGGTCGCAAAGAGTTGGACACGACTGAGCGACTTCACTTCTTCACCCACTCCAGTATTCTGGCCTAGAGAATTCCATGGACTGTATAGTCTGTGGGGTTGTAAAGAGTCAGAAAGTGAACAACTTTCACTTTATAATTTNGCCTGGAAAATCCCATGGACGGCGGAACCTGGTAGGCTGTTGTCCATGGGGTCGCAAAGAGTTGGACACGACTGAGCGACTTCACTTCTTCACCCACTCCAGTATTCTGGCCTAGAGAATTCCATGGACTGTATAGTCTGTGGGGTTGTAAAGAGTCAGAAAGTGAACAACTTTCACTTTATAATTTTATACTCAGGACTGTGCTGGGCACCAAAGACAGTAAATGAGGAATTTCCCATTGGTTAAAAGCATGAACTAGTATAGTAATAGTGGCTACTTAAGAGCCAATGTAAGTGGTGAAAACAAGATCAGAGGAAGGCCTGGAAGCATCATAAAGATTTCAGAGGGGAGGTGGGAGTCCAACAGAACCTTTAAAGATCACAGGATTTGAAGATGAGAAAGAAGAGCATTAGAGGTAAGGAACACAGTTCAGGGTGGGAATGAACTTCACTGATACTAAGTCAGTGAGGGGCATGGCTTAGTTTGGGGGGAAAAAATTCTGAGGCCAAATTGCGGAATGTTTTGATGTCAGAGTTGAACTTCATTCTGTAGGAAACGGGAAGCCGCTGGATAATAGTATATGGCACGAACAAGATGAAAACAGAATTGTAGGAAGACCCATCTGGTAACAGGAGCCAAGACCTAAGGTAGAGGAAGTTTCCTTTATTTTGATACTTTTGAGGTTATTGAAAATTATAGATTTTTTTAAATGCAGTCAGGTACAACTGAGTGGCTAAACAACAACAATGTATATAAAAGTACAACATATGTTAAAAAAAAAAAGAAAGTACAACATGTATGCCTAGGTTAAATCCCATTGAACCATTTAATTTCAAATATATTGCTTATTAAAGTTCTCAAGTTGTAAATAAAATGGAAAAAGAATTAACCATGACAAATATCCTCCTAAAGTCCTCTGAGGGGAAATTATATGTGTGTATATATATATATTTATTTATATATCAATTCTATATAATTTATCTTACTATAATGACCTTAACTAATTGTATGACTAATGTTAGTATATTGCTTAAATATTAATTACACTTTAGAGTATTCCACATTAGAGCTTTAAAAATCATTACTTTGAAGCATAATGCTCTATTTTGATATTTTAATGATGATTACATTCAATTATGTTAATTTTTTCTAAATCTAATTCCCATACATGTAGAATTTTTTTCTTGATAAAGAGTTATTTTATGGGGGCCTTAAGAAATGATTCGTTCAGGTAAATAATTGCAGTTTTTAAGAGAACTTGATTTGCAGAAACTGTTCAGTTTGGAATTTTTGTGTTGAGTTCATTAATCATCATGTGCTCTGGAAAATGTCAGTTATAATAAGAAATTTTGTAATTTCAACTTAGGAAACTACTCTCACCCTGTCCTATGAGACATTTTTAGAATATTTCTAAAGAATGTAAAGATATTGTAAAGATACAATATTGTAAAGATACAATAGTTTTATATTATAGTTTTAAATAACTGGTAGATTTCTATACTTCTAACAAACTTTCTTTAATTCAAGTAAAGGCAGTAGTACATCATAGAACTTTGGCTCTGAAGATCTAAATTTATCAGGTATCTACCTATACAGCACTGCATGAGAAATACATGCTTCTGTTTTTTAATGAGTCCAGTTGAGTCTCTCTGATACCAAAGCATGTGGCAATAAATGCCTTGTCAAAAATGTATTTATCTTATTGGGGTTTCCCTGGTGGCTCAGTGGTAAAGAGTCCACCTGTCAATGCAGGAGACAGGGGCTCGAGCTCTGAATCGGAAAGATCCCACATGCCGGGGAACAACTGAGCCCATGTGCCACAACTGCTGAGCCTGTGCTCTAGAGCCCAGGAACCACAGCTGCTGAGGCCCATATGCCCTAGAGCCTGTGCTCTGCAGCAAGAGAAGCCACCACAACGAGAAGCCCGTGCACCGCAACCAGAGAGAAGCCCACGCAGCAACGAGGACCCAGCACAGCCGAAAATAAACAAAATTATTTTTTAAAAAGATATATATATTTATTTATCTTATAATGGTCTTGTTGTTTACAACACTATCCTGGTTGTGGCGAGAGTGTGGCCAGGTCTCCGGGAGCTGCCCATGCTCCTCCCAGTCATGGCAAAAGACGCAGACAATCCGGAAGATGCATGAGACTTGTCAAACAGTATGAGTCCAGGGTGGGCATTTGGGGAAGGTCACTCACCTCTGGGTTGTAAAATTCAACGGACAGTTTTTTCATTTCTCATTTGCTTTGGTCTCTTGGCAGTTCTCACTGACTCTTCCTTAAAAAGCCCTCTTTCCCTGGGATTTAGTAACATCACGTTCACACCCAGTTTTTCTTTTTCAGGCTCAGGGATTCCTGCTGGGTTGTCCTTTTGTATCCAGAATGTAAGTTCTAGAATCCTTTGAACATTCAGGTTCAGGACACTCTCCAGACTTCAGCTATCACCTAGTGACTCTCACATTCCCTGCCAAGCAGTGATCACAAACCGATAATCCTCACTCTCATCGTTCTTAAGTTTATATACACTTTAGGGAGGCGTGGCCCTTTTTCCTCTCCCACAATCCTCCTCTCTGCAAGTGTTTGAGTTAGCCCTTGTGTTGCTCAAGGTTCCTCCTGTTCCTCCAGATTCACAGTTCTGCTCCCACAGTTCCTTGTCTCCCTAACAAACGCCCCTCGCTGGGCCCCACATTCCTCCTCCTTGTCCTCATCCTTCAAGCACAGCACAACTGACACATCCCAGGTTAGCTCTCCAAGATTTTCCAGGCCAATGTCAGGTCCCTCTTTTTTTTTTTTTTTAAATCAAATTTACTTATTTTTGGCTGCAAAGGGTCTTCATTGAGGCACGTGGGCTTTCTCTTAGTTGCAGCAAGTGAGCATTACTCTCCATTGCAGAGTGGAGGTTGCTCCACAAGAAAAGCCACCGCGATGAGAACCCGGGCCCTGCAACTAGAGAATAGCCCTCGCTCACCACAACTAGAGAAAAGCCTTCGCAGCAATGAAGACCCAGCATAGCCAACATTTTTAAAAACACATTTTTTAAGTTCTATCACAATATACAAGGATACATATTTTTAAATATAATGTTTCAATCATAGAAATACATGCTGTCAACTGCTAGTTGGGGACGAAACTTTTCAATCTGTCTTCCTCCTTTCCCCAGGAAGGTGTTATGATGAAGGGTGAGAGCTGAGATGCTTGAGGGGCCTTGCCTGTCCTGGAATCCAGAATCTTCTAATCACCAGCAGTGGCACATTTAACAAATCACTTATTCTGGTCTTCAATTTCCTCATATGTAAAACAGAGGTAATCACAATCCCTATTTCATAAAGTCATTTGAGTGTAAATTAAGGCCATGCCTGGGAAGCACTTGGCTAGTACAGTGAAGCACAGGGCCCAGATGTGTTCAGTTAGCATTTATCATCATTGTTGTCATGTTTATTATTGCAGATATGCATCTAGACATCTCTGTCTCTTCCTATAATGAAAGTGTTACATATAACCAGGGCCATCTCAGAGTAGGGGAGGCTGATGGGTTTTCTGCCCTCTCCCAGTGGTGTGCCGATGAACAGTTAACATTCAGCTTTGGACAAGGTGGGGGGTTGGAGAGCCATACTTTGTACTGTTTGCCATTTTCCATGTTGTAAATTCTTCCACCATGGCTGATTTTAAGCTGTCAATGTGAGTTCAGTGAACTCACATTGGGAAGAGTTATCAGAATTGAGAAGAGTTGGGGAGAATTATCAGAATCAGTTATCAAATCCTATGAGCCTGCTTCAACACACTCAAAAGAGA
This sequence comes from Neotragus moschatus, assembly GCA_006410615.1. Lineage (NCBI taxonomy): Eukaryota > Metazoa > Chordata > Mammalia > Artiodactyla > Bovidae > Neotragus > Neotragus moschatus. The sequence continues at coordinate 6,146,449 of SJYA01002027.1, forward strand.
ATTTATCATCTTTTCTGCTGCCTCTTTGTTCACTGCTGAAACTAGGATCTGATTCATCTCAGGCAGAGGACTAGACATACCTATCTGACGGGCTCCTGCAGAGGTAAGAGTTTATTTATGCCTGGAAGATAGAGGAAGTCTTCAGATCTGAAACCCAAAGCAGGGCTCAGACCCAGCTTACCAGGGTGCTCATAGCAAATGACACTTTCTCATTTGTGATGTTCCCTTTGTCCCTGGGAGATCTTGCGTGTGAGTGTGGGTGTGGCCGCAGTCTGGGGTAATATACTGTTTTCTTTGGTCATGTGGCCATAATGCCTTCTTAAGAGCATCAGCACGTTACCTTTTTTTTTTCTTTATTATTTACTTTTATTTTCAGCTGTGCTAGGTCTTGCTCCTGGGCTTTTGCTAGTTGTGGCGAGTGGGGGCTATTCTCTAGTTGTGGTGTGTGGCCTTCTCATTACAGTGGCTTCTCTTCTTGCAGAGCATGGCTCTAGACTGCAGGCTCAGACAAGTTTAGTTGCCCCAAGGCATATGGGATCTTCCCAGAACAGGGATCAAACCCATGTCCCCCTGCATTGACAGGTGCATTCTTAACCACTGGATCACCAGGGAAGTCCCACCTTACCTATTTTTAACTGGTAGTATTTTGCATTGCACTCTTTCTATTGATACTTAAGATATTCAGGTAATCATTTTGTCATCTTTCCACAGTTTTATATATACTTTCTGATGGCTGCATGATTCCATTAATACACCTAACTGTTGAGTTTATGAAAGGAAAAGGAACCAGGAGGCAAAAACCAGGAAAAGAAAAATAGATGGAAGGGAAAAAAAAAAAGAATCTAAAGAACTGAATATAGTCATAACTCTTGACAAGAAAAGAAAGTTGAGCTCTGAAAAATAACCATCAAATCTTACAATTAGGTTTCTAATGCTTTCAGGAAAAGAAGTTTCACCTCTGGACAAGGGGCAGTGGTGGGTAGGAAGACAGTAAAGTGCCTTACCTCATGTAGAAGGCGCAGTGGAGAAACCGAGGCTGGAGTGGTTCACTGACCTGCTCAGGGCCACACAGAGCAGATCGCCTAGGCCAGGTTTCACCCCACCATAGTCGGGAGTGAATAAAAATTAAGGAAGTGCACACAGGAGGTATGAACAATTCTTTCTGGAAGCAGGTTGGGAAAAGAAGAGAAAGAGCAATAACTCAATAGAGTATCAGCTCAGTTCAGTTCAGTCTCTCAATCGTGTCCGACTCTTTGCGAGCCCATTAATCGCAGCACGCCAGGCCTCCCTGTCCATCACCAACTCCTGGAGTTCACTCAGACTCACGCCCATCGAGTCCGTGATGCCATCCAGCCATCTCATTCTCTGTCATCCCCTTCTCCTCCTGCCCCCAACCCCTCCCAGCATCAGAGTCTTTTCCAATGAGTCANGGTGTGGAGGGTGGGGGGGGGGGTGTCTGCAGTCTAGGCCCAGGCGTCCTGTTTTAAGAGATGCCAAGAGGAGAGGGGTGGGAATCCAGCCAGAGAGGAAATGTTGAGTTTTCCCTGAGGAGGAAAACTGTGGACAAGGTGGTTCTGGGGCCAGCCTTCCTTGAAGAGTTGGATCTGAGTTTAATTAACATGGAAGCTCTAAAGCTGTGAGCGGAGGTAGGGTGGGACGCAGCCACCAAATGGATAAAGTAGGCTTCCTGTGCAGGCCAGCGACGGCTCCCCTCACCCCTCGTGTCCCGCACCCTTGGCCCCCGGGCGGGACCCGTCACCTACCAGGCGGGGCGCCGCCTGCTGCTGCAGCTGCTCCATCACCTCCTCGTGCTGCCGCTGGCGCTCGTTCTCCTCGTGCAGGTACTTGAGCCGCGTGAGCTCAAACTCCATGCGCACCTTCTCCAGCTCCATCTCGGCATTGCGCTCGCGCCCTGGGCTCGCCGGCGCCTCCGTGGCTGGGACCGAGGGCAGCTCCGCGGGTTCGGGTCCATCGCCCGCCTGTCCTTTGGCGGCAGCGGGGCCGGCCTTGGAGGACAGTGACTTAGGTGGCCCCTGGCAGCCTCTGTCCTCACAAGTGTCCATCTCTTCCAGGTAGTCGTAGGAGGAGTCTGGCTTTGGGGTGTCTGCTTCCTGGGGCTGGGGAGACGGAAATGAGGTTATGGGAGGAGTCAGCATGGGGCGGCCCCGCCTCCCAATCTACTGTGCACCCGCAGCCCCAGGCACAGTGTCCCGGGGATGCTTGAAAGTGCGTTGTTAACTGTAAGCATCTAGACTGGATTCTTAGGAGAAACTTACACGGAGTTATCAGGACCTTGAGATTTAAGAAGGAGAGGGCAAACTGACAGAGGAATGGCGCCCTAAATCTGCAAGTGGGTGTGGCGGGGGAGTTGAGTAGAAGTCTGTCTTTCTGGTGACCTTCAAATCGCTGCTTGCAGGTGACTCACCCCATCCCCACAGCTAGTTTGAGATCAGTTAGATACCCAGTTGTCTAGAGGTTAAAGGCTCCGCATTGAGTACCTCTGTATATGAGGACCCGGCTCCCCATCTGTGGCAGGAAGAAAGCCACTCCCGCCCCCCACCCATGGAGAGGTGTGTGTGTGTGTGTGTGTGAAAGTCGAGTCTGACTCTTTGGGACCCCACGGACTAGAGTCCATGGAATTCTTCAGGACAGAATACTGGAGTGGGTAGCTTTTCCCTTCTCCAGGGGATCTTGCCAACCCAGGGATCGCATTGGGGGCGGATTCTTTACCAGATGAGCTACCTGGGAAGTGAAGAGGTAGATGGGGGAGATCAAAGCCAACTTCAGGTGACTTCACAAAGTTGTGAAGGCTACCTGGGCCCTGGATGCAGCCAGGTGCCAGCGTGGGGACAAGGTGCATGTCAGCCCCCTCTTAGCAGCTCTCTGGAATCTCCTAGCTCTCAGCCCCTAGCTCATGGTGTCCCCATTGTGCTTTTCCTCCCCTCACTGGGCCGGGCTGGGGCAGTGGGAAGAGGCATCCTCCTTACCAATGAAGCCCTTGGTTTTCCTTCAGACATGGGGTCATCAGGCGCCATCTTGGGGAAGGTTGGGCAACTTTCTCCTGCCCCTCGGCCTTCCATCATTTCCCTATCCTCCGTTGCCATCCAGAAAACCACGACACTGCCAGTTGGGGCCAAAGGACAATTTTTGAGGCATTAGCATTCGGCCTCACAAGATTCCACAGCCCAGCCACCATCACAATCGCCTGTCCTCATAATAACCTACATTCCACCAGTCGCTAGGGCCCCTTTAGCAGAGATACTTTTGAGGTGCCTTTTATGAAGAACTACAGGGTGGGCCTTCAGCACCCCTCGGGACCACTTTGAAAACTAGAATTCCCCACTTGAAACCCAGAACTCCATCTTTTGAAGTCTCGTCTCTTGAAGTTCCTCTTTTACATGCAGGCTGCATTGAGAGGAGTCAGCTAGCTCCACGAACCTTGTTATGGGTCTGACTTTGTCCTCTCACCCCCGCCTCCCACACTCATATGTTGAAGTCCTAGCCCCCAGTGCCTTAGAATGTGACTTCGTGAAGAGATGAGGGTCTTTACAGAGGTGATTATGCTAAAATGAGGTCACTAGGGTGGGTCCTTATCCAGTACGACTGATGTCTTATTCAGTATGACTGAGGAAACGTAAACGCAGATGTGCACCTGAGGAGATGATGTGAAGACGAAGAAGATGGCCATCTAAAGACCAAAGAGAGAGGTCTCATGTTAGAGCTCTCCTGAGAACCAACAGGAGCCCCACCTTATACGTTCAAATAGAACTTACTAAGAAGGGGCTCAGGTGATTATGGAAGCTGAGACGTGGCATGATCTGCTGTCAGAAAGTGGGAGCTGATGTGTAACTCCCAGCCTGAGTCTGAAGGCCTAGTAACCAGGAGCGTTGCTGATGTAAGTCCCGGTCCAAGACTGATATCTCAGGCAGAGAGAATCAGTTCAGCTTCCCTCTGCCTTTTTGCTCCATTCAGGCCTTCAAAGGATGAGATGGTGCCCATCCACAGTGAAACAGGCTAGTCTACTCTATCCAGTCTACCGATTCAAATTCTTCTCTTCCAGAAGCATCCTCCCAGACATACCCAGAAATAATGTCTAACCGGATATTGGGCATCCCAGGGCCTAGTCAAGGTGATACAGAAAATTAGCCATCAAAAGCCTGGGACAGATCCTTCCCTCACAACCTTTAGCTGAAACCAGCTGTGCTGACATCTTGACCTTGGACACCTAGCTTCCAGAACTGTGAGAAAATAAACCAGTGTCATTTAAGCCACCCAGTCCATGGTGCTCTGCTATGGCAGTCCTAGCAAACTGCTACAGCCTCGATTATTCCTCGAATACACTGAGTGGGAACAGTAAAGAGACTGGGTACTGGGGAATATTTGTTGTCTTCAGTTTTATGGAAATGACAAAAAACATTGTTGGTAGTTGGAGGCAGGGTTGCATATGGAGAGAGAAAGGGCTGCATTTGAATTCTAGCTTTGCTACTGTGTCTAGCTGGATGTCCAAGCGAAAGTTATTTCACATCTCTGAGGTTCCATGTGCTCATTTGTGGAGGGATAAGGATTTTCCCACTCCCCTGCCCTGTGGCTTTCCCAGTGACTCAGCGGGCAGAGAACCTGCCTGCAATGCAGGAGACACAGGAGGTGTGGGTTCGATTCCTGGGTCAGGAAGATCCCCTGGAGGAGGAAATGGCAACCCACCCCAGTACTCTTGCCTGAAAAATCCCACAGAGAGAGGAGCCTGGTAGTCTTCAGTCCATGGGGTCGCAAGAGTTGGACATGGACACCACTGCGTGACCAAGCACTATGCTGCACTGTAGCACTGATGTGAAACTAAGCTACTGTCTTTGCCCAGTACCTGCCTATACAGGGGCTATGAAAATGATAACCACACCATCTCTATTACAAGAGGGCTTGTCACTGGAGAGAAGAAAGTGCTCGACTTCTACCTTCTTGAAAGGTGTTTTTTGGCCATGCTGGACAGCTTGCAGTATCTTAGTTCCCCAACCAGGGACTGAACCCAGGCCACAACCATGAAAGCCCAAAATACTAACCTCTAGGCCACCAGGGAACTCCCCATTGCAAATCTTTATCTGAACCATGACTTTCCTCTCCCAGAATTATGATGGTGACCATGGGAACTGTCTCACAGTTATTGTGTAGGATGTTGATCCTGCGTCAAGCACTAGGAGTAGGATTGCCTGATAAATCTATTTAAGGGTGTCCAGTTAAATTTGAATTTTAGATGAATAATTTTTAGTACAAATATGTTCTGAAACTTGCATGGGACATATTTATATTAAAGAATTCTTTGTTGTTTATCTGAAATTCAAATTTATTGTAACTGGGGATCCTGTGTTTTCATTTGCTAAGTCTGATGGTCTTAACTAGGAGAGACCTGCCCAGAGAAACAATTATATATATGACTAATGAGCTGCTATTAAAAATTACCAGGTACTCAAGTGTATAATAAATGGTAAGTGTAGTTGTATCAATTGTATATCAAACAACCATAAAATCTCAGTGATGTAGCAACAATAAACATTTATTTAACTCAGACATCTAAGAGTTGACTGATCTAGGCTAGGCTCCTCTGGGGACTTGGTCAAGGCAGCTTCTTCCTCTTCTTGGGGCTGGTGGGCTGGCCTTGACATGCTCTTTTCATGGCAATGGGAGAAGTACAAGAGGTCTTTGAAGTGGCTTACCATCACTTCCATCTTATGCTATTGGCTTTGGCTTTGACCAAACTCAAAGTCGAATGATGGGGAAATGTACTCCATCCTTTTAGTGGGAAGAACTGTGAAGACATAGTGTAAAAAGTGTCGATATGAGGCAGTAAGAAGAGCTGGGGCCCATAAAACAATCTCCTGTTGTAGTCAAGAAGGTTGGTGCTGCTCTAATTAGAGCAGCTGGGGGAAGGTTTGGTGGAAGAGGTGACATGAAGGGCAGGTAGGATTTGGGAAGAGGATCAACATGAGCAAAGTCTTGGCTGATAATTATTATCCATTTGCCCTTCCATTTCTGCTCTCTGTCCTTCTCCATCCTGCCCTTTCCCTAGGAGGTTGTCCTCCAAGAAACTGCATGAATTCATTAAGCAAAGCAGTATATTCCAAGCAAGCAAGATGTACTCTCATTTCCCTTGTCCCAAGGTAAGAACTGCACATACCTGTCCTTAGGGGACTCTGTAGGAAGCTGGGGAGGTAGCGCTCATGAACTTTGGGTTGGTTTGGCACTTCTTCACCATGAAAAGAATCTCCCCTCCTCCACTGAGCCGAGGGAAGGGAGGCTATAGTAAAGCCTCTTGAGGAACAAGGAGACAGGATCGCATGGGAGCCCCCGGGGACTGTGCTGCCTTCAGCAGCCAGCACTGGTGTGCCTTCGTGTGCTTTGTCATTGTTCCTTGGCTGGCTCCGATGTTTCTGCTTCTCTGTGTCCTCTCACTTTAATCAACATCCTTTCTCACTTTTTCCCTTATCTCATAGCTTTGATGTATTTAAGGCTTCTGCTTCCTCCCAATTCCAGCATTTTGTAACCTGAGCTTCTAATAACCCTTCACAGCCCTGACTGCATGGCCTCTCTCTATGCATTCAGTGTTGTGTTTGTCTTAACTGTCTTAGTCATCATGATTTCCTAGTTGACTTTCCCAAGAGCAGGAATCAGAATGACCTGCTTTGTCTCTATGTGGGCAGAGCTTCTCACTCTAGCTGTTGGGCAGCCGTAGATTGGAAAAGATGTCCAGCCCAGCTGGGCGGGCAGTGGAAAAGTGGAGGGATGGGGAGGCAGGGCCATACAGAACAGCAGGCAGCAGCCTTGGGTGGCTCCTAAGCAGCAGCTGGGGGTGGGTGGGGGGTCAATTTCCCTCAGGAGGTCCATTGGGTGCAGCAGGCACCATGTTGAAAGTTGATGGACAGATTCATATAGTAAAGTGTCAATTGTTTTGGCAAATAACCCAATGAGAGATGTGTATGTATATTAGTATGGCACTCACAGACTTCCGTGCCCATTATCTCATTTGATTCTCAGAATGCCTGATGAGGCCATTTAAAGCAGGTGTAATTATTGCTTCCTGACAAGCAAGGAACCTGAGTCACACAGAGAGATGAAATGATCAGTGTCTGAGTGCAGAGGACGTTAGTGGTTGAGCTACGACTGGAATGCAGGCTTCCTGTCTCCTTCCCTGATGTGTTTATATTAGACCATAGGATGGACTTTCAGGCTCCAACTCTAAGACATAAGATGATTTTCTACTTCAAATAAAAGAAAGACAGGTGTACATGGATGTGTATTACAACATTGCTTATAATAGCAAAAGACTGGGAAAAAGTTAAATTTCCACTAGAAGCAATCTGATTAGTGCTGTATCCATACCAAGAATACTATGCAGATTTTTAAAAGAATAAGACTAAAGAAAAAAATAACAAATAAGGTAGATGCATTAGCACAATTATGGAATGCTCTCTAAGATATATTACTCAGTGGAAAAGCAAAAGCAGTGCTTTCCTGTACATTAAAAATAGGAAAACATATTATACTGGTACATGCCTAGAATGTGCCTGTAAAGCCATAAAAGAAACTGGTTCCTGATGGCTGTGCCTGAGGTGGGAGGATGGAAGGATTGAGGATCTGGGATAGGACAGAGATATTCCTAACTGTATAGCGTTTTGTACTCTTAACCTTGTNTACATTAAAAATAGGAAAACATATTATACTGGTACATGCCTAGAATGTGCCTGTAAAGCCATAAAAGAAACTGGTTCCTGATGGCTGTGCCTGAGGTGGGAGGATGGAAGGATTGAGGATCTGGGATAGGACAGAGATATTCCTAACTGTATAGCGTTTTGTACTCTTAACCTTGTTTTTTTTTTTTTAAAAAAAAACAAAGCAATGTGCATATAATACGTTTTCAGTTAAAATTTTTGGAGGGAGGGGGGTTCAGGATGGGGAACACGTGTATACCTGTGGCGGATTCATGTTGATGTATGGCAAAACCAATACAATATTGTAAAGTAATTAACCTCCAATTAAAATAAATAAATTTATATTAAAAAAAATAAAATAAGTGTCTGGAAGAGAGAGGTTTGCTCAATATGGGTTAAAGGAAGTTTAGGCTGTGTAATCTGTTCTAGTTGAAGACAGGTAGGCATCTTGAAGCCACTGGGTCACGCCCATTCTACATGCCATCCCCCCACCTCTGTGCCCCCTTTCCCATCTGGGGTTGCCTTCACTTCCACTGGGGACAGACGTTCAACTGCCAACATGTCCTCTTCCCTTTCTGGCTGCCTCAACTGCAGACTGTTGGGATTTTGAGACGTTTCAACTCGGGTGTGCTACAGCATTCAGCAGATTGTATGGGACTTCCCTGGTGGCTCAGATGATAAAGCGTCTGTTTNTCCACTGGGGACAGACGTTCAACTGCCAACATGTCCTCTTCCCTTTCTGGCTGCCTCAACTGCAGACTGTTGGGATTTTGAGACGTTTCAACTCGGGTGTGCTACAGCATTCAGCAGATTGTATGGGACTTCCCTGGTGGCTCAGACGATAAAGCGTCTGTTTGCAATGCAGGAGACCTGGGTTCGATCCCTGGGTCGGGAAGATCCCCTGGAGAAGGAAATGGCAACCCACTCCAGTACTATTGCCTAGAAAATCCCATGGACAGAGGAGCCTGGCATGCTGCAGTCCATGGGGTTGCAAAGAGTTGGACACAGCTGAGCAGCTGAACTGAACTGAATAGTAACACCAACAATAGTTTACAATGACCGGGCGCTAACCAGCTACCAGCTACTGGGAACTTTTCATGGATCATTTTGTGTAAATTTTCAGAGAAATGCTATGAGTTAGGTGCTATGATTATCTCTGTCTTCACAGAAGTAGTAACTGAGTTTCAGAAAGGGGTGGTCGCCTGCCCGTAGTGATGCATGTAGGATCAGGTGAAGCCTGGACTTAAGCACCAGAGTCCCTGTATTAAACCCCTTCCTGCTGGAAATAGAGCTCAGTTTCTATTTTCCTGACTGAACCCTGGCTGATATACAGTGAGTATGCAAGGGGAAGAGGAGACCTAAACGCTCAGAGGATTTGCTGGGTGCATCTGACGTAAGGACACATGCCCCCAGGCTGTATGCCAGGATGTATATGAAGGCATGTGTATGGCTTGCTCTCTGCATGTCCCCTTGTCCACCAGTCCCCGCTTTACCTGCACCCTCCTTACCTGACTATCCAAACCTCCTAATCGTGGAACTTCACCCGTAACTGCCTACATGTTTGCCCCTTGCCCCAGCTAGTGATTGTTCTAATCCTTAGTCCAGAACAGGTCCACCCGCTAGTTTACAGGGAAATGTCCACCCTCGTGATGCTTGTTAACCAAAGGGGCTGTGAGGGCTGTACCCCAGCAGCTGATTCCCCTGGTAACTGATGAACCAACCTGATATCAATTCCACCTATAAATGGTACCCTCCCTGACTTCAGGTGTGGGAGATCCTCTGTCCAACAAACCGTTGATATTAACAGCTCTGTCTGTTTCCAGGCTCTTTCTTTGGCCTGCAGCCTGGGCCATAACAAGACTTTCAGGCCTGAGGAGTGCAGCCCCACAGCATCTATATGAGCGTTTTATCAGTCAGGGCCTCATCAGAAGACAGAAGCCACACAGAAATTCTAACAGGGAAGGCAGAATGTAAAGAATTATTAACTAGTGAAGTGAATTGGCTGCTTAGGAGTAAAAACAACTCTAACTAATACCGGAATGAATTTGGGAGCGGTCCCTCTTAGAGGCTGAGATTCAGATCTCGCTGGAGAGGATGTGGCTGGAGTCATCGAGCCTTGTTCGCCGAGGTCAAGGTCAAGCTGGAAATTGGCATGGGGTGCCAACAAATTTCACCTGGAAGGTGCCTAGAAGCTGGTGGTAAACTTTCCAGGAAGTCATTGGAGAACCTTAGCTAGGAAACCTGTTGGGACAAGCTTCTCCTAAGATGCCCCTGAGACTCTGGAGATGAGTACCACGCCCAGCATTGAGAGAGGAAGAAGAAAGTAGAGAGCACCAGAGCCAGGAGAGGAACCCCTTCTTCCTCTCATGTCTCCTCAGTTCAGTTCAGTTCAGTCACTCAGTTGTGTCCGACTCTTTGCCATCCCATGGACTGCAGCACACTTCCCTATCCATCACCAACTCCCAGAGTTTACCCAAACCCATATCCATTGAGTCGGTGATGCCATCCAACCATCTCATTCTCTGTCCTCCTCTTCTCCTCCTGCCTTCAATCTTTCCCAGCATCAGTTCAGTTCAGTTCAGTCGCTCAGTCATGTCTGACTCTTTGCGACTCCATGAATTGCAGCACACCAGGCCTCCCTGTCCATCACCAACTCCCGGAGTTCACTCAGACTCACGCCCATCGAGTCAGTGATGCCATCCAGCCATCTCATCCTCTGTCGTCCCCTTCTCCTCCTGCCCTCAATCCCTCCCAGCATCAGAGTTTTTTCCAATGAGTCCACTCTTCGCATGAGGTGGCCAAAGTACTGGAGTTTCAGCTTTAGCATCATTCCCTCCAAAGAAATCCCAGGGCTGATCTCCTTCAGAATGGACTGGTTGGATCTCCTTGCAGTCCAGGGGACTCTCGAGAGTCTTCTCCAACACCACAGTTCAAAAGCATCAAGTCTTCGGTGCTCAGCTTTCTTCACAGTTCAACTCTCATAGCCATACCTGACCACTGGAAAAACCATAGCCTTGACTAGANGGCAATTTGATCTCTGGTTCCTCTGTCTTTTCTAAAGCCAGCTTGAACATCAGGAAGTTCATAGTTCACCTATTGCTGAGGCCTGGCTTGGAGAATTTTGAGCATTACTTCACTAGCATGTGAGATGAGTGCAATTGTGCAGTAGTCTGAGCATTCTTTGGCATTGCCTTTCTTTGGGATTAGAAAGAAAACTGACCTTTTCCAGTCCTATGGCCACTGCTGAGTTTTCCAAATTTGTTGGCATATTCAGGCAAGAGTACTGGAGTGGGGTGCCATTGCCTTCTCCTGAAGAGATCTCTAGTCTTTCCCATTCTGTTCTTTCCTCTATTTCTTTGCATTGATCGCTGAAGAAGGGTTTCTTATCTTTTCTTGCTATTCTTTGGAACTGCATTCAGATGCTTATATCTTTCCTTTTCTCTTTTGCTTTTTGCTTCTCTTCTTTTCACAGCTATTTGTAAGGCCTCTCCAGGCAGCCATTTTGCTTTTTTGCATTTCTTTTCCATAGGGACACGTAATCATTGCTTTTTAATAATAAATATAGGGCTCACTGGGGCTTCCCAAGTGGCTCTAGTGGTAAAGAACCTGCCTGCCAATTCAGGATATATAAGAGACATGAGTTTGATTCCTGGGTTGGGAAGATCCCTTGGAGGAAGGCATGGCAACTCATTTCAGTATTCTTGCCTGGAAAATTCCATACATGTAGGAGCCTGGCAGGCTAAAGTCCATAGGGTCACACGAAATTGGAGACGACTGAAGTGACTTAGCACACACAGCATGCATAGGCCTCACTTCCTTCTAAGTTGCATGGAAAAAGATCCCAGTGAGGGCAGGGTCAGAAGCAGACAAACCACAGAACCCTAAACCCTGTCCTGGAGATGTGTCTGTAATGGAAATCTCACCCTGATTATCTTTGCTCCATCAGAGCCTCCTTGGATCCATCCCTCCTTTGATAGCTGAGGCCCAGACATGAGATCACAAAAGGCATTTCTTAATATCTCATGGCACAACCAAGTCAAAGCCAGAAAGTTTAAATGGCTTTTCTCAAGGCAAGAGTAATGTTTCCTGACCTTGCCGGTCACAGAACTCTGTCTGTGACAGAGTCTGTCCCAGACTCTCATTTAAATATACAGAATGTCAAGAGATTTGGATTTAGGTCTGTGTTGGTGGAGGATGGGAGTGGGCATCTGAAAGTAAAGTCAGTTATCCTTAAATTCCGGCAGTTTTGTGTATCACTGTACTGGCAAATAACAAAGAGAAATAAACACAGTAGCATAAATCTCCATGGTTCGGCTCACAAGAAAAGGCTTACTCATAACCATGCTGGGGGTCCTCACCCTGCCTCTGTGGTCTGATGCTATCTTGGCACATGCTGGCTTAATCTCCAGCCCAATCTGGGCACAACAGAGAGAGGTTCATTGCCAAAATTATAAAGTGGCAGGAGAGGAGAGAAATGGGGCTTCTTCTGTTCTTAACCTGCTTCGAATTATTAGTTCCTAACCAGCACACCAATTCAGACAAGGGCCATTCTTGCCTACCTTGGGTTTCCCTGGTTGCTCAGCAGGTAAAGAATCTGCCTGCAGTGCAGGAGACCCGGGTTTGATCCCTGGGTTGGGAATATCCCCTGGAGAAGGAAATGGCAACCCACTCCAGTATTCTTGGCTGGAGAATACCTTGGAGAGAGGAACCCAGAAGGCTACAGGACATGGGGTGATAAAGAGTTGGACATGACTGGGAAACTAATATAGCCTACCTCCTCCCCTTCTTCTCTGCCCCTCCGGCAGGTGCCTGGTGGTGGCAGCCACCCCCTCCTACAGGCTTCTCAGTCTTCAGGAGGGTGACCCTACTTTGTTTGCCTGCAAGAGTCCCAACCTACTCCTAAGAGCCCAGAGTCCTCTCAGGTTTGGTGTCTGCCTTTATATTCAAAAGGGCCCCAGTGTGGATGATAAATTCCATGTTCATGCTGCCTGTGAACAGAGCAAGAACAAAAACACAAGTGCATGAAAGCAAGAAGAATTCTGCTAACAGTTTACAATGACTTCCATTTATCAAGCAAATCACTCAGTCATCTCAATTAATCTTCACAGCCAGCCCATGAGGGAGCTCTGGGCACAGGGGTTTTTGCAGATGAGGAAAGTAACAGAGTTGAATGACTTGACCGAGGTCATCCAACTAGGAAGAGCAGAACTGGATTCAAACATCTATCTGTGTGACCCCAGCTTATGCTCTAAAAGGGGACTGCCTGCCTCCTCAGGCCATGTGGACACCCACCCACCGATTTCTGAATGTGTTAAGAAACAGAACTTTACCCAGAAAGTTGGTCGGTTGGTTTCAGCACTAAAGGAGTTCTCTTAAGTTTCCTATTTTTCATCTTACATTTGCAAGTAGAAATCTATTTCTGCAGCTGTGTGTATAATTCAGCTCTTGTTTCTATAACCTAATTTGAGAGAACACGTTCAAAAGCAGCAATGACATCCACAAAAGCACAGGTTGACTCAAGTGGACCCAACCAATTTGCAAATGGAAAATAACACTGAAGAATAAGCTTCACATCACAGACGTGGCTGCTTCAAGTCATCCTTCGTGAAACTAAAGATGTAAGTGTAACCCAGAAAATGGTTCAAAATCTTTGCTTTACGTATGCATAGTTTAATCTTCTAAACCAGTTGCTCTCCCAGAAACGACAACTTAAACTTGCACCCTTTGCTTTCACCGCCAGATTGTCTGCAGTTTCCCTTTCTTTTTTCCTTTAAAAAAAAAATGAGTGTTTTTTTTCATTTTCAATTCCAAAGCACTGTCTTTTAAAATATACACGTATATTTTATTTATTTGGCTGCACCAGGTCATAGTTGTGGCATGTGGGTTCTTGTTCCCAGACCAAGGATCAAACTCAGGCCCCCTGCGTGGGGAGCTCCGAGTCTTAGCCACTGAGCCACCAGGGCAGTCCCAGCAAAAGCATTGCCTTAATGCATTTTTTTTGAAAAATAACAAACTTTGATCAATACCCCAATTTCAGACCTGTACCTTGTACATTGTTACTGGTTTGTTTTAGTCCTTCTGTTTTTCTATCCACTATCCGCTAGCCTACATATTTCTTTTTTTTTTTTAATTAAAGTTTGGTTGAGTTACAATGTCATGTCAGCTTCAGGTGTACAGCATAGTGTTTCGGTATTTTTGCAGATTATGCTCCATTATAGGTTATTACAAGATAATGCGTATCATCCTACATATTTCCTTGATTATTGTAAGCTCTGGACAGAAACAATTCACCCAGCATTTAGAATAGTGCCTGGCACATACGTAGTGCGTGCTAAGTCACTTCAGTCATGTCCAACTCTTTGCGACCCTATGGACTGTAACCTGCTAGACTCCTCTGTCCAAGGGATTCTCCAGGCAAGAATACTGGAGTGGTTTGCTATGCCCCTCTACAGGGGATCTTCCTGACCCAGGGATCAAACCCATGTCTCCTGTGGCTCCTCCATTGCAGGCTGATTCCTTACTGTTGAGCAACCAGGGAAGCCCTCAATAATTCTTTGTTAAATGAATGAAGACTTTGCACAAGGCAACCAGGAACCAGATCATGTAGGGCCTTGTAAGTCCTCCACTTTATCTTAAATGTGAAGGAAAGTCGTTGGAGAGTATATGGTCTGACTTACAGTTTAAAAAAATTACTCTAGGACTTCCCTGGTGGTCCAGTGGTTAAGACTTCAAGCTTCCAGTGCAGAGGGGATGGGTTAGATCCCTGGTTGGGGAGCTGGGGGACTAAGATCCCGAATGCCATGGGGTGTGGCCAAAAAATAAAATTAATTAATTAAAAAGACCATGCTGGCTGTAGTGTGGAAGAAAGATTATAACAGGGGTAAGAGTGGCCTAGGGGTAGTTAGAGGCTAATGCAACATCCAAGCAAGAAAGATAATGAGGACTTGAATTAGGGTGAAAAAAAGGTCAGATTTTTAGATATATTTTGGTGTTACAGATGGCAGAACTTGTTAATAATGAGGGTCTGGGGGAGGGGAGAGGATCTGAGGATAACATCTAGGTTTTTGGCCTCAATACTTAATCTTCCTGAGCCTGTTTCCTCTTCTGTAATGTGAGGATAATTAGAGCATCTCTGTGTTGGGATTACTGTGAGAAAGAATAGAGGACGTTGATGGCTCACATAGCACATGGTAAACCCTCAGTAAATGTTAGCTCTTCTGTTGCCTTAAAGATAAGCATTTCCTAGGATTGTAAAAATATCCACCCCACAGAGACTGAGGGGGAAAAAAAATTGTTTTGTAGAGTGTACCCTCCCCTCCCAAGGGACAGATATTTATTTAACAGAATACTTAGCATTAGTGTTGGAACAGTTTACTTGCATACAGATACCCAGAAGAATTCCTCATATCTCAAACGGCTCATAATTCTCCTTTAAGTAGTGCTGTCCATTTAATATTTAGCAGAAAGAGTAAATAAAAGGTGAAATTACAAACCTCTGCTGATTAAAAAATCAATTGAAATGTAAGAAAAAGTACATCTGAAATAATAGTGATTAAAAAGAAAACAACTATTTGCTGTATTTTAATACACCAGGAACTAAAATACCACACTGTCTGGTTCAGTACAGGCAGCTGGCAACCCTCTTTGTTAGTTGTAACTTTCTCCAAAGCCAACAACCAACTCTTTTTGGCTGCATTGGCCTGTCCTTATTTCGCCCTGGAAAACTGTTTTAAACTTTAGCACAGATAACATTTTGCCTCTAGTACAATTAGCAGCTTCTCTCAATGGGTCACCTGGCTTGGCAAGTGCTTGTGTGGGGTAACCCAGTATCTTCTTTCAAAGCCTCCCAATGGTGGCCTCCAGGTAACATGTGATGAGCTATCTGTGGGGAATTTAGGGATTCCTTCATGCTCCTCAGGGACTTTCCTGCAAGCATCTTTTTCTGCCTCAGCCGATCTCCGTGATTATTGGTTATCTGAGCCCTCCACCCAACTAGAGACCAGCCTTTCATCTCCGCAGACAGCCTCTCAGCCCTGCCCCCTCACAGCCAAGGCCTTTTAGGGACCCTTTTCTCTTCCTGAAGACCTCCATTGAGTCATCTCCTCAGGTGAGACCCTAGGACATTTCTTCCAGGGCTGTTTTCCTGCTTTATTGACTATGCCAAAGACTTTCACTGTGTGGATCACAACAAACTGTGGCAAATTTTTAAAGAGATGGAAATACCAGACCACCTTATCTGCCTCCTGAGAAAACTGTATTCATGTCAAGAAGCAACAGTTAGAACTGGACATGGAACAACAGACTGGTTCCAAATCGGGAAAGGAATACGTCAAGGCTGTATATTGTCACCCTGCTTATTTAACTTCTATGCAGAGTACATCATGAGAAACGCTGGGCTGGATGAAACACAAGCTGGAAGCAATATTGCTGGGAGAAATATCAATAACCTCAGATACGCAGATGATACCACCCTTATGGCAGAAAACAAACAGGAATTAAAGAGCCTCTTGTTGAAAGTGAAGAGGAGAGTGAAAAAGCTGGCTTAAAACTCAGCATTCAGAAAACTAAAATCATGGCATCTGGTTCTATCACTTCCTGGTAAATAGATGGGGGAAACAGTGACAGACTTTATTTTGGGGGCTTCCAAAATCACTGCAGATGGTGACTGCAGCCATGAAATTAAAAGATGCTTGCTCCTTGGAAGGAAAGTTATGACCATCCTCAATAGCATATTAAAAAGCTGAGACATTACTTTGCCAACAAAGGTCCATCTAGTCCAAGTTATACTTTTTCCAGTAGACATGTATGGATGTGAGAGTCAGGCTATAAAGAAAGCTGAGCACTGAAGAATTGATGCTTTTGAACTGTGGTGTTGGAGAAGACTCTTGCGAGTCCCTTGGACTGCAAGGAGATCCAAAGATCCAAGCAGTCCATCCTAAAGGAGATCAGTCCTGAATATTTATTGGAAGGACTGATGCTGAAGCTGAAACTCCAAAACTTTGGTCACCTGATGTGAAAAACTGACTCACTGGAAAAGACTGTGATGCTGGGGAAGATTGAAGGCAGGAGGAAAAGGGGACGACAGAGGATGAGATGGCTGGATGTCATCACCAACTCAATGGACATGAGTTTGAGCAAGCTCCGGGAGTTGGTGATGGACAGGGAAACCTGGCGTGCTGCGGTCCATGGGGTCGCAAAGAGTCAGACACAACTGAGCAACTGAACTGAACTGTTTTCATGCTATCCTTCTACCCAACAAGGGGGAGCTGCTGCTTCTGTACTTTTGGAGCTGCTTTGATCTGTCCAGTGACAGCCCCTGAGAGCTGGGCCTGACTGACTCAACTTGGTCTTCAGCTGGATCCTANCGCAAAGAGTCAGACACAACTGAGCAACTGAACTGAACTGTTTTCATGCTATCCTTCTACCCAACAAGGGGGAGCTGCTGCTTCTGTACTTTTGGAGCTGCTTTGATCTGTCCAGTGACAGCCCCTGAGAGCTGGGCCTGACTGACTCAACTTGGTCTTCAGCTGGATCCTAGTGGCCTCTCACGGGGCAGGGACCCTCCTACTTCTAGTGGCTGACCCTGGAGTCCAGACGTCCCACGTGGGCTGGACAGACTATCCTTGATCATCTTTCCTGCCAGCCACTCCCTGCAGCCCCCCCAGACAAGCAGAATACAACAGTGGCTGGCTCAGATGGGGACACTCAGGAATAGGGGAGGAAGCTGATAAAGAATCAGCTTCAGAAAGAAAGTTGCGGTTCCTCCGAAACAGCAGACTACAAGGGGGCAGTTACATTTAAAGTGCTCCAAGCACATGATTCTCTGAAGATTTGGGCATTTGAATTTCGGGTTTCTGTTTTGGGGTTTTTTGTTGTTTGTTTGCTTTTTTAGCCGCGGCACATGGCATGTGGAATCTTACTTTCCCTGACCAGGAATGGAACCTGTGCCCCTGACAGTGGAGGCCCAAAGTCCTAACCATTGAACCACCAGGGAATTCCTGGGGTGGTTTTTTAGTTTTCCAAAATGAGAAAAAAAAATATTGTCAGATGACTTTTCTGCCCCCTGGAAACCAGAGTCTCACCTGGAATCATAATGTAAAGCTTCAGACTCAATCTGGTGGACAGGTTCACCATTCACACATTCTTTCTCACATCTTTATCATTTATTACATGATAGATTTTCCCTAAAAAAGATATTATTAAAGGCCAACTTCAAACCTTTTAAAAAGTACCTATGAAATGTGATCTACATTCGTGATTAAGATAGTGTTTTCAAAATTATGTGAATTTTATTTAACAATTATTATAGTACTTTTTTATGTAGCAAGTATGATCCTAAGAGCTTTACAATATTAACCTATTTAATCCTTAAACTAATGAAACATTTACTATTATTAACCTCATTTATAAGTGAGAAAATTAAGTCACAGAGAGGTTAAGTAACTTGCACAAGGTCACACAGCTAATAAGTGACAGAACCAAGAAGTCAAACCCAGTGACCCTGTGTGCTGAGGTCACTAGGCTATGCTGCCTCTATAAGGGGCCTGAAAAATAAACAGACATATAAATGTGCTGTGCTGTGCTGTGGTTAGTCACTCACGTCTGANAGTAACTTGCACAAGGTCACACAGCTAATAAGTGACAGAACCAAGAAGTCAAACCCAGTGACCCTGTGTGCTGAGGTCACTAGGCTATGCTGCCTCTATAAGGGGCCTGAAAAATAAACAGACATATAAATGTGCTGTGCTGTGCTGTGGTTAGTCACTCACGTCTGACTCTTTGTGACCCCGTGAACTGTAGCCTGCCAGGCTCCTCTGTCCAGGGGATGTCCCATGCAAGAACACTGGAGTGGGTTACCGTGTCCTCCTCCAGGGGATCGAACCCAGGTCTCCTGCATTGCAGGCAGAGATAGATAGATTTTTAATATATATTTATCATATATAAAATATATGCTGTGTGCTTAGTAGCTCAGTCGTGTCCGACTATTTGCAACCCCACGGACTGTAACCCACCCGGCCCCTCTGTTCATGGAAGTTTCCAATGGAATGGGTTGCCATTTCCTACTCCAGGGGATCTTCCTGACCCAAGGATCGAACACACATCTCCTGCATCTTCTGCATTGGCAGGCAGATTCTTTACACTAAGACACCTGGGAAGCCCCATAAAACATATATTATATGCATATATTTTTGTGTATAAATGTTATACAGGTACGTGTGTGTGTGTGTGTGTGTGTGTGTCTTTGTGTGTGTGTATGAGAGAGAGCAGGATTGTAAGTACAGTTTTCCAAATGGCCCTCTTTTGGGGTGTTTTCAAAGCATGGCTAAAACCCAGAAAAGTTCTATATAATTTTTCTGTAGCTACATCCTCTTGAGGAGGCTAGGGGACTGGATTCATAAATGTCGGCTTCTTCTCTGACAAATGAGGTGGCTAAATCAGAAGAACTAGTTTGTCAAGTGAGTGTAAGAAGCGTCCGAATGCAAAATTATTTAAATTTCCTGGAAGGCTGACCAGGTAATTTTCCTCTTTAGATCTGACTCTGAGAGGTGTCCTGACTCAGTATTCGGTAAGCTAACTCCGGACTATTCTTGTGCCTTTTGGACTAAATATAATGCGAGTTTGTTCTGTTCAATAATTCATATTCTAATACTTATGTGCAGGTTTAAGTTTAAATTTCTAGGGTCTCACGCCTCCGGATTCACCAAAAAGGTAACGCTCAAGTAAACAAGTGGGGCGTTCTAGCTACTGGTGCAACTGCGCCCCCTGCCGGCGCTGGGCCGGCAAGCCGGCCTCATCAGGGGGCCTCTCCCACTTCCCCCAGCACAGCGCAAACTTCAGCACTTCCCCTCTTTTGCAGCTTTCCAACCGAGCCAAACTGGCTTAGCGCTACCCTGAGCTAAGCACAAGTGCACTTAGCGCTGAGCATCGAAGATAAATCAAAGCCTCGTAGCCTTAAAGTATTTCACGGTCTATCGGGGCACACCCGAAGCAGCCATTAGAATGCAGCTGCAGCCAGCCTCTTGTCCCATACGTTTGCAACCACAAGTGCCACGCCAGAGCCTGAACCAAACAGCATAGTACAATGCCCTTTTGTTGGAAATGAGGACTGTGATTCACCCCATCATTTTCTGTGTGCGCAGAAACCACGGCCTGCACAGGAGCGACCAGGCCAATCGGTCGGTGCTTCCCTGAAGCCCCAGGTTACCTGGAAGCTGTCCCGGTAGCGAGCTCTCCAGGGTGGGCGCCAGAGGGACTGCACAGAAAACTCACGATTAAGGTTAACAGGGGCCAGGAGGAGATCTATGCATTCGGATATTAAATTAATTAAGTAACAAGTGCATTAAAAATATATGACCAAGACCTCTGATGCATTAGTAACAAGATGCTAGCTTAGCTTCCCAACTAAACTTTGTTGGATTTTTTAAAAGCAGAATTTTATCTGTTTGTGTTTTTCAAACTAGGCCAAGAGGCCTCCTCGATTTCTAAAATACAAAAATTGTTTCTGTTCCTCTTCTCAAACCAGATCAGACTCTGGACACACCCAGGAGCTCATTGTGTCTTTTAGTTAACTCTCTGTCGCCTTTTACTTTAGAGAAAGTTCTGCTGGTAACAAAACCTGCTATACTAGTCAAGAGGGAAAAGGACTTGAAGGAAAAGGAAGAACATGTTTTTAATAATTGTTCTCAAAACATATGAGGATAAAAAGTAAAAGAAGTGGAGAAATATGCCANCTGTCGCCTTTTACTTTAGAGAAAGTTCTGCTGGTAACAAAACCTGCTATACTAGTCAAGAGGGAAAAGGACTTGAAGGAAAAGGAAGAACATGTTTTTAATAATTGTTCTCAAAACATATGAGGATAAAAAGTAAAAGAAGTGGAGAAATATGCCACTCCATGCAGGAGTCACTCTGGACAAGTGTTTCCGAGCTATGGCCTATAGGTCAGCCATCATGGCAACCAAAGAAAAATGTAATTACAAATGAGGACCTGTGAGGAATCTCTAAGACAGTTCCCACAAAGGGTACAGTGGAGAAAAAAAATCTGTGCAAACGAAGAAAGGCAACACTGGAATCTCATGAGAGCAGAGAAGAAGAAAAAAGGTGAAAAGGGAGAGAGAATGAGGTGGGAAGCAGAGAGAAGGGGTGAGTGTGGGTAGCCACAGGCAGGCGGCATCAGGGTGAACATCTCACGTTTATAATTTAATGTAAGTATTGCATGGCTTTGTAAAAAAGCAGGCAAGGAAAGAAGAACTTCAGTGTTCTCATACACATACACACAGAGCAAATATGTGAAAATGCAGACAATGCAGAAGAGCATAATGAGAAGTGAAAGTCTTTCCCCCACCAACAAACAGCTATTAGTGGTAGAGCAGAGGTGCAAGGGGTCGGGACAGGCAGGAGGCCAGGCAGCCCTGAGACAGCAGCTAGAGGCCAGCCCTGGACATTGTGGTTTAAACAGAAGGTTTTCAGCTAATGGCTTCATGGGAAGCCCTTAGACAGGCTTCCCCGACCCCTAAAAATCCTCGCCTAATTCTCAGCAAATGAGAACTGTGGCCAAAAACAACAGCCACCTCCCTATTTGATTTAATCAGAGAAACAAACAAACACAACACCTCTATTTTTATGCATGCCTGATATGTTGAGAATGTATCTGTAGCAAATTTGAACAGAGAACATTAAGCTTTGTTATGTACTTAAACTGAGTGAAAGTGTGTGTGACAAATATACAAATGTCACTCTCAGGACCTGGGTCAGGTGGTGTGTGGTAGTAAAAGCTGGCCAGTTATGTCATATTTATATCTCTGTCCTCTGTCCTAATTCATAGGAGGTGACTGTGGGAAAAAAGATGAGGCTGGAGAGGAGGAGGTGGTGGAGTAATGTCTTATGCCTGGTGATAAACGAAAATGCTGAATTTCCACAGGTATGTTAGGATTTCACACATCCCATAGAGAGATTAAGATATCATTTTCTCATACAGTGTTAATGTAAAATCGTTAATCCTGAAGAACAATGAACATATTCCCTATTAAAGAAATAACAATAATACTATTTATGTAACAAATCATAAATAATAGATATTTATCAGAAACAGTCTCCTTTATACAGTTATAAATAAGTTCTAGTTGTTATTTTAATACTAATCCCGTATAAATAATTCTTTATGAATTATTAAAGTACCAATTTGACCTTTACCTGGAGTATCTAGCAAAGTTAGGACTTGAATAGTCCTCACTGTATTGTACAAATTGTATCTCTCTATAGTTTCTGAGGCTTCCCCAATGGCTCCCCCAATTGTAGGCAGATGGTAAAGAATCTTCTACAGTGCAGGAGACATAGGAGACACGAGTTAGATAAGAAGATCCCCTGGAGGAGGAAATGGCATCCCACTCCTGTGTTCCTTGCCTGAGTAATCCCATGGACAGATGAACCTGGTGGGCTACAGTCAATGGAGTCACAGAGAGTCAGGCTCAACTGAGCACATAGCACATAGCTTGTTACTTGGTTGATTTATACCCTGCTTTGTTGAACAGGAGATTTAAGATTGCCCAGTGCCTTTCACATCAGACGTGCTAAATAGTCTCCAACTGCACGCTATTAAGCTGTATATAAGTATATATATCACTATGATATATATGAACGTGAACTTGGGCAAACTCCAGGAGATAACGAGGGACAGGGAAGCCTGGCACGCTGAAGTCCATGGGGTTGCAAAGGGTCGGACATGACTGGCTGACTGAACAACCACAAGTGTATAAAAAAAATATGCCAATTAGAGTGATCATAATGTTAGATGACTATATTTGAATAATATTAAATACTAAAACACATGGTAGCTGAAATGGTTTCTCTTTCTATCACACACACACACACATTGTTTTTAACCCCATAGCTTTTCTGAACAAAAACAGAAGAAAAATGCAGAAAATATAAAGCCAAGCTGGAGTGGGTCCTATGCAGTGAGCTCTTTGGGGTCCCTAGCAGAGACATACATTCCAGTCTGTTCATAGTCATCCAGAGTAAGACAGCCGAACAGGGACATGAAGACTTGAGAAGACTTAGTCTTCTCAGCATCGTCCTTTCAAAGAGCTATCATCAGACTCCTTTTGATTCTAAAGGGAAAAGGATAATAACACTGTTCTTAGGGAACTAATTCTCTCTGGCTGAAGTAGTCAAACCACATAGCTCTTTCTGTTTATTTACAGAGTTGTAATTGTATAACAGGATAGAAGTACCAATGCATTCAATAGATAAAATACTCTTTATTTAAAATAGGGAAGGATTTCCTGGGGGAAGCATAAAATTAAGAATGTTATGATAATTTTGTAAACTATCCAGGTGTAACCAATAAAATATTACCAACCAATAAAAATAAAATATTTCATAATACTTAGTTTTCACTAGATATTGGTTTATAAGTCATGGTTCTGTTGTTTACCTTGTCACATCCTTAAAACCAATATTCTTTATTTGTTGATATGTACTAGGTGGAAATCTTTATAATCCTGGGATTTTATGTGCAAAAAGCCCAGGTAGGCCCCAGCTCTGGGTGTGCAGTGTGTACAGGCCGCGGGAGCATCCTTGTGATCCAGGGGTCTAGGTTGGCTGGACCTTTCCCAAGGGACCCTGAAATAACACAGCTAAAAGTGGAGAAACAGCAGCTAAGATCTCAGCTGATAAGATGGGCCTTGCATGAGGTCAGAGGACAAGTAGTCATCAGTAAGAGAACAGTGGTGATTAGAACCGGAAGTTGAGAAAAAGAACAAGGCTTTAAGAGGGCTAAATCAGTTAAAACAGTTCAAAACTAAGGCTCTGAAGGACAAAGAGTGTAAGAATATTCCCCATGCCCTGTTTTTAGTCACTGGTTTAGGGGATGATTTAGGGGGTTCCCAGGTGGTGCTAGTGGTGAAGAACATGCCTGCCAATGCAGGAGACATAAGAGATCCGAGTTCAATTCCTGGGTCGGAAATATCCCTGGAGAAGGACAGGGAGACCCACTTCAGTATTCTTGCCTGGAGAATCCCACAGACAGAGAGGGCTGATGGGCTAGAATCCATAGGGTTGCAAAGAGTAAGACATGACTAAAGTGACTTAGTGCCCATGCAAGCATTACTGATTTAAATTTACACTGAGAAATTCATGGCCACAAGCAACCAAAATGATGATGATAATGGTGGTGGTGGCATGATTGGTGTATTTTCTCCCTGAGTTCCAGACGTGTGATGCAACAGCTCTTAATCAAGAGTTGGTTGCTTTTCTGGTTTGATTGAGAAATCACTGTCACAAGCATCAGAAAAACTCAAATAGTGCATTCTCTCCATGGGCCTGCGTGGGAATTAGAAGGTAGCCCGATGAACAAGGAATCTCATGGCATAAGGTGATGATAGTTTAAGGGTCCATCTCTCTGGAGTATCTTACTCCCCCACAGCATCTGCATTAGAGCTGGATTTGCCACTGGGACCAGAAATGCTGGCTGTTAGTCCTTTGGGATCTAAAGCTGTGAAAAAGGGAGAATCGAGGGGATTAGGAATTGTTTCTGCATTCTAGGGAATGTGGAAGATTTTGCAGTTTCTTTTTTGTAAATTGGAGATCATACACCTCCACCACCATCACCCGCCCCTCCCCCGACCAAGAACAAAAAGAGAAACCTCCTAGGCTCTAGGAATGGAGTCTTGTAGTCCTCAGTGGATAATATGGTCCTGTCAGTTTTAGCCTCAGCCAAAGATGAAGGAGCTAGCATTTCTGAGAAAATTAAGAGATCGAAGATACTGTTTACTGAAAATAAGCCATGGATGGAGGATTCAGGGAAACAGGGACAAGACTGTATCCTCAGCACCTGAACAGGGCCTGGTTCACAGAAGGTGAAGATAAGCATTTGAAAACGAATAACCAGAAAAACCAAAATACAGGCAACTAGTTTTAAGTAATAAAAACCCTGAGAGATCAGAATCCAGGAAATTAGATTCAGTCCAAAAGGCTATCGAGCCGGGAAATCAGAATACAGGTCTGAGCATAACAGTGGCTTCTTTTTCATGTCCTGCTGATCTAGGATGACATTTCTAGATTTTTTTCCCCAAACATTTTATTATGAAAATTTACAGCAAAGTTGAGAGAATTTTATAGTGAATACTGTGTAATTACCACCTGGATTCTACCATTAATGTTTTACTATACATGAGTTTTTTCAGTTCAGTTCAGTCACTGAGTCATGTCTGACTCTTTTCTACCCCAGGGACTGCAGCACACCAGGCCTCCCTGTCCATCACCAGCTCCCGGAGTTTACTCAAATTCGTGTCCATTGAGTCGGTGATGCCATCCAGCCATTTCATCCTCTGTCGTTCCCTTCTCCTCCTGCCTTCAATCTTTCCCAGCATCACGGTCTTTTCAATTCAGTCAGTTCTTCGCATGAGGTGGCCAAAGTATTGGAGTTTCAGCTTCAGCATCAGTTATTCCAATGAATATTCAGGACTGATTTCTTTTAGCATGTATTGGTTGGATCTCCTTGCAGTCCAAGGGACTCTCAAGAGTCTTCTCCAACACCACAGTTCAAAAACATCAGTTCTTCAGTGCTCAGCTTTCTTTATAGTCCAACTCTCAGATCCACACATGACCACTGGAAAAACCATAGCTTGGACTAGATGGACCTTTGTTGGCAAAGTTATGTCTTTGTTTTTCAATATGCTGTCTAGATTGGTCATAACTTTCCTTCCAAGGAGCAAGCATCTTTTAATTTCATGGCTGCAGTCACCATCTGCAGTGATTTTGGAGCCCCCCAAAATAAAGTCTGTCATTGTTTCCACTGTTTCCCCATCTATTTGCCATGAAGTGATGGGACCAGATGCCATGATCTTAGTTTTCTGAATGTTAAGTTTTAAGCCAACTTTTTCACTCTCTTCTTTCGCTTTCATCAAGAGACTCTTTAGTTCTTTGCTTTTTAAATTTTTATTCATTCATGTATGTATTTTTTGGCTGTGCTGGATCTTCGTTGCTGCGCACAGGCTTTTCTCTAGTTGCTGAGAGTGCTCTCTAGTTGAGGTGCGTGGGCTTCTCACTGCAGTGGCTTCCCTTGTTGCAGGGCTCGGGCTCTAGGGCTTGGGCTTAATAGTTTTGGCGCACTGTCTAGTTGCCCCTTGGCATATGGAATCTTCCCAGACCAAGGATTGAACTATATCCCCCACATTAACAGACATATTCTTAACCACTGGACCACCAGGGAAGTCCTGCATACGATTTGCATGCATGCTAAATCACTTTAGTTGTATCCAACTCTGTGCTGCCCTAAGGACTAGCCCACTAGGCTCCTCTGTCCATGAGATTTCCCAGGCAAGAATACTGGAGTGGGCTGCCATTTCCTTCTCCAGAGGATCTTCCGAACTCAGGGATCAAACCCATGTCTCTTTAGATCTCCTGCATTGGCAGGTGGGTTCTTTACCACTAGTGCTACCTGGGAAGCCCAATATAATCTCTATATACCCTCAAATGCTGAAAGATAACACTGGAAGAACCCCTGCTTTAGAAGCAAATAGCCCTAATATCTGGTTCTAACACTTACTAGTTATGCTTTTGCTTAAGTAACTTAATCTTTCTGAACCTCCGTTTCCAGATCTTATAAATGCAGATCATAATTTTTACAGTGATGTTATGAGGCTTAAGAACAGATGAGAAACATTGGTGTCTTGGTGATTAGTATTAACTCACGTCCAATTGCATTAGCCAGAATAGTTTACGTTTTTTATTTTCATGTGAATTTCTGAGATGAACATCCATATATGCATATGTATAGTAAATATATTCATATATGAAAAATCTTAATTGGCTATTATTTCAAAATGGCCAATATATAAAAGATATGGTAATATTCAGTTGATTATTTGAAGTTTTGTTCATAACTTTGCTCGCAAATAAAGTACCCATTATGCCAATATGCCTTTCTAGTGAAGCAAAAAAACCATCATGTATATTTTACAGAGAAATATTGATAAAGTTAGCAAATTATATAATATTTCTAATATTTAAAGGAATGTTGTTATAAAGCCATCATATTCTGATTGGAATTAGAATAAACCTTCTAATTAAAAGGACAAAAGTCTTGTTTCCTTTATAGAATGGCACAATCACAAAATGTGATTATTTGAGCCAAATAATGTTGGAGAAGAATTTATTTCCTTATTATTGCTTATTTCATTAAGCAATGATACAGTTTTGATATAGACCATTAAGATAGTAAGAGATGTCATAAATCACTTGTGTGATGATGAAGAAGCTAAAGTTGAACAATTCTATGGAGACCTACAAGACCTTTTAGAACTAACACCCAAAAAAGATGTCCTTTTCATTATAGGGGACTGGAATCCAAAAGTAGGAAGTCAAGAAACACCTGGAGTAACAGGCAAATTTGGCCTTGGAATATGGAATGAAGCAGGTCAAGGACTAATAGAGTCGTGTCGAGAAAATGCACTGGTCATAGCAAACACCCTCTTCCAACAACACAAGAGAAGACTCTACACATGGACATCACCAGATGGGCAACACTGAAATCAGATTGATTATATTCTCTGCAGCCAAAGATGGAGACGCTCTATACAGTCAGCAAAAACAAGACTAGGAGCTGACTGTGGCTCAGATCATGAGCTCCTTATTGCCAAATTCAGACTTAAGTTGAAGAAAGTAGGGAAAACCACTAGACCATTCAGGTATGACCTAAATCAAATCCCTTATGATTATACAGTGGAAGTGAGAAATAGATTTAAGGGCCTAGATCTTATAGACAGAGTGCCTGATGAACTATGGAATGAGGTTTGTGACATTGTACAGGAGACGGGGATCAAGACTATCCCCATGGAAAAAAAATGCNTTGCATAATTATTACATATATTACATATATATTACAATTATATATAATTATATAATAATTACAATTATTATATATTACATAATATATTGACTATATTATATACTATATTAATATATTATTATAAGGGGCTTCTCTAGTAGTTCAGATGGTAAAGCATCTCCCTTCAATGCAGGAGACCTGAGTTCGATCCCTGGGTTGGGAAGGTCCCTGAAGAAAGAAATGGCAACCCACTCCAGTATTCTTGCCTGGAGAAGCTACAGTCCATGGGGTCACAAAGAGTTAGACACGACAGACTGACTAACACTTCACTTTACTTCACTATATTATAAGCATTTGCAAGTAACTTATGTGATTATGAAGTTTTACTGCCTATATATAGAAAAAGAAATGTCATTTAAAAAATTATTGACAATAGATATATAGGGATTATCAAATGGTAGAACCCTTAAAAAATTATTTCATAGAAAAAGTATACCCTTTTGCAATGTTATTGTGTATGCAGCAAATAGCATACTAAGCTACTTTGATCAGCAATCAAAGCAGCATTTATAGCTAACCTAAAATGTAACTAGGCTAGGTTTTGTGAAGAACGGAGAAGGCAATGGCACCCCACTCCAGTACTCTTGCTGGGAAAATCCCATGGATGGAGGGACCTGGTGGGCTGCAGTCCATGGGGTCGCAAAGAGTCGGACATGACTGAGCGACTTCACTTTCACTGACTTTCACTAAAATGTAACACTGGCTCCTTCAAGTAATTCATTCCAGTGTGTATCAACAAAGCTTATTAGCCAAAAGTCCTAGTGAAAGAGTCCATAAATCAATGAATGTGGCCATCAATGCTGACAGATTTCTTGAACAGATACAAAAGGTACTCACCAAAAAGGAAAAAACTGATAAATTGGATCTAATTATAATTAAGAACTTCATCAAAAGACACCACTAAAAAAGTGGGGAAAAAAAGCCACAGACTGGAAGATGTTACTGAATGCAAGTTCACAAGTTTGTGTGCCCAGTGCACAGAGAGGCCAAACAAACCCAAAATGTCAGAGTTTGGAGCAGAGAACGTTTTATTGCAGGGCCATGCAAGAAAAATACGTGGCTCATGCTCATAACCACCCAGACTCCCCTGGTTTGGGGGGAAAAGCTTACATGGGCAAAACTTGGGGTGAGGGCTGCTGGGTATGAGACTTTCTTCTGATTGGTTGGTGATGAGGGTGGTGCTCTAGTAATCTGATACTCTCCCTGAAGTTGCCAACCTCCACTGGGTGGGGATTTTGGTTCCAGTAGAACTCAAAGATATTGTTACCTATACCTCTTGAGGAGGCACCAGGGTCTTGGACTATAATTTTCTGATTGTTCCTCCTTTGTTTCTACATACCCTTACTTCCCTGATTAGCAACTGTTTGAATCTGCTCTTTGGTATTCAGGAAGGTCTAGGAGACAGAAGCCCTTTTCCTGCAAATAAGAAAACAGGGGACACAGAAAAGCTTTTGTGCACAGGAGGGCCCCACAAGGGTCCTGCTTGCTTTCAAGATATTCATAATATCTTATATCTGACAGAAGACTTTTATCCAGAATATATTCTAAAACTCTTACAAATCAATAATGAATAAACAACAATTCAGTTGTTTAAAAAAAGGCAGACTTAAATAGGCACTTTATGCTCAAGACAACCTGTTTCATCTTCCACAGAAGAAAAGGGGATTAAGGTAAACATCTTCTAGGTTGAAAAAAAGTGAAAGTGTTAATTGCTCAGTCATGTCTAACTCTTAGTGACCCCGTGGACTGTGGCCCGCCAGGCTCCTCTATCCATGGGATTCTCCAGGCAAGAATACTGGAGTGAGTTGCCATTCCCTTCTCCAGGGGATCTTCCCAATCCAGAGATTGAACCCTGGTCTCCTGCATCGCAGGCAGGTTCTAAAGAACCATTTGAGCCACCAGGGAATCCAGGTTGAAAGATTTTGGTAAATCACATTTTTTTTTATTCCCTGGCATCTTATTTATACAGTACATGCTATTGGTTTCTTTTCTGTTCCTTCTTAATATTAAAAAATAGTTCGGCTTTATCCTCTATTATTCTTATTTTTCCTGTACTTTTATAAAATACCTTTCTTTTACCCCGTTTTATTTTCCCTTCCTATGCCAGATCTCCATATTTTCCATCTGCATCATGGCTTAAGTGTCTTAGAAATTTAAAGTACTAAATATCCTTTTCTTTGGGCCATTTAGAGACATCCTATGAAGGACTCTGCTGGAAAATATTCAGTGGTGCTGCTGACAGCAAAGCTGCAAGATGACTAACATCCGTGTGTTGCAAGTGAAAGGTTCTCCGTGTTATTTGTCTTGTTTTTGGTTGTTGAATGTAGGTAATACACCTTATAATTCAGCAAACTCAGATTGAATGAGTGCAACTAATGCCAGGTAAATTTAAATATCAACTTCTGAGGTAAGGAAGAGAAGGAAGTAAATGAAAACGGGGTATCAACTCTTAAATGTGACACCCTAGGGAGGCAGTTTGCATAGTGGTTAAGAACACAGATCAGATTTGCCTGGATTTGAATCTAACTTCCTTTATTGATTATGTGACTCTGGGCACATTTCTTATCTTTTTGCCTCAGCTTCCTCCTCTGTAAAGTTAGAGGACAGTTTGACCTCATGGGGTTAGTACAAGAATTAATTTAGTTTATTAAAAGTATACTTAGAACATTGCCTGGCAATAGTAAACACCACATAGATGTTAGTTACTATCACTCAAAATTATAATAATGAATAGATGAAGGCTCCAGAAACATTTTTAGATTTTAGAAGTCTGAGGTTATTTTTTTATGATTTTTAAAAGATCACCAATGGAGCTTGGATTACTCCAAGAAAAAAAAAGTGTGGCTTAATACACTGATAAATGAGTTTTTAAGAAAGAAACCATTTTGTATGACCCAGTACAAGGAGTAAAGTTGACTCACAGGAGATGTCTGGCTGGCATGAAAACCATTAAAGAAAATCCTGAGCATGATGTTGACCCCAACTCGGAAACACATGCTTTACATTATTATCCTATCACTTCTTGAGCTCCTGGCATGTGTCGCTGAAACAGACTTGTTTTTTTTGTAATTTTTTTCAAGTAGTCATTCTCTGTTATTGCTTTTGACTTAGATAAACGACCTTCTAACTAACTATTGGGAAACCTTTTGTAGACTTTATTTGTGATGGTTATATAAAGTGATAGCTGCGAAAGACTGTCAAAATATCTCTTAACAGTGTGGTTTTCCAAAAGAAAGGCCATTTTCTTTGAAAGTAATAATGAAAGGATAATAGAATCCCAGATATAAGAAGGAATAAGGTCTGTGAGCTCATGGATGGCATTCATGTGCCAAGACAGGAAAGTCTGTCTCAGGAGCTAACCGGTTTTGCTTGCTTCCTACCATTGAATACACTTGAGTAGCTACAACAGGAGCAAAGTACACTGGGCAGTGCCCCAGCAAATGACTTTTCTTGACAGGAAAGACTAGGGCAATTCTGCCTCTACAGTAAAGGCTGATTCACAGCTGTATAAGAGTCTGGCTTTTCACTGAAGATGTGACTACCTTGAATGGCCTGAATGTTCATTATATATTCAGTATATGTACTACTTTTAATACTTCCCCGGTGGTTCAGTGGTACAGAATTGGCCTGCAATGCTAGAGACACAGGAGACGTAGGTTCCATGGCCTGGGCTGGGAAGATTCCCTGGAGGAGGGCATGGCTACCCACTCCAGTATTCTTGCCTGGAGAATCCCATGGACAGAGGAGTTTGGCAGACTACAGTCCACAGCATCACATAGAGTTGGAGATGACTGAGCACACATGTACGCAGGCACTACTTTTAATAATATTTCTGAATATTTTACCTTATAACAACTATTTTTATTTTATTGTCTAAACACATGAGTTATGGCTGCTTATGGCCAATTCAGAGATTAATGAAACATACAAAAATAAAGTGCCCACCTGCCTTTTGAACTTAGAGCACATTTAAGAGGACTGTAGCCTTAATTGTAAGAGTCAGAACTTCAGAATTTGAAGCAGCATGATCTGGTTGAGCAAATACAGGCTTAGGAGTCAAACTAATGGGCTTTGAATCCCACTTTGTTTATTTCCTAGTCATCTGTGTCTACCCAAATTATTTAAGCCCTCCAAGCCTATTGCTTCATCTGGAAAGTAGAGGCGATATTCACTCTCAAAGGTTTCAATAATTCAATTAGATATACATGTGAAAGAGTGCCTACCTCACACACAGAAAATTTTTGTCTCTGCAACATTCTTTTCAAGTCCCAACTCCTTCCCAATGTAAAAAAACTAGAACACTAACACTTCTCAGAATATTGGTCAAAGTTTTCAGTAAAAGAAAATTTCACGTGTAAAATGACTACCAAGAAAATAGTTTATAGGCAGTGAGGGGTTCAGTCACCATCTTGATTATTAATCCTACCATAATAAATCTCCAAGTACAGAGTGCTCAGTTGCTTCAGTCCTGTCTTACTCTTTGCGACTGTGAGGACTCTGGCCCTCCAGGCTCCTCTGTCCACAGGATTCTCCAGGCAAGAATACTGGAATGGGTTGCAATGCCTTTCATAAGTATTATATTCAAAACACCATTTGTATAAACATCAGAGACACAGGCCCCTGAAAATTTTCTCCATAAAGGATATTTGTATTCAGGTCACCAAAATGTTGTGTAGAGGAACCCATTACACTGTAAGAGGGTATTCTAGGTCGGGGCTTCCTAGGGAAGCCTTCAGGAAGGAAACCTTGTTTGGGAACAGAGATTTGAGCGAGATTAATTTCAGGTTAACTCTAGATAGTCATCCCACACCATCTCCAGACGTCAAGTGGGATCTGAAGATGGAAAATAGATCGGGGTGGGTGATCTACGTAAGCACGGAGATGACAGGTAATCACCAAGGGAGATTCCTGTGTGGAAATAGGAAAGAACAAGCGGTAGAAACGGAGTACTTCCCTCGGAGGCCCCGCATTCTTCCCGCTACCTCTAGGTTCCCATCACACTCATCAGAACTCCATGCCCACGAGGAGGATGAGCTTGGAAGAGGCAGGTCAAGGATCGCCCTCTCCCCCTGCCCAAGGGGTCCCTCCCAGAGAAGCTTCCTGCGCGACTGCGACCGCGCGGCACCCGAAGGTCACGACGAAAAGCTCATCTCTACCTAAAATGCAGCGGGACCAACGACTCAGAGCGCAGGATGTATATTCACAATGCAAGCATTAATAGCCATTTATCCTGGGCCCTGTGCGTCTGTTTAGGGTTTGAGAACACTCTTCAGAAACCAGTCACTGTAAGGAGGGTGGGGGTGGGGGGCGTGTCAGAGGCTCTCGGGTAGAGGCATAGTTTTCTCAGTCCTGGGCGCGCGGGGACAAGTTTGGGGCTCTTCTAAATCGGCTCCCGTTCCCCAGCCAGATTTGCCTCTGTCAGCTCATCTCTAAAGTTAATGTTTAAGGTGAGGGAAGCACAATTTTAAAGATACAGCACCCCAGGACCCCTGAGCGTACATTGAAACCCGCCAAGCTCACGCACCCCTCAGTTACCAGGACCCACAAGCTGACTTTGCAAAGGAAAAAAATCCTCCTACGCCAGGCGCTAGCCTTCCCCCTTTTGTCCGCCAGGCCACCACCCACTTCGCCACGCCACACCAAGCCACGCCCTCGGCCACGCCCTCCCAGCCATAGCCACGCCCTCCACAGCTCCGCCCCGCCCCGCACGCTGGTCTTCCGTGTCTTCGCCCAGGCAGGCTTCTCCTCATTCTGCGCAGCGCCCTCCCGGCCTGGGGCGTCGCGGTACCCGCCTCCGCGCTGCGCACAGACTTCCCCCACCCCCGCCGCACCTACTCAGGCGCTCCGGCGCGGGCGGGAGGCGGAGCAGAGGGGTCGGGGGCGGTGTCGCCTCAGCCCAGCAGCTGCAGGCGGCGGCGGCGGCGGCGGCGGCGCCGGAGGTCCCCGAGATATGGCCGCCTCGGTGTTCTGCTGCCTGCGGTGCTGCAGAGATGGCGGGACGGGCCACATCCCTCTGAAGGAGATGCCGGCCGTGCAGCTGGACACGCAGCACATGGGTAAGGGCCCTCCCTTCCCCAGACCCAACGGCCCACCCCGGGTCGGGCGCGGCGGGTCGAGGGGCAGCCGGGGGCGTCTCGAGGAGCCCTGCACGCGGCCGGGCCCCGCTGGGCTCCGGGCGTCGTCCCCTGCCCCTCGCCTTGCGACGCTGCCGAAGACCCGGGTCGGCGTGGCGGATCTCCTCCGGACTCCGGCCGACCGCACCTTGGCCTGGTTCTGTGTTCAAGCAGCCCGGTCCGCTCCTGTCTCGGGGAGATACGGACGTGTGGACCTTCCCGTTCCCACAGGAATCTCCTCTGGGCCGCCGCCTCCCGAGACTCGTCAGACGTCACCGGCGAGGGCCGCGGGGACAACTCGGTTCTCGAGCTTATCCCGCCGTCGAGCTTCAGTCAGATACGCACATGTTGAGAACACTTAGCTGTCCTCGCTCCTTCCTCTGCCCTGACAGCTTTCTATTAGCCCGTCAATTATCGGTTGTTTGCTCTCACCTCCTAAAGTCAAGACAAGGCAAGTTGCAAAAGCCTAAAGTCACAGCTTAGCTCAGGACATGTCATTTCAACAAAAACCTCCCCTTGTGCGCCTCCTCCTGAGTCATGCTTGGAGGTGGTGTAATTTCACCTGGCTGGCTTCTTCCTAGCAGATCAGGCTATTGCAGAAATAGCATGTTGCTTCTTCCCATCTATGGTTTTTCCTTTCAATTTCAAATGAGCCTATAGCTTCTCCTCCTATAACATTCTCCTCTTCCCTTCTATAGCTTCTCGCCACCTTATTATTTCTTTCTTAGATTTGTCCCATGTAGTTTCATGCTTCTGGAGTGTGGTTCTAGGAGATGACATTTCCCACTGTAATTATTTCAGAGTACTGTCT
Organism: Neotragus moschatus; assembly: GCA_006410615.1. Lineage (NCBI taxonomy): Eukaryota > Metazoa > Chordata > Mammalia > Artiodactyla > Bovidae > Neotragus > Neotragus moschatus. The sequence goes on from SJYA01002027.1 coordinate 6,180,958, forward strand.
TTTTGCCGAATTATTCTCTTTTAAATATACATCTACACTTTTAGTTTTTCCCATATCTCTCTTTGACTAAAGGACAGTGCATTGAAATAACAAAGGGAATTCTTAAATATTTGTAGCAAAACCCTCTCCTGCCCAGATTCTTTATACTCTGAAAACACTCTGCTCATTATATTTTTCTTTTTTTTTTCACATTTCTATAGCATGTACTAAATAACAAATGTGATAATTGTTTACCACTTTGTATGCGAGTTTTTACTTTTCATCCTTAGATCTCCCAAGTGTAATATAGAACCCAATGCATAAATATGTATGTAGTGAAGTCGCTCAGTCGTGCCCGACTCTTTGCAACCCCATGGATAGTAGCCTGCACCAAGCTCCTCTGTCCATGGCATTTTCAAGGCAAGAAGTACTGGAGTGGGTTGCCATTTCCTTCTCCAGGGAATCTTCCCAAACTAGGGATAGAACCCAGGTCTCTCACATTGTAGACAGACGCTTTACCATCTGAACCACCAGGGAAGTCCAATATGTATGTAGGTGTACATATATCTCCTTGAAATATTTCTTATTCATCATCACTTATAGACAGAGGTTCAAATTCTGTGATCTCCCTCAGGAAATGTTTCCATTTCATGTATTCATTCACTCAACTGATATTTATTGAGTGACTCAGATGGCAGGCATTGTTTTATATGCTAGGAACACAGTAAAGGAAGACCACACATAGTTTCTGGAGGTTATGATCAGCTTTAGTTCTTTCTGTCTCTACTACCAAACTCCTGAATTGCTACAATCTACTCTTTAAAGTATTTGTTTTCTCTGGTCTCTTCTCCACAGAGGGCTAGTCACTGGTACTCATTCCACTATGTTCTCCTTTTTCCAAAGCTGCCCCACATCTTTCAGTAGGGTAACATCATCCCCTGATTTTCTTCCTGTGTGGAAACTTTTTCTTAACCTGTCTTCCAAAGACTTCAAATTCTTCAATCACAGAAAAAGCCTGATTTTAGAAAACAAATAAGAAGAGAGGCTTATCAAGTTAGGAATAGATTTCAAGCATGAATTAATCTTAAGTTGAAATATGAGAAGCCCACTGAGTGAATATGCATGTATTTGGACATGTGAAAGGTTAATATGATTGCCTTTTTTTTTAAGTCTGCGTTTCATATGCGAATAAGTGTTGTCTCTTTCAAAGCTGTCACTTATATTGGTAATGCTGCATCACCTAAAGTGATTTGGAATTCCTCTTGGGATTTTCTGTGGTGTAGTTTTATAAATATCTTCTTTTTTACCACAATCTCCATATTTAATTGTGCTTTGGTTTTTTAGAAATATAGAACTTCCCTGGTGGCTTGGGTGATAAAGAATCTGCCTGCAGTGTGGGAGACCCGTGTTTGATCCCTGGGTCAGGAAGATCCCCTGGAGAAGGGAATGGCAGCCCACTCCAGTATTCTTGCCCCGAGAATCCTAAGGACAGAGGAGCATTGTGGGCTACAGTCTGTGGGGTTAGAAAGAGTTGGACACGACTGAGTGACTAATACTTTTTAGAAATGAATGTCTTCCAAGGTAGCTTCCTTGAAAGGGATGTTATTCATTTAGAAATGTCTAATGCTTTTTAAAAAATACTCTTTGGGTATGTATATATATTTTCTGACTATACTCAAATTTGCCTTGACTATCTAAACAATCTTGATAATAAAACTGTACAAATCACACAGATCCAAATATAGGATATCTTTGTACTTAAAAAAGAGAAATAGAATAGGCTTGAAATAATTCCCTAATGATTCACAAGCACTGTAGAATGTTCTCTGAATATAGCCCTCTTAATGTATAAAACATCTCAGTGCCTAGCAGAATGCCTTGGAGATAAGAAATGATATTGAAGTAAGAACATAATAGCATATTCAGACTTGGTTGTTTGGGTTTAACTCAGAGTTACATGTAAGAACCATAGAGTATTGCTGGGTTTAAAAAAATACCATGTATTTTCATAATTCTTGAAATGTTTTTTCATTTAGGGTGCTTTCAGTTACAAGCAGTAAAACCTACAACTCAAAAATTGTTGAAAAATGAAGGAAATTCATCGGTTTGTGTAAATTTAAAAAGTAAAACGCAGCACTAGCTTCAGAAAAGACTCAGTGCTGCCAAGGACTGGGCTCCTTTTATCTCTTTCCCCCATCAGCTGTTGCTTATTCCTGAAGGCTGGCGTCCATGACAACTTGTTGCCTCTCCCTATACTATAGGCTTCCTCATTTGAATCCAGCAAGAGCGGGAGAATCTTTATCCCTTCATTCTCTCTGCAAAAGTCTTGAGAATATCTCTGATGGTAGTGGCTTAGGTCACATAACCGTTTTTCACTCAGTCACTGTGGCCAAGAAATGTGGAATGCACTGATTGACTTAACCCAGGTCAAAGCTGTACCCCTGAAGCCAGAGATTGAGTCAGCTTCCTTGGAACTGTTTTGATCTCCAGAGAGAAGTTCGTTGGGAAAGAGAAAACAGATGCTGCATGTCCACGACAAGTACTTAGCAGACATATTCATTCATTTCTGTATCAGTTATTTGTCGAGCGTCTGCTGGATGCCAAGCACTCCATGGTCTTTGCTATTAAGGAGGAGCTGGGCCCTGGTTGCTCACCAGCAACTGCTGGAGATCTGTGAGGCAGCTAGATGTAAATTATGTATAAAGACACTTTCCCAGAATTTGCAGTTTAGCATTTTGTAATTAGAAAAAAAAAGGATGCCAATGAATTTTTAATAATCAAATAATAGGATCTTGTGGGCTTCCCCCATGGCTCAGTGGGTAAAGAATCCAGTTACAATGCAGGAAACCCAGGACAAGCAGGTTCAATCCCTGGGTTGGGAAGATCCCCTGGAGGTGGAAGTAGCCACCCATTCCATTATTCTTGTCTAGAAAATTATATGGACAGAGGGATCTGATGGGCTATAGTCCCTGGGACTGAATATGCACATAGTGTAATACAAAGGATCTTAGTTTTACCTTCTATGAGAATGTCTTTAATCAGCCCATTTAGAATTGTGGTAAAGTCTTGAAAATTTGTTATTTCTCATGTGTATTTGTCCCCAATAATTTTTTGTTCAAGTATCAATTCAACAGTAAGTTGAGAGACCTGCCTCTCTGTTAGTACATTTGTTACTATTTCCTAATTTTATTTTACTCCCTCTGGAAAGAGGAGTTCCCTACAGTTCCCGTAGCCAGATCTGCTTGGTTTGTAAACTTATTAGCAGAAAAGTTATAGTGATTATAGATCTTGGGAGTCTGTCACTGGATAGTTATGGGAAGATATTTCTTACAGATAAGCATTTTGTTAAATTTCTTCATGTTCTTTGATATGGTTTCCTAAATCAGTGTTTGGAAAAGAATTGGTATTGGAGTCACATGATCAAGAGATTGTTTTTCTCACTCTCATCTATCAAATGTTATTTGAATTAAGCTAAGATTTTCCATGAGAATAAAATGCATTTAATGATGTTGAAACCTTGTTTACATTTTTTCAATGTGATTAACAGCAGCGATCTTACAGATATTTTTAAGATCCTAAAATTGGCATTTTTCCATGTCAGCTATTTCGAGAACATAGATATATGTTTCTTTCCATGGTTCATTACTCTTCAGTTCTTACTTGACCAGTGCACTTGCATAAGACCATGTACATAGATTCATTCAGCTTTTACCAAGTTGTTTTGTTTGGATTGAACTGAAAATTGTACTAATTTCCCAGCTTCTTTTAAGTGTTTCTGTTTTTATTTAAATCAAGAGATTTTATGGAGTCATCAAATTGATTCACTGGCTGAAATGGAAGAAAGTCTACTTCAGGGGGTTCCCTGGTGGTCTAGTGGTTAGGATTGTGGACTATTACTGAGGTGGATCCAGGGTTCAGGGAACTGAGATCCCACAAGCTGCACAGCACAGCCAAAAACAAAAACAAATCTACCTTAAAAGTGTTTAAAATATTCAGTATGTATATTAAAAAAATTCAGTATAATTCAAAATTACTGTTGATTTGAAGCTGTCTAATTAAAATTTCTAGCCACAAATTAATATTAAATATAAATGTTCTCCCAAAAAAGTGGATTAAATATTTTAAATAATTTATCATTATTTCATATTTCAAAGTATATATAGTCTTCCTATTTTTTGGAGACTAAGAGTTAAAAGTGAAATAGAAATTAACCTTGAGGGACTTCCTTAGTCGTCCAGGGGTTAGGAGCCCACCCTGCAATGCAGGGAACACAGGTTCCATCCCTGGTCAGGGAACTAAGATCCCAAATGCTGTGGAGCAACTAAGCCTGTGGACTGCAACAAGAGAGTCTATGGGCTGCAGTGAAACATCCCACATGACTCAGTGAAGGTCTGTTGTGCCACAGCCAAGACTCAACACAGCCAAATAAGTAAACAGTAAATCAATAAATATTTTTAAAACTTAACCTTGATTGTTGGGTAAAAGAATACAAAACTTTACACAGTGTCTGTATGTTTTGTTTAGGAACTGACGTTGTCATTGTAAAAAATGGAAGACGAATATGTGGAACGGGAGGTTGTTTAGCCAGTGCACCTTTACATCAAAACAAAAGCTACTTCGAATTCAAAATCCAATCCACAGGTTGGTATAATGGTACTTGACTGTTAGTAGTCTGAATGTGAGGAGGAATCTTCAATATATAGGAAAGATTAATGAGGTAATTAAAAAAAAAACACTGAACTCTTACTTAAAGACCTTTTTCACTCACATCTTCTTGTGAGATCCTGGTTTCATTAGTTAATTTAGTTATATTAAATTCAGTTTTCTCATCTATAAAATGGATTACAGGAGCCACCCTTCCCACTTCATAGGAGCTGTATGTAGAAAGTGTTAACACTTGTATGTACTGGTTCCATTTAACACACAAGCATTGTTATTAATATAGTTAATGATTAGCAGGAGCTAGATGAACCATTTCATTTGGTCAAGCGTGTAAGGTGTAGACTCTTGCTGTTTTATCTTAGGATAAAGTTAATCTCATGATCCTGAGTTTTTCTCTTAACTCTTGTTAAGATTCCCTGATTCAGTGTCTTCTGAAGCAATTGGCAGATTTAGAATTTTGGTAGAAGTCTAAAGTCTCTTTAAAATTTTTTGAATATGTACACCTGAAACTAACACAATACTGTAAATCAACTATGCTTCAATTAAAATTTAAAAAAATTTTTTAAATTATGAAGTTTCTTGACTTGAATGGCAGTTCTACATGAGTATTATAATAGTTATTATTAGCTAACTTGTGGCAGTTTTGAATATGGGGAAATTTTTTTAAGACTTTATTAGAAAGAAACTTGTGGTAAAATATGGCATGAGTAATATAGGTACAGAACAGGGAAACTAGAGTGGAGAAAATTAATTCTGCTCTTACATGAAAGACATAAAATATCCCTCTGGGACTTGTTTTTTAAATTGTTTTAAATACTAATTTTTCTTGTGTGTGTAATAAATATAAATCTGTCCTCCATTCCATTCTTTTGTAAGTTAACTCACTGGCTGCAAAATGTCTCTGGTTACCGTAATTTTCTCAAGTATAACATACCTTTCCTCAAGAGAAGTGAATATTTCCTTGAGCTTTAAATGTAATACAGATTTCTTTGTGGGTTTTCTGTAAAGGATGCTATCCTCAAAGATATTTCTAGAATAAGTGTATTGCTGGAGTTTGAGGCATTGATCCCTCGATGAAAGGTGCAGGCAGTGTGCCAACGGGTGTCACCGTGCACAGTTCTTCAGGAGGAAGAGGATACTGTAACCCTGCCTAGAGCTGTTGTCACGTGAAATTAGTATCATCCTCTACTGGCACTCTTGTCTCACCTTGGAGGATAAATTATATAATCAAATTATTTAGGAGGCCAAGACAGTGAAGTCCAGACGTGCAGCTTTCTGATGGCCTCACTCAATCCGGGAAAATTGATTGACAACATGGTCTTCAAGCATTCTTTAGAATTTCCCCTGATTTTGATAAAAACTGAGAAGGAAACAGTTTGAGATATAATCAGGAGCTCTACATATTCTGTTAGACTGATAAAGAAGAGAGCTGGTCTGTTTAAAAGTCAACCTAGACCAAACGGTTTTAAACTCATGGACTTAAGGTATTGGATAAGAAAATGATTTTACATGTTATCATTAATTTTCTCCTCTCCATAGTATTGATCAGGTCATACATTATTGGTCACATATTATAGATGCAAAAACTAAAGAAGTAATTTCCTACTTCTCAGAGGTGATGCTTGAAATAGAACCCGAGGCTATTTAAATTCAATGTGTGGCTTTTTAGTAATATTTGGGGGGAATAATAATAGTAATGACAATAGCTAGCATCTTTTAAAAATACTTCCTCTGTGCTTTACTTATCCATTAAAAAAAAAAAAATACAGTGTTCCAGTTATTTTACTTGGATGATCTTGCTGTATCTTCTGATAACTTTAAGAGGCGAGTTCGGTTAGACTCCATAGTTCACAGGTGAGGAAACAGAGGTCACGTAACTTGCTCAAGATGACATAGCACAAGCAGGATTTAAACCAGGCAGTACAACTCCAGGGCCCACTTTTGTCTCCTAGGCTGTACTACATCTGCAGAGATGTAGTACATCATTTGCAAACTACTTCAAAAAAATTTTTTTAAGATTAACAAAAAATAATTTAGTGATAATATGCCACTTTCTTGATAAACAATTTACACTTTCTTTTAAAACAACAACTTTCATATTTGTATTCTTCAGATTTGGGGAGCATTTAAATTATTATATTTTTTAGGAATCTGGGGTATTGGTGTTGCAACTCAGAAAGTTAACTTGAATCAGATCCCCCTTGGCCGAGATGTACACAGTCTGGTGATGAGAAACGATGGAGCCCTATACCACAACAACGAGGAGAAGAACAGGCTGCCAGCAAACAGCCTTCCACAGGAGGGAGATGTGGTGGTGAGTTTCCCTGTGGACTTGTTTTCCACTGTGAGTTATTCAACTTGAGCTGCTTTCAGTATTTCTAGTTTTGCCTGGGAGTTTGTGGTCCAAATGCCAGAGCACCGGGATTGGATCTAATGAGGTAGTTCATTTTCCAAAGAGAACCCTTGATGTCAATGCTGCTGTCTTACATAACTGCCTTCTTTCTGGAGCTGCACTGGCCAGGAAAATCACCACGAACCCTTATTTCCATTTAGGAGAGTTTATGACTGGTTGGCTGCCAGTCAGCATCTCCTGCCACTCTCACATAGAAGAAACCTTGGCCCACAATTTTAAAAGAACGCTGACCCTTACATTAGAAAAGATTAGGTATTTTTGCAACTGGAGATCTCTTAGAGAAGACGTTTATTACTTAGTTTGTTACGAACTTCTGTTAAAGAATTACAGCATTTTTATCAGGAATGTTGGTCCTTGTTAAACTTAACCTGCTTAAGGTTAAGTTTCCTTCACTTTGAGAACTCTTCCAAGAACTGGCTCAAAATCCTAAGGCTTGATTGTGGAAAAGGTTTTTTTTGGAAAGCAGGGGATAGAAGGAGTTACATATTATGAAGGCTTCTCAGTTTTTATTCCCAACTAGATATATTCAAGTCTTTGCCAGAGCCATCCTATTGAAAATGTAATCCAGAGATCCCTTTCTGTCTTTTTCAGATACTTCTCACAGTGTTTTCCAAGAACCTTATACATTGAATTCAGGCCATTCATTAGCTGTTGAGAATAGAGTTCTTGGGTGTCTTTAAGCAAAAGTGTCCTTATACACAGAGCCTTGGGTTCCTTGCTCTTGTAGCAAGTTGAAAGGAATGTAAAGAATGAGAGTTTCTAATAATTAGATAACATACAAGGTAAATCCAGATTACTGAATTAAAGAAGTATTCACTATTTGGAAGAGGGTGAAAAATAATGAGGAAATGAAAGCTTTTGACTACTGTCTGATCTTTCTTCTCTTCAGTTTAAAAAAAAAATTATGAAGAGAAGTTTTTAAATAGGTAAATTATAGAAAGTGGTTTTTTTTCCCCCCAAATTAACTAAAGAAAACAGGGAAACCAAAGACATAAACCATTTTAAAAATCTGCTTTTCCTTGTTCTTCCTTTTAAATAGTTGGTTCTGTGTTTATAGATCATTGCCAGATGCCTGTAATGTGGAATACCCTCTTCAAGGGGTTATTTCATGAAAGAGAATCTTGAAATCAAGTGATGCTGTCAGCCTGCTTATACTAAAAAATGAAATTCAAACATAAAGGATAATCCGTGTAACTCCCCAGTGGTTAGGACTCTGTGCTTCCACTGCAGAGGGCCCAGGTCCCATCCTTGGTCAGGGAACTAAGATCCCATGTGTACCGCATAGTGAGACCAAAAAAAGAAGAAAGGATAATCAGTAACAAAAGTTTTTCTTTGTTGATGTACTGACTTGTACTGTGTTATTCTTTCCTTCCTATCTCGTTCCTTAAGATGATTGGTACTTCATATTGACAGATTTAAGAATGTCATTTTTAGTCTGTCAGCATTATTAAATTAGACTTTGAGTTTTTATGCCCATTCTGATAAAAGGAGGGCTCAAAAAGATGAGAGATGAACAGAATCCTGAGAAGTAAAGCCCCATCCCATGCTAATGGCCGTGTCTTCCTAGTTCAGACACTTGCAAACAAATGTCACCGAATTGCTGACAACAGCATAGGAAAGCTGGAATGAATTATAAGACAGTCAAAACATTCCATATGTGTAGAATTGCAGTCATATACCATTCTCTGAGGAGAAATCAAGAAACACAAGCTTTCAATATCCAACCAAATGATTATGTTTCTGTAATAACCATACAGATCAGCAGGGCCTACTGCAGCACCAAGGAGGCACACCTGAGACAGCTTATGCTTATTTTTACCTTTTGTATATAGTTTTGAAAAGTACAGATTACATTTTAAAATTGCAGTTTTCAGTTTAATTTCAGAGAAGGTGAAATAGGTGGTACTACTATTATCATTTTACAGACCAGAAGTTAAGTAATAGCTTATTCAGAGCGACCCCAGGATTACAGTCTAATTTCAGAGTCTGTTCACAAAACCTGCAAATAATTATTGATAAATCCTTAGAACACATTGGGTTTTTGGTATCATAAATTATGAGAGAATCAAACCTAATATCTAGGACAAAGGGCAGATTAAGGGAATTCCCTGGCAGTCCAGTGGTTAGAACTCTGTGCTTCCACTGCAGGGGGCACTGGTTCAGCCCTAGTCAGAGAACTAAGATCCCGCGGTGTGGTTTCTCACATCCTTCCTCATGTATTTCTTTGGTATTTTTGTTGTCTAATTGCTCAGTCATGTCTGGCTTTTTGCGAACCTGTGGACTATAGCCCGCCAGGCTCCTCTGTCCATGGGATTTTCCAGCCAAGACTACTGGAGCTTGTTGCAATCTCCTTCTCCAGGGGATCTTTGATACTGGATAGTGGGTATTGTCCCCTAGAGAAGGGAAAGGCTACCCACTCCAATATTCTGGCCTGGAGAATTCCATGGACTGTATAGTCTATTTGGCGTCGCAAACGATTGCACACGCCGGAGTGACTTTCACTCACTCACTGGTGGGGTATTGATGCTGGAGGGTGGGGTTGAGAACTTGCAGTAGGTTATGCTGCCACCAGGTGGGGAAGGTGCCCAGATCATACCTGTTAGTCTGAACTGCTGGATTTCCTGTAAAGAGGGTTACGTGCTGCTTTTTATGTTATCATGTTTTTTAAATGAAAAAAAAAAAACATTTTTAGGTTTCTTCACTAAAAAGCAAATCCTGGCGATCACTTTAGTATTTAAAGTATTATTTAAGGTATTTAAAGTATTTAATATTTAAAGTATTATTTACATATTTATATTTAAATACATAAACTGAAATAAAGCAAAAGCAGTTTTGTTTATCTTTCTCAGTGTTTAGTCTAACCCTGGCTTTGCTAAGATTTGAGGAGAATCTTTTTTAGCACTTAACATGTTGACTTATCTGAGCCTTTGCTGTCTTAACTGGAAAGTGAAGGATTTAAGACTAGATCATCTGTAAGGTCTTTTTCTGTCTATAAAAGCTTTTAGGTTTATATAATTTATCCACAGTCAGAAATCCTTCAAGTGGTTGCTTCTTGATCTATGATGATTTCTCTATTGAAAGGTCTCTGCTGTCATTCTTGAAAGAAAGCTCTCCATCTTCAGCTAGTAAATACTGTACAGAGTTTTAAAGAGAGTTTTAAAAGTGTAAAAGTCTTTACAAGCTTTGAATTGCGTGGCAATTAAGAATAACTTTTCCAAAGCCATACTGAGTCAGTTTAAATTCCAGCTTTGCCACTTCCTAACTGTGCAACCTTAAATGTTATTTAACCTCTCCTATGCTTTAGCTGCCTCATCTGTAAAGTAGAGATAATAAAAATACCTAGGATTAAATAAGTAAATATGAGGTGTCTAATGTTTGGTACATAATACAGGTTGTTTTCCAGAATGTCAATAATATTAATTGTAATTTTGTACCATTAATAATATACAAAGTAATATATTTTTATTTTGCTGTCTTTTTAAAGCCTTTTGAGCTGTTGTTTTTCTGTTTTCCACTTGATACTAATTATCAGTTATATGCAGTTGTAAATACCCACCTTACCTTAGTAATACATTTCACATATTTGAAACCAAGGTAAAGAGATAGAGAAATATATTATTTCTTTTTGAAAATAAATTGTATAAAGACAGTTCACCACAACTGAAAACAATGATAGATAATAATCCCTAATGGTGAAAACTTCACTGTTTTCCCCGTTTGTTATCAAATTCAACATAAAGCAGTGTTTTCTATATGAGTTTAAAAGGTCTCTCTGTTTACAGTATATAGTACTTATATCATCTTAATATTCAAAATATAAAACCCAGATTATCTGAATAAAATACTAGGATTTAGTTTGACCCCTCGAGTGTGGACTCATGGGATTTTACTTTTCCCCTCCCCCTACATAATCACCACTACTTTTTTTTTTTTTAGCTTAATTCAAATAGATTTCTACCAAATTCTAAACCCTTAATAAAATCTGTTGTGGAAAAAAAAAATCTGTTGTGATCTTTTGCTTAGTTTTTTGTTTCCATGCTCCCCAGTTAGTGCTTTCTGACTGTTCAGGTTTTTATGGAACATATATATTTTCCCTCTTTTTAATATTTACTTTGCTTCCTAGGGTATTACATATGACCATGTAGAATTAAATGTATATTTGAATGGAAAAAACATGCATTGTCCAGCATCAGGTATACGAGGGACAGTGTATCCAGTTGTTTATGGTAAGTGAAACTATTTCTAAACGTTATTAAATGTATGTTAACTTTTGCTTGTCATTTAACTTTGTGACTATCATTCAGAAAGCTGGACAAATTAATAAGGACCTTTGTATATGGAGTATACTCAGTAGGTTATCATAATCCCTCTTTGTGGGACTAAGGAAAGTTTTTATTTCCTTTGTATTAAAAAATAAACTTGCTAAATACAATGATTATTCTTAAATATGCAATAGCCATATTCCCTTTTAGATCATTTAGTCCAGAAAGTTTCAAAAACTTCACGGAATTTTCAAAAAGGTATTCCTGCCAGTTGTTAGAAAGGGTTAGATGAACAGAAAATGTAATTGTAAAGAATATTTTGAAAGTAGAGATGGGAATTCCATGTAGATTGAACATTGGTTACCTTTACAAAATCACCTAAATGTTAAAATTCTTCTGAGAAAAATTATGACTTAGAATAGTTTCGTATTGATTGTTTTGCTTTTGATAGCCAGGTATGTGTAAGTATAGTTTTTGTGCAAGTATGCCTCCAAGAACTGGGTTACTTAGAGATGACTGTACTCCTCCGTTACTTTTATTTTATTACAGAAAATTCCAAACATGTAGAAGTAGCCAGAATAGAATAATGAACCCTCATGTACCCATTACTTCAAACAATTGTCAGCTAATAGCCAGACAGGTTTCATCTCCTCCTTACAGTCCTCTGTTCTTCACCTCCCCTCCTTATATTGTTTGGAGGCAAATGCCAGACATTATACCATCTTATTCTAAAGTATTTTATATGTATCCCTAAAAAAGGTATCTCTCTCTTTATAGGAAGCATATATAAGTACACTTTATCACTGTCTTCTTCATTTTTTATGTTATCAACTTTAAATCAAGTGTATGATTTTCTGCCTGTGCTATTAGTAGATCGCAAAACAGTTTCTCATTTAAATTACTTTGAATAATTAAGGATTGAGCCATAACAAAAACTAATTTTTAACTTTTTTATAGTAACTTACCAGAAAAGTAACAGACTTTGTTCAGAGTGGCAGAAAAGTATACGGTAGCAAATATAAATATTTAATAATTTGATATAACAACCAAAGCCTGTGCTTTAAAGTTTTCATTTATCTTCTTTTTCCCTAAATACTACTTTTCAGTGCTTCTGCGTTCTTTGTCTTTGCATATCTTTGCATGAAAGGTGTATTTTTAAACTTGATATAAGTTAGTTTGCTTGCAATATTTGGTAATCCTAAAAGTAATGTCTTTACTTAAATAAATGGAAATGTAGCTTAATATTTGAAATAGTTCAGTCTGAGAAATAAATATTAGTAAAATTTTAGACTGAGTTACACAAATGAAGATAGCAAACGAGGTTTTTATTCTAAATTGTTTCTTTGATTTGGCATTTTTAATGCAGTGAAGTTTATGTAGTAATATATTTTATAAATTGAAATTGATAGCCAGATACTATCAAAGATAAAAATAAAATTCAAATTCCCTTACCCTTTGCCTTCTATCCTATCCCCAGTCCTAATTCTTTCCAGTTGTTCATACTGTCAGTCCTTATATTCAACCTGTGGAGAGACAAAACTGAGTAACAGTGAAGAAAAGTTTGTTCACAATTAGGACTTCTAGCTTCATCTAAGTTCTCTGTGTTTTTTTACATCTCTGCACCTTCCAGACTTTCATCGTTCTTGAATTCCCTGTTCATTCTCTGTAGATCCATCTTCCACTTTATAGAGAAACAGTCCATCGTGGTGAACTCCAGCTTCCCTCCCCCACCTCCTAAAGGTTTTCTCTTCCACTCTTGTCTCCTTCCCATCCCATTTTAGAGGAAGTGGTGCCCTTCATGTTCAAAAACCTCAGTCTAGATTTCAAACTTCCCAATTCTGGGACTTTATTGTCAGTTATTTTGTCTGTATCTCATGTCATCAACCTTGTTCTTTAATGCCTGTAAACATTCTAAATCATTCTTATTCCAAAATACCCTCCCTTAAACTTGTACCCCTCACCAGGCCTGGGTTTAACCCTTCTCTATATGGCTGCATTTCCTATAAAATAGCTTTTGTCTCTATTTATATTGTATCTTTAACTATTGTGGCTGCCTTTACCACCACTTCACTGAAACCACCTCTGTTAAAAATCACTAGTGATTTCATGAATGTCACATGTAGTGCTTTTTTCCTGCATTGATAATTCCTGCATTGATAATGAAATATAAACTATTAGTAATGTGCATTAAACATATATACACAATTTAACAAATAGCTATAAAGTGAAACCCACATCATCACTATAGTCAAGATAATGAACATATTCATCACCCCTAAGTTTCCTCCTGCCTGTTGCCATGCATTCTGCTCATCTCTCCCCACCCCACCCCCTTGTAGCCACTATCTGCTTGCTGTCACTACAGATTATCTTACGTTTTTAGAGTATTGTATAAATAGAATCATACAATTTGTATTTTTTAATCTGATTTCTTTTACTCAGTGTAATTGAGAGTCATCCATGTTGTAACATGTGTACCAAGAATTCATTGATTTTTATTACCAAGTAGTATAGTTCATTGTGTGGATACATCACAATTGATTTTTCCCTTCACCTATTGTTGGATATTTAGGTTATTTCTAGTTTTTGGCCATTATAAATAAAGCTGCTATGAATATTCATATATAAGTCTTTGTGTGGATATATGCATTCATTTCTCTTGGATAAGTACTGCTTTAAAAAAAAAGGAAAACCAAAAAACATGTAGAAGCTATTTGAATAAGGCCTGCAGGCTAATTAACAGTATTGTATCAGTGTTAGCTTCCTGGTTTGGACATTGTACTGTATTTGTGTGAGATGTTACCACTGGGGGAAGCTGGACAAAGGTTACCCAGGAATTTTTGTATTGTTTTTGCTACTCTTTGTGAATCTATCCTTTTTTAATAAAATATTTTTTAAGAAGTCATTTATCTTAATGTATAAAATTGAGAAAATACAAGTAGGTAAATAAGGAAAAACTCACATTACCTGTATTTACATCATCTAGAAATAATCATAATAATATTGATGTATTTCCGTTCAGTGTTCTTGACAGACTTTATTCTTCACTGTGGCTGTTTTTAACCAGTAGTGTAGTGTTTTGTAACCTGGATAGCAGATGTGTTTCTTCTTCTTACATGTTAATTTTATAGCATTATGGAAACAGTTTATAAGTATGTACTCATTCAGTTTAAGGTGTTTGCTTCTAATTTATTTTCTTTCTTTTTCTGTCTCTAGTTGATGACAGTGCAATTTTGGATTGCCAGTTCAGTGAATTTTATCATACTCCTCCACCTGGTTTTGAAAAGATATTATTTGAACAGCAGATCTTCTGAATGTATTTGTTTTTAAAACTTATTTCTGCACTGTTAAAAGTGTTTACCATTTAATAAAGCTTTACCTGACATATAGATGAAAATATATTCTTAAAAATATGCTTGTTAATATTGTCTAAGGAACCAGTGTATACACTATACCACCCTGAAGTTGTGATTTAAAATACCTGGGTTTTGTGATATGAAATCAGCATTTGGGGCGGTTTATTTAACTCTTATTTAAATAAATATAACTGTGGGTTTAATTAACAGTATTAAATGGAAATATGTATATAGATATTTAAAAGGGAGTCTTTCTTAATGTAAAATATTTGTATTGATAGAGACAAAGTTGGGTGGGTTTTTTGGTCATTCTGATGTTTAGACCTCATTAACTGTTTTAAGTCTGCAGTCCAATAATTTTGTGTCTCAGTGTCTTTTTTTATATAGAGTATAACAAAGTGACAAATTTATATCTATATTATTGGCAACTTCAGTTTTGGCAATTTATTTACTGTAAAATTACCACTTCAAAAATGTTAATTGCTTGTTTTGTTTATATGCCGTTGTTTTTACTTTTCTTTGTGAAAGGAGATAAATGTGGTAGTAATTATTGGAGCATTTTGTTGAAGACCATCATGCTGTGTTACTTCAATACCTGAGTAAGTGGCAGTTGACTGGTAACAGTGTACACAGCAGACATTTAGAATCGTATGATGCCTTCAATTTAAATGGAAATGAGGTTATTCTTTTAAGGGTTTTAATTTAAATGTGCATTTTTCTGTAAGGAATAATAAAAAAATAGTAATTAAGGACTATTCAGTACTATATTAAATACATGTTCTTCCTGTTTTAATTATACTGTAAATTCACTTTGCCCTTGATTATTCAGAAGTTCAGAAATAAGTGAATCCTCTCCATGACCCTGACTGAGCCTTTGCTTAGTTTTCAGGAAGAATTGCTATCATTTAAAAAATACCCTACAAAGCTGAACAAATCACTGTCCATGTCTTTGGGACAGTCTCCTTTGCAGATAGGCCAGGCCAAGGATGCATGGCTTTTGCTCATTTATCAACATGGAGCAGTATGTCATACCAGAAAAATATCGCTTAAGAATCAAAGGAGACCTGAATTGTAGTTTTGCCACCGGATCCCATTATCTCTTCAGAGAGTTTCCTCAGTTTCTCTGGATGCAGGCTCCCCATTTATAAAAGAGATAGTCATACCTTGTTGGTAAGATTCTGTAACTGGTTAAAATTACATATGCGAAACAGCTTCATCAGCATCCGCACGTAATGAATGCAGCGTCTTTGTTGACTGCGCTCAGTGGTTTTCATAGTGTGGCCCTTAGAATAGCAGCATCAGCCTTCCTTTCCTGACAACTTGTTAGACGTGGACACTCAGGCCCCACCCCAAACCCGTGGAATCAGAACTGCTGGGGACGCACCCAGGAATCTGTTACAGAAACAAGCCCTTGAGGTGATTCTGATCCACGCTAAAGACTGAGAACCGCTGCTCAGGAGAGAATTCTTCGACAATGATTGCCTACTATAAATTTTCTAAGGATTTAAGACTATTGTTGACACATAGACAAGAGAGTCCTGCACAATATTTATTTATTGTTTACTTGATAGATAAAAATATAACAATTGTTTTCAAAACAGATATATTTGAGTAATATTTACATAAATCCCAGATTTAACTCTATAGATACACAGAATTGAACTCTTTATTTATGTATTTTTGCCTTTTTTTTTGCCTTTTGTAATTTTAATTAGTAAAGAACATGGTTACTTCAGAAAGAGATTTAATGTAACTACTGCTTGCATTCTTTACAATGTTACCTACCTCTGAATTATTTTTTAAGAGATAACCTTTTTTTTTTTTTTTTTTTGACCATGTTCTTTTCTCAATACTATCTTTGCTACCTCTAATCATACTGAATAGATACAGTACTAAAATTGGTATATGAGTTACGTCCATGACAACACTCTGATGAAGTCTAGGTGTGATTTTAATCTCTAGCTATCTAATTTCTCATAGGAAAATTACCTATAACCTCAGTCTTACCTTGAGAAAAATATCAGATTCATAAAGGGGCATCCTACAAAATACTTGGGCAGTACTCTGCACTGTCGTAGCCATCCAAAACAAGGGAAATCAGAGACTCTCACACCCCAGGGAGCCTAAGGAAACAAAACAAGTCAATGTGATGTGCGAACCAGAAACAGAAAAGGATATTAGGTAGAAACTAAGGAAATCTAAATACATCATGGACTTTAGTTAGTAATGTATCAATATGTTTATTACTTATAATAGATGAACCTTAAAAATGTAAGATGTTATTAACGGGGGAAATTTGAAGAGGGGACATATGGCAACTCTATACTACTGTCTCAATTTTTCTGTGAATCTAAACTGTTCCAAAAAATAAAGTGTATTTAAAAACCTACATTCAGCTAGAAGAAAATTAAAGCCTTTCTTGAAGACAATAGAACATTGGTATGGTATATACTTATAGCATAAGTATTCAGTGATAGCTAAATACAAACATAGATGGGACATAAAACATCCTTGTATTTTAACACAAAAAAACCTGCATTTGTTCCTAGCTGAAGAAACTGTCCATTGTCTTGATTCTGTTTTTCACAGAAATCTACTTGTTCATACTGATGTAGCTTTATATAAAATTAGTAATTTATTATCCATGTTATTCTTTCAGTGATTTAAACATTGCAGGGAACTTGCAATGGCATTTATGTGAAACAATGAACATCTCATAAATAGTAAGTTTACATCATTAAAAATCAGATACTGGCTTTTAACTGCTGTCAGCTCACCGGTTAAGAATATCTGAATATATTTTCCACTTGGATTACAAGCTATTATCATTTAAGAATGATACAAAATATAATTTAAGGCTTTTAAAAATCATTAACAAAAACAGAAACGTATGATAGTGTTGCTCACATCTTTATTTTTTCTTTTAACTGCATGTTTACTTGATGTAAGTCTAGGTATGGACCAGCAAAAACATAGCTGAAAATTTGAGTGAAATCTTAGACTATTCTTGATAAGCTACATTAAATCAATAATTTCTTTTGATAATGTAAAAACACTAGATACTATGAGAAGAAAATTGTTAATCAAAACTGTGGGAACTTTCCCGTACATAGTACTCAAAGTGAAAGTTGCTCAGTCATGTCCGACTCTGCAACCCCTGGAGAATCCCATGGATGGAGGAGCCTAGTAGGCTGCAGTTCATGGGATCACGAAGAGTTGGACGCGACTGAGCGACTTTGCTTTCACTTTTCACTTTCCTGCGTTGGAGAAGGCAATGGCAACCCACTCCAGTGTTCTTGCCTGGAGAATCCCAGGGACGGGGGAGCCTGGTGGGCTGCCGTCTACGGGGTCACACAGAGTCGGACACGACTGAAGTGACTTAGCAGCAGCAGCAGACTATACAGTCCATGGAATTCTCCAGGCCAGATTACTGGAGTGGGTAGCCTTTCCCTTCTCCAGGGGATCTTCCCAACCCAGGGATCAAACCCAGGTCTCCTGCATTGCAGGCGGATTACCAGCTGAGCCATAAGGGAGGCATAGTACTCAAGTGGAATGTAATTAATTACCACTTATATTAATTTGCAATATTTATGCAATCTGATAAATTGGAGCTAAACGGGCTGTTCTCATGAATGAGTGGAAATATAATAGATTCAATTAATTGTCATCCAATAGGATATGAATATCCTTCAACTTGTTCTTTTAAAAAAACCAGGACCAAATTATTGAAATAATCAGTATAACCACAGCAATGTTAGATACAATTAGCAATATAAATGAATCACATACCTTCCAAGATTCCTATAGAAATTTGAAGGAAAAACTGTCCCAGTATTGGCTGAAATGCATAATCTGTAAGTCCACAGGAATCATTACAATGTAGTCATTCAAAGATTGAATCATTTATGTGTTGTGTTTCATAAATACTCAAACGCAATATTCTGTGCCCTCAAGGAACTCTGCTAATTGTAATTCATTCATAAGTATGGCTCTACAGTATTCAAGATATACTAGTAAAACTTTTCCCGTAGAGCCATACTTATGAATGAATCATTTCTTGTATCATATTTATGAATGAATTACAATTGTATGTATAATATGATCCACAGTCAGGTAGCTGGGACCTCGCTCTTTCACTGCTGGGGCCTGGGGTTCAATCCCATCAGGGAACAAAAATACATTCCTCAAGTGTGGCATGGCCAAAAAACAAAACCCCAAAGGCTTATGCATAGGAAAAAATAAATACCGTACACCAAAATGGGAACTAAGTCTTTTACAAATTTATCTGATAATTTTTTTTTTTTACAATTAACATACTATTTGGGGAAAAAATAATTTTAAGAGAAGAGAAAGTGACTCTGGAGGAAGCTCTGTGCACTAGAGAACAGGGGATTTTACGTTCACGCTGAAAAAAATCTAAAAGGCTACAGTAAAATCACGACTCAGGTACAGGATATAATGTGTTTCATGACAATTCATCTTAAAAGATTCAGAAATTTTAGTTGATATCATGCCTGGCATCACTACAAACCGGGTCCCCAGGCCCATGGAAATAAGTGAGAGGGGAGCCACATGTGGAGTAGACCAGTTCCAGCAGACACTGCACTTGAAATCAAGGACAGGGATAAGCCAGTGAAGGCCACTGGACTGCTGAACAGCTGCTTAATTAATCCATGCATCCATGAATGAATGGTCATTGAGGATGTTGATAATGTGGGAAGACTATATTTAATCCACTGAGCTGTTGAAACCAAAATGACTTGTGAAATACTAGTCATTTGAAGGAGACTAGAAATAAAGCCCCCCAAAATCTACAGAATCACGTGTGTGACTCTCACACATGTATTTCCGCAAAGACAATCATAGATGAGTTTCAGATATCTGATGGTTCATCTCTTTAAATAATGGGTAGATTTGTTTTCTATTGTCCTGCAGGCAGTTATTAGAAGGTAGAGGGAAGCAGATTTCCGTTTAAGATGGAAAAGAACTTGGCTATTTAATTCACTATTGAAACTGCTGCCTTGCAAAGAAAAGAACTTCTGGTCCCTGGAATTGTTTTAACCAGTGTTTTTTAAATGTAAGTTTTGCCCTCCTTATGGTATGGTGAGCAGGGGAATACTGCTATTGAAAAAAGATAGTTTGTTACGGTTCCGAAGAGAGGGCACTCCATGCCACACAGGGACCCACAGGGAAGCATCAGAGTTGGTCAGGAGGCAGAAGGAGCATGGGAAGGTGTGGGCATCAGCCCACGTGGTTCCCATGGGCAAGGCAGGGTAGGCACACTCAGGATTGTGTGCTGTGTGTCCAACTCTGTGTGACCCCATGGACTGCAGCCCTCCAGGCTCCTCTGCCCATGAGATTCTCCAGGCAAGAGTGCTGGAGTGGGTTGCCATTTCCTTCTCCAGAGAATCTTCTCGACCCAGGGATCGAACCTGCATCTCCTGTGTCTCTTGCATTGCGGGTGGTTCTTGACCCACTGAGCCATCAGGGATTGGCTGGTGTGAAGAATTTCAGCAGGCTCTAGGGTATAGGGGCTGACCCAGCTGTCTGGTACCTGGGCCTGGGGTGAGTAGGAAAAGGGAATATTAATTGGCATGAACGTAAGAACCAGTTGGGAAAGTGGGGGCTCTGGATTGGTTGGTTTGCAAATGAAAGGCAGACTCCTGGGGTGAACTGTTTGCTATCTCTAGGAATTAACTAACCCTGGGTGAAGCAGTCCCTCCTCTGACAGTAAGGCTCCAGGAAAGCATCAGGAATACAGAAATAAGAAAATATAATTAATACAGAGGCTAGAGGATTATACCAGAGACCTCATAAATATGGCTCCTCCTTGGTTAGAGACCAAACTAGATGCTTTCTAAAACTCGGTGATTCTGATTCCCTCAGACTATTGCTGAGTCTCCAGACAAGTTAAACCAAAAGCAAGAAAATAGGAGATGTGGAATCTCCAGGGATTATGTAAGGATTCGTCACATTAAAATTTGTGTTAATTCTGGAAAGCAGTGCTGCTGTGTGCTCAGTTGCTCAGTCAGGCATGTCCGACTCTTTGTGACCCCCATGGACTATAACCCTTCACTCTCCTATGTCCATGGAATTCTCCAGGCAAGAATATTGGAGTGGGTTGCCATTTCCTGCTCCAGGAGATCTTCCTGACCCAGAGATCAAACCCGCGTCTCCTGCGCTGGCTACTGCTGCTGCTAAGTGGCTTCTGTTGTGTCCGACTCTGTGCGACCCCATAGACGGCAGTCATCAGGCTCCTCTGCCCCTGGGATTCTCCAGGCAAGAACACTGGAGTGGGCTGCCATTTCCGGCAGGCAGGTACTTTACCACTGAGCCACCTGGGAAGCCCACCCCTAACAGTAGAGGCGTCCTGTTTGTCTTGGATATTAAGTGCTTCCGTTACTTCTGCCACTGAGATCCAGTATCCTCATTAGAATCGGAGAGACCATATCAGTGATGGTATCTTTTACCTGACTTACCAAGGGGAGCAGCTCTTTGAGAGAGCTGGCAGGGGCTCCACTCATGAAAGCATTCACTCAATGCTTTCGCGAAGCAGATGCATTCTGGGCCTTGTCATGGAGCAGGACTGAACAACAAGGTGATGAGAACAGTGAAGAAATATTTTGTACCATCTTCCAGGCTCTGTTCACAGTTGAATAACTTTTCCCTAATACTACGGTTGTTTAGATGTTATAGACTTCTTAGAGCATGGCAGATTACAGAAAAATATTAGGATATTTCTTGAATCAAAGCCTCAGGAGGGCTAAAAACCAGAAAGGTTTCTGGATTTTTCAGCTGTCTTCATCCATGTCTCTTCTTTTTAAGATTCTGCCATCATTATGCCATGTTCCCCATCCTCAGGCTTGGGTCTCCCCATTCACAATCTAGAAGAACAAGCCAGTTTCTCTTCTGTTTTATCAGTTTTCCTGGAGCCTCCACTGACCAAAGCCAAATTCAGTTTCAGATTCAAAGGCATGCTTTTAACTGGCCTGCTTAGCAAGTATTTTGAAGAGCAAAGAACTTTCACATCAGTTTCCACAAATGCATCCAACATCATGCAATAAGCTGGGAACAGTGCTTGGGGAATTACCCAGTGGTATGTATAAACCTGAACAGGCTGTACTCACAAGGAAAAATATGTGATTTATCTAAGCATAGTAAATACTTCAGAGTTTAGATTTCAGAAAAGGAATGTCTCATGTAAACAGTAGCAGTGGCTATCCCTATAGCAAAATTTCTAAGCATGAGAATACGTCAGATTTTTCTAAAGAACGTTTGCTCAGTCATAGAAGAGGGAAGAAATTTGAAAAACATATTGCCCTTTCTTTTCTCATGTCATTTTCTTTACCATAAAATTACTGTGCACTGAATTTCAAGACCAAGGCCATATCATTAAAGCTGTCGAATTTTGCAAATTCATACCATGACAGTTTGGTGTTCCGCTACTGGCTGCCTTCTCTCTGGCCAGGGATGGAACCCAGGAACCCTGCACTGGCAGCCTTAGCCGCTGGACCACCACGGAAGTCCCAGCCACACCTTTAAGGAAAAATGTAAACTCTTTCACGCAGTCAGGTGAAACAGGATTGTGTTTTGTTAATCGTCTTCACTTTTGCTGACAGAATGTGGGGTCCTTGAAGTACCTGGCATATATCGTTTTTAAACCAGCTCCGTCATTTCAAAAGCAGATGGTAGGAATATTTGCCTAGAAGAACATACCTGAAACATTATGTTTTGATCCATGGGCAGTGAAGATTCCATTTGCCTGACCTCTTCCACTTGGATTTTGGGCCTTATCCCTGTTGTACCCCTTGATTAATACTTATTTTCTCAGGGTTGTGGTTTCGTGGTTTTTGGATGTCACTTCTTCCCAAGTGACTTGCTATCCCTGCATCTCTAAGAGGATCCCAGCAACTTAGCCCACTCTTTTTTCCTTTTCCCATCTACTAAGTGGCTCAGACGGTAAAGAATCTGCCTGCAATGCAGGAGACCCAGGTTTGATCCCTTGGTCCCGAAGATTCCCTAGAGAAGGAAACAGCAACCCACTCCAGTATTCCTGCCTGGAGAATTTCATAGAGGAGCCTGATGGGCTACAGTCCTTGGAATTGCAGAGTCAGACACGACTGAACAACTGTGACTTAAGCTGACTGCACTTGAACTCATGGTCTTTCAGTTCCTGGGTTCCTTTGTTTCAATCAGTGGAGCTTCCAACCAAACTGGCACACTAACTTTATCCTAAGCAAGCCAACCACCCGCATGCTAGTCATAGAGTTAACTTGGAAATACTGTACTAACTTCCAGACCTTTATGAAAATCACAGTGAGTTAGACACTCCTGCAGATAAACTGTCTTTATTTTGATTAGTATTTTGCTGGTATATCATTTTGCATTCATTTACATACAGCCTTTGCATTTTCCTTATGGTTTACGTTCATCTCTTGTTAACAGCACATACTTGGATTTTTTAAAAAATCCAATGGTCAGTCTTTTTCTTAAACTGATTAATTTAGTTCATGTATATTTGCTGTAATTATTTATATATTTGGACCTGTTTCTGTGATCTTAGTATTTTATTTCAGTCTGACTCACTTTTTCTGTACTTCCTGTTAGCAGTTTCTTTAATAAGTATATATTCCCCGTGGTGACTCAGATGGTAGAGAATCTGCCTGCCATGCGGGAGACCCAGGATCCATCTCTGGGTCAGGAAGATCCCCTGGAGAAGGGAATGGCAACCCATTCCAGAATTCTTGCCTACAGAATCCCATGGACAGAGGATCCTGGCGGGCTACAGTCCATGGGAATGCAGAGTTGGACACAACTGAGTGACTAACACTTTCACACCCCTAATAAGAGCAAGGCTTTACTATACACTCATATCTCTTCATCTCTAACCCCAGACCTACATTATGTTACTCTGTGTGTGCGTGCTAATTTGCTTCAATCATGTTGGACTCTTTTGTGACCTCATGGACTGTAGCCCACCAGGCTCCTCTGTCCATGGGATTTCCCAAGCAGGAATACTGGAGTGAGTTGCCATTTCCTTCTCCAGGGGATCTTCCCCACCCAGGGACGGAATTCGTGTCTCCTGCAGGTTACACTGACACATTGGCAGGAGGGTTCTTCACCACTAGCACCTCCTGGGAAATCTACATAGTGTTATTACCTACATTTTAATACCAGTTTATGGGAAATATATGTACTTTTTTTCTTTAGTCATAGCTATTCTTTTAAGTCTAACAAATTTTACCAGTATCTCTTGCAGCACCTAAAAGATTTTCTCCCCACTTATTTTAAGCTCTTTGTCCAAAACAGTTTCCAGTGTAGTCTTTGTGTGATAAATTTTCTGGGGACTTCAATGCCTGAGAATATTTTTAAATTATGTGCTGCTTTTGGTAGCAGATTGGACAAACGAAAGCGGCTGGTTCTAATTTCTGTTCCTTCAATATTTTGAAAATACCACTCCACTATTTTTTCTCTCTTTCTTTTTTTGGCATGGGGGATTTTTCCCTGACCAGGGATTGAAACCATGCCCCCTGCAGTGGAAGCTCAGAGTCCTCACCACTGGACTACCAGGGAATTCCCTCCACTATTTTCTTGAATCAGTTGTTGCTATTGAAAAATTTGATGCCATCTGACTTCTCTTTTTGCAATCTTCTCTATCCTTCTGCAGTACTTTAGAATTTTCTCTGCTTCTTTGAAATTCTTAATTTTACTGTAAAATATCCTGGTGTGGATTTTTTTTTCATTATTTCTCCTCTATAACTCATTCAATCTTTCATCATTTATAAGTTACAAAAAATTATCTCAATTTCTCCTCGAACACTTCTTCCTCTTCATTTTATTTTTCCTCTCTTTCTAGGACTCTTATCAGTCACATGATAGTATTCAATACTTCTGTCTTCCAAATAACCTAGCTTTAAAAAAATATTTTATATCTTTTTATAAAATAAAATTTAAAATATTTTACATTTCTTTGTAAAATAAAATAAAAAATATTTTATGTCTCTTTGCTCCTTCCTTCTGAAAGATTTCCTTCACCTGGTCTTCCAAGTTGCTAATTTGTTCTGCAGCCCTATCCATTCTGTTATTCGTCCACCTGATGTGTTCTTTTAAACAGTTATTGATATATTTTTCACATCTAAGATTTCTTATGTTTGTTTCCTTGTTTTTGTTTATATTGCCATATATTCTTTTATCTCTTTTGAAGGACAGTTTTGCTGGATATGGCTTCCCCAGTGGCTCAGATGGTAAAGAATCTGCCTGTGATGCAAGAGACCCAGGTTCAATACCTGGGTGGGGACGATGCCCTGGAGAATAAAATGAAAACCCACTCCAGTATTCTTGCCTGGAGAATTCCATGGACAGAGGAGCCTGGCGGGCTACAGGCTATGGGGTTCCAAAGAGTCAGACATGACTGACAGACTAACACTGCAACTAATCCAATATGACTGGTGTTTTTAAAAAAGAGGAAATTGGGGGACAGACATGCATACTGAATGAAGACAGCCATCTACAAGCCAAAGAAAAAGGCTTGGAAAAGATCCCTCCCTCAGGGCCCTCTCAGGAAGAACCAACTCCATCTTATTTCAGACTTCTGTCCTCCAGAATTGTAAGATGATAAATTTCTGTTGTTTAAACCACCCAGTCTGGGGTTTTTCTTATAGGAGTCTTAACAAATGGCCTCCCTGGTGGCTCAGTGGTAAAGAATCCACCTGCCAATGCAGGAGACACGTTGGATCCCTGGGAAGATCCCCTGGAGGAGGAAATGGCAACCCACTCCAGTATTCTTGTCTGGGGAATTCCATGGACAGAGAAGCCTGGTAGGCTACTGTCCATGGTTTCACAAAGAGTTGGACATGACTGAGCGACTCAACAATAAGCAGATTAACGCACATCTCAACTTTGGGATGTTTCAACTGTGCAAATACCTTCTTTCAGGGTGCTCCAATTACCTCACCAGAAAAACAGAGGATAAACCTTCCCTCGCAGGGCTGCTGAGAAGTTTAAACAAGATAAGGTTAAGTGAAGAGCACCCAGTTCCCACACTGGAACAGAGTGAACGCTCGGTAAATATTACTTGAGGCTTTCCTGCTTGAACAAACCAAGTATTTCTTTCAGTTTACCGACTGTGGTCAGCTTGGCAGCCTGGGGATGCAGCCTGGTACCGTCGACAGAATCCGCTCGAAGCCCTCGGAAAACACAGAAAAAGGCTTTGACAGCTTTGGGCGGCCCCGCTTCACCCTGTGCCTTTGGCCAGGGGTGCCCCGAAGGTTTCTATTCCGCCCTGTGTAGAAAGAAACCTGTTCCGGAGGACGGCCTCTAGGGGGCGTGCTGTCTTCAGAACTCGAGCCTGGACTCGCCCCTCGAGCGAGGCACGGCGGCTCTGAGGCCACGCGGAGGGCGTGCCCCCAGCTGTCCCCATTACTTCCCGCGCAGTTTGCTCGCAGTAACTCCGGGAACCGGAAACCCCTCATTTTCCAGCCCTTCGATGAGCGCGCACTTCGATGATGCCCGGCGTGCTATATCACTTACTCTGGACAAACCTTTCTAACAACTAAGTTAAGGCTCAGAGAGGTTAAGTAACTGGGCGAAAGTCACACAGCCAGCGGACTAGAAACCATCTCTTCCCGACTCCAAAAGCAGCAAAACATCTTTGTGGGCCAAAGTGTTCAGTTCTCCAGAGGGAGCCAGGTGACTTGCAGACCTAATCATGGGCTCAGCAAAAGACCCCAGGGACAAGAGAACCAAAACAGCCTTTAATAATACTGTCCTTTTCTCCTTGGAACTTGCTGTTGTTCGTGCAGCCCTGTGTCTCTGCCTCTCTTTGCATCCAGTGGTGATTTTTTTTAAGCTGCCCTGACTCATTCTGAAAGTGAAGTCATTGGAGGTTAATTCCTTTTCCTTCTTTTCTCCTCAGATGGTTGATTTTTATAGCCACTCCAAACGAGTGTTCAGGACAGTGTAGGAGCGAATGTTTTAACTGTTTATTGCTTCCACTGGAGGAGTCAGGACACATTAAAAAACAACAGTAGTGAGTGCATGTAATTGATGGCTTATGTCTACACTGCTGGGCAACAGCAGGGTTTTTCCTCCGAGACATAGTCTCCCGTGCCAGAAAAAATAACCAATGTAACATGATGTTCCTTGACACTGAATTTGTACTCCGAGTCTGTCCAGGTGATATTCTCCAGTTCCTTCGGGCAATTGTTCATTCACCCACCCACCTATCCATCCTGCCAACAGTTGGGAGCCCACAGCACGCACATCACGGAGCCCTGAACCTTGAGATATCTGCCTACAGGACCATTGTGATCCGGCCGAGCAGCGCTCACAGGAGAACTGACACCAAGCCCATATTCAGAAAACACTCTTTAATGAAGGCCATGCTCATGCAAAAGATGTCAGTTCTTCCTGGACTTTTTGTTGTCTGGCCTTGTGTCAGTTCTTTTTAAGAGTATAGGAGTGGGACTTCCTCGGTGGTTAAGAATTGGCCTTGCAGTGCAGGGGACAGAGGTTCAATCCCTGGTTATGGAACTAAGATCCCACATCCCATGTGCCTTGGGAGCAACTAAGCCCGTGCACTGTAACTAGAGAGTCTGTGGGCTGCAAAGAAAGATCTAGCATGAAGCAAGGAAGATCCCGAGTGATGCAACTAAGACCCAATGCAATCAAATAAATAAACAAATATTTTTTTAAAAAGTATAGGAGTGAAGAAAGGAGCAGCTGGGAGACCGGAATTCTGTTTATTTCTGTTACACTCACCAGTCCCAATGTGGTCCTGTGGACAAAGCCCTGGCTTTTTGTGTTTGTGAAGCAAGGAACACTGGCTCCTTTCTAACTCTGCTAGACTCTCATGTCACAAACTGGCATCATCAACTGCCACAGCCTCCAAACAACTTTAGTATCTCTTGTGCCCACTGCAGAGTTTACAAGCCTAATGCTATCTGTGTGCAAGATGAACTGCGTCTCAGGGAACCCCCGGAAAACAGACTCCTGGGCCAAGACAGCCTGCCTGCTCCCCATCCTTTGCTATGCATTTATTCTGTAGGTTAGTGGACTCAGGGAGGCCAGCCTGCCTCGGAGGCCCTCCCCAGGCTCTTATTCAAACATGCCACCATCAATATCTAAGTAAAAGTGATTGAGTATCATGGAGAGCAAAGACACTTAGAAGGTGCTTGAAGGTCATAAGAGAAGAGCAGAAAGTCTTCAGAACAATCCTGGTGCCTTGGAATCTTGACACATAAGATACCAAAATGTCGATTGAAGGGAGGTAGAGGCTGGAGCTCACAGAGGTGAGGTAACTTGCTGAAAAGTGACTAGAACCCACGGACCTAACTCCTCTGGATTCCAAACTCAGTGCTCTCTCTACCAGGCCACCAACTGCGAATGTGAAATACTGACACTTAGGCAGACTGTTGGAGCTTCCCCGGTGGCTCAAAGGTAAAGAATCTGCCTGCAATGCAGGAGACCCCAGTTCAATCCCTGGGTCAGAAAGATCCCTGGAGGAGAGCATGGCAATCCACCCCAATATTCTTGCCTGGAGAACCTCCATGTACAGAGGAGCCTGGCGGGTTGCTGTCCATGGAGTTGCAAAGAGTTGGACACAACTGAAGCACCTAAGCAGCTGCAGCAGCAGCAGCCAAACAGCCATGGATGACACGTCACATGACCCCTGTCCCATGGGGCCCTGTGTAGCAATCCTGTATGAAGGCATCTCCAGCTTCCTGCTGAGAACTACTGTGGCTTTTACCCACAACTTTACTTCCCACCAAAACTTCTCCAGAACACATTTGCCCTGTACCGCGGACAGACCTGAACTTTTTATCTTACCGGCAAATTGGCTTCTCCTCCACCCTTGCCTTTCTTGTGCAGAAGACTCCATCTATGCTTTCCTTTCTCCCAGAAACCTGCCTCCTCACCCACACATCTCATACTCTGTCCTGGTCCTTCCTCTACCAAAATACAGCTCCATCCTCTCTCTCTCTCTCCACTGCCCTAATCAAATCACCATGTTCTTTAGTCTGACTCCAACTGACATCTAATCACTGGGAGAGTTTATGTTAAAACTCAGGTTGCAGGGCTCCCAACCCTAGAGTTTCTGATTCAGGGGCCCAAGAATGTGCATTTTCACAAGTTTTTGGTGAAGCTGAAGCTCCTGGAGTCCACTCTTTGACAAACTGAACCTCCTTCCAGTCCTTTCTCTGTATAGCAGTCTGAGAAGTCTTTGTGTGAAAATCACTCAGTCATGTCCGACTCTTTGAGACCCCATGGAGTATACTGTCCACGGAATTCTCCAGGCCAGAATACTGGAGTGCATAGCATTTCCATTCTCCAGGGGATCTTCCTACAACCTAGGGATCAAACCCAGGTCTCCCACATTGTGGGCAGATTCTTTACCAGCTGAGCCACAAGGGAAACCCAAAAATACTGGAGTGGGTAGCCTATCCCTTCTCTGGTGGATTTCCCGACCCAGGAATCGAACATGGACTGTAGCCTGCCAGGTTCCTCTGTCCATGGGATTCTCCGGGCAAGAATCCTGGAGTGGGTTGCCATTTCCTCCTCCAGGGGATCCTCCCGACCTAGGGATGGACCCTGCATGTCTTACCTCTCCTGCTTTGGCAGGCAGGCTCTCTACCACTAGCGCCACCCGGGAAGCCCCCTCCTTGGCTACTGGACATGTTCTCACCCCATGATCCCACATCCTGCTCCTCCCGCCCACTTCTTAGCTTCCCAGCAAATCTCCCAGGTCCCCGTTCCTGCTGCGTTCTCATGGCTCACTCGTCTCCTCACCTAGGTCTTTGCTCAGCCACCCTTTATAAAATCTCTCTCACACACACATTTTAATTATTTTTATAGCGTTTATCTCCACCTGGTGTGTTCTCTGTTTCTTTACTGCTGTCTCCCCACACTGGAATCAGCTCCAGGGCACGGGGTCTTTTTCAATTTTGTCTGTGGCCGCATCCCAGGGCCTGACAGTCACTCATATTGCATAAATGAGTAGGAGCTAGGCTGGAGTGTCACACACCAGAAAGAGCCAGAGGCTACCAAGAAGGGCCCTGGGAGCCCAAGACCTCAGGGGCCCCTTCATTTGACAAGAGGTGATGGGACAAATAATATGTCATTTTCCGCTCTTCAATGCTTTCTTAGGACTGATTTGTTGCAAGGATATGGAAATGTACTTGTCATCTCCAGTGAAAAGGAGGGAGACAGTTGTTATAAGATAAGCAAAGTCTCACTGAATCCCAGGGGAGAATTCAGAGGGGTCTCAACTGATGGAAGGTCAGCAGGTGGTCCCAGTAAGTCTCCCCTCCCTGTATTCCCGTTGTGGTGCATGGTCCTCCTACACCAACCAGGCCTCATGTGTAAGGAACGAACAGGATCATGGAAACGGCGGTCTATGTGTGGCTTCTGAAGTTAGATCATAAAAGACACTGTTTTAGGTCACTTGCCCCAGGGGAAGCCAGCTGCCATCTCCCGAGGACACTCAGGAGTTCCCGGGGAGTGGGGGCTGGAGGGTCAGTCCACACGGGGAGGAACCCCGGCCACAGCTGCTGCTACTCAACAACCTCCAGAGCAGCCCTTGGAAGCAAACCCTCCAGTCCTGCCCGACCTCTGTCTCTGCCACTCCCTTCTCTGCCGTCTCACTTTCTGTGGGCAAATGCCCTGATGTCTAAACCAGTCTCCCTCTTGTCTCTGCAGATAAGCCTTCTCCCTGTTTACCTTTTAACATACAAATGGCAAAAAAAAAAAAAAAGTTGCCAGTTGCTGGTCTACTCCACGAATAGGCCAGCTTTTACTCTAAAGGGCCAGGTGGTAAATAATCAGACTTTGCAGATCCTGTTGCTTCTGTTACAACTGTTCAACTCAACTCCACATCTGTAGCGCAGAAGCAGCCTGACAGCACCTAAGGGAATGGGTCTGGCCGTGTGCCGATAAATTTTATTGACAAAGTCGGGGCAGTGAGCTGGATTTGACTGGAGAGTCGTGGTCTGCCAACTTCCAGTCTTCAGGACATCACGGTTCCAGGGCCCAATGCCTGGGGCCTGGTATCCCCTGTGGGTGAATCAATTTTGGCCGAATAGCAACAGTGAGACCAGATGAGTTAAGGGAGGAACCGATTTTCTAAGAAAGAAATGGTGCTGATCAGCAAATAATGCGCACCTTTTAGCACAATCACAGTCAGTTCATTAGCTGACCATCTACATCGTGCCAAGCAACTTTGATAGGATATGGGAATATGAGTGACACATGTATCTCATGCTTAAAAGTGCCAGCCTGGCCATGAAGTACTTTTTACATGTTGTCTCATACAACCCTCAAAGCAAAAATGTGAGGAAATTAAAGCTCGGAGACATTAAGTAACTTATTTAAGGCCATGCAGTAGGAGGGGAGCCAAGCTGCCCTTGACTGTAGAAGCCAGAGCTCTTAACTATTATGACTTGGGCTATTCAACGCTGCCTCTCAAGTTCCTTGAATTCTTGCCCTCCGAGAAGAGCTCGGAGTCGCCTTGGACTTTTTTTTTTCTTTTTTGGTAAATTCTCTATTTTTTTGCAAATTAGTTTTGAATCCTTTTGGCTGTTAATAAAACCAATTATGTAATCATGCCCTCAATTGTTGATAGAGTGACTCTACAATTAAAAGTGACGTTGAAGGGGGCCCTGTTAGTTGGGCAGAGCCTGCACCTGGCCAGCTTCCTGGCACGTGGGATTTGTTGGTCACTTACAGACTGGCAGTTCTTGTGGCCTGCAGCTGCTGTGGCGTCTCACAAAGGCCTGTTTAGGAGCTTTGTTGAGGAGGCTGGGGATCCCGCCCCAGTTCATTTCTCATTGTCTCCCTAAACTCTCAAAAATTGCAACATGAATAGACATTCTAATAGTTCACTTGCATTATTTTTCAGCAAATTAGAAAGCAAATTGCAGTGAACTAAATATGTAATTTCCCAGAAGAGGCTCCCTTATTCTTTCAATCATGGAACACTTAATTTTTTTTTTTTTTTAGCTGCTTTTTCAAGGAGCCAGTTAGCCATATTAGAATTTAAATCTTAGAGATTTACATCGTTGTTTTTCTATTTAAGTTCCAAATCCTCATTAATAATATCTACTAAGAAAAAAAACAATATCCCAGAACACTGTTATATTTGTAATAATAGCATTTTTGTTTCATAATTCTGAAGTTACAAATCAATGTGTGTGTGTCAGTCGTGTCCGACTCTTTGCAACCCCATGAACTGCAGCCTGCCAGACTTCTTTGTCCATGGGATTCTCTAGGCAAGAATACTGGAGTGGGTTGCATTTCCTCCTCCAGGGGATCTTCCCCACCCAGAGATCGAACCTGAATCTCCTGAATTGCAGATGAACTGTTTACTGCTTGAGCCATCAGGGAAACCCCTGAAAATGAATAATAAAAAATTATACTATATCATTTAACTTTTTTTTTTTTTTTTAAGATTTGACCGTGTAATTGTGGTTCTGTTTCAAAACTAGGTTTTGTCTTGTAGACACTGTGGTAGATTGAAAAGCCTGGTGGGACTTCCCCAATGGTCCTGTGCACTTCCACTGCAGGGGGGCACAAGTTTGATCCCTGATTGGGTAAATAAGATCCCACATGCTGCATGGTGAGGCCAAAAAACAAAAAGCTCCAAAACACCAAGCCTTCTCTGGAGTAAGAACTTTCCCCCAGAGCCTTAAAAGTTATCTCTCCTTGTATAAACGATGTCCTGAACTCAATAATAATTGAGGAAAAAAAGTGCTGTACTAAGTTGCTTCAGTCATGTCCAACTCTGTGCAACCCCATGGACTGCAGCCCACCACTCCTCTGTCAATGGGACTCTCGAGCCAAGAATTCTTGAATGGGTTGCCATGCCCTCCTCCTGGGGATCTTCCCCAACCCAGGAATCAAACCTATGTGTCTTAAGTCTCTGGCATTAGCACACATGTTCTTTAGCAGTAGTGGCACCTAGAAACCCCCACTTACACCCTCTTAAAATGCTGCCATTGCCACAGAAGGAAGCCAAACTTTTGAAAGGTAAGCGGTTACATGGAGAGAGAATCCCAGCTGACAGCCAACACCAAGTCCCCTGACAGTGAGGCATCTTAGGTTAGACCTGCCCACCACACTCAAGCTTGATGACCTTGGCTGCATGAATCACTTGGGGGAAAGAGAAGAATCACACAGCTGAGCTCAGCCTAAGTTGCAAAAGTAAGAGCAAATAAATTGTTGTTGTAAGTGACTATGTTTTGTGGTAGCTTGTTATAAATGGATACAAGCAAACGTGTGTGTGTGTGTGTGTGTTAAGTTACTTCAGTCGTATCTGACTCTTTGTGACCATATGGACTGTAGCCCTTGGAATTCTTCCTGACCTAGGGATCGAACCCACATCTCTTAGGTTTCCTGCATTGGCAGGTGAGTTCTCTACCCCTAGCACTGTAACAGACATACTGAAATATTTATGGATGAAATGACACATCATCTTGGATTGACTTAAAAATAATCTGATGGTAGAGAGAAGTTGGTGAAGATATATTTGAAGACTGGCTCTGAGTTAATAATTGTTGAAGCTAGATAATAGATGTTTAGGGGAATTCACTGCTTTATTATCTCTCCTTTTAAAATTTAAAAAAATATTTGGACATGTTTGAAATTTCCCTGATAAAATTTTTTTTAAAGTAAGTCAGTTTGTAATACTGCAAATGAAATGGAAAATTACCTATGTAGTATATTATAACTTAAACTAGTTTATTTTAATTCTCAGGCTCACCTGCATTGGAAACATGGAGTCTTAACCACTAGACTGCCAGGGAGGTTCCCTAAACTTAAACTTTAATGTTGAATGTTAGAAGACTTCATGTCATATTTCATTAAAAAAAAAATAGGATCAAAACCAAAGAAACCAGGCTAAGAGGAATATAAGGTGCAAAGAAAGGGCAGAAAACTTAAGCTGTTGGTTCTTGAGTCATCAGTGGCTGAATGGGCACTGTAAATGTGCATGGCTGCCATGTTTTTTAAGCCTTTATTGAATTTGTTAGGGCTTCCCAGGTAGCTCAAATGGTAAAGAACCTCCCTGCAGTGTGGGAGACCTGGGTTCTATCCCTGGGCTGGGAAGATCCTCTGGAGAAGGACATGGCAACCCACTCCAGTATTCTTGCCTTGAGAATCTGATAGACAGAGGAGCCTGGTGGACTACAGTCCATGGGGTCTCAAAGAGTTGGACAAGACTGAGTGACCAACATTTCACTTGAATTTGTTACAATATTGCTTCTGTTTTATGTTTTGGTTTTTTGGCCCATGTGTGATCTTAGCTCCCAGACCAGGGATCAAACCTGCACCCCCTGCCTTGGAAGGCAAAGTCCCAACTACTGGACCACTGGGGAAGTCATGGCTTCCAAGTGTTACAATTAAATGTTAAGAAAGAAGCATTGATCCAAACTGTTTTGCAGTCACCTGTGTGTCAGACCCTGTGCTGAGAACTGGAGTTGTATCAGAGGGCTCATCCCAACCTTCCTTACCTGCCCTTGGGCACACTAATTTCTTTTCGTGAGAAACTCAGTGCTCAGGGTCTAGTCAGGTGCATACACACATGAGGTGGCCATAAGGCGAGGGCTGTGGAAAAGTGGGCTTTCTCCTGTCTTCTTTACTTTCACTATTTGTCTTCCATATGCCTTATATGTCCTTCATTTTCTGCATTGCTGTTTTCTTTTGTATTTAGTTTTTTCTTAAACAGAAACATTTAAACTCCTTTCTCATTTCTTTTGTGTGTATTTTTCAGCTATTTGCTTTGTAGTTGCCATGGAGATTACATCTGACATCCTGAAGTTATAACACTTTAATTTGAATTTATGCCAGTTTGACTCCAATAACATTTAAAAAAAACTCTGCTCCTTTCCATCTTCATCCCACTGCCTTTTGGTTGTTGATGTCACAGAATTTATACATTGTGGTGGTGGTGTTCATTCGCTCAGTCTCATGTCTGACTCTCTGCCACCCCATGAACTGCAGAATACCAGGTTTCCCTGTCCCTCACTGTACCCCAGCATTTGTTCAAACTCATGACCATTGAGTCAGTGATGGCATCCAACCATCTCGTCCTCTGTCACCCTCTTCTCCCCTCTTGTTCTCAATCTTTCCCAGCATCAGTGTCTTTCCCAATGAGTTGGTTCTTTGCATCAGGTGGCCAAAGTATCGGAGCTTCATCTTCGGCATCAGTCCTCCCAATGAATATTCAGGGTTGATTTCCTTTAGGATTAACTGGTTTGATCTCCTTGCTGTCCAGGGGACTCTTCGTTCTGTAGCTGACCATGATGTAATCATTTAATATTTCTGATTATTTAATATAACATTCATGTCATAGTCAGAGTTTAATTTTAACAATTCTCATCTAAAGACTGTTGAATTGTAATCTTGAAACTGTGTGTATTTACTGCATTTGTTAAGATGTTTGTGGTAAAGAATGTGCTTCACCTAAAATTATCACCACCATGGTTTTTCTAGAAGGTTGAATTTGTTCACCAGCTTCGTCATGAATATCTGCTGAGTAGTCCTTACTGATCCATTTCCAGTGTAAGTTCAACAGAAAGCTTTCTTAATTAGATAGGCAAAGTATCTGAGAGTATCCTTCTTGTCTGCGAAGGGAATTTTGCAGCAGCAAAAGTAAAGTAAGTCAGTGGTTCTAATAGATTATTGTTAAAGCAAAAATCAAACTCTGATCCATTTACATCAGTGTAGATTGTGTGAGATTGCTCAAGAAGGGTGAAGAATGAGAGGAAAAAAAGGCCTTGAGCAGAGCATGAGGAACAGAACTTGCAAAAAATCTGTTAGAGACCTCTGAGCCTGCCTCGAATCCTCATGGCCCATCCTTTCTTATAAACTTTAGTCACCTCTACGGCAAACAGTTAGGCACGTAGGCCCCAACAGCCCCTCTCCTTGGCTGCCAATTGAATCTTTGGATTTCTATGGGGATGGAGGTGAGGACTGCCACCACCCCGTGGGGACCCACTGAGCCAACCAGATCTGTGTGAAAACTTCGAGATACAAGGAGTTACCCATCTTTAGGCAGCCTTGGAGCCTCTGGAGGCAGCCTGACGCTTTTGAGGTCCATTCTCCCTAGCAAGTCGGCCTCCCCAGTGGGGTCAAGTCTCAGTTGTCCACAGCAGTGACTGGCTTGACAGCCACTCCCTCCCAAACCCCACTCTCATTCCTTGGGCCCACTTTATTTTTTTAAGAATTTATTTACATATATATTTATTCATTTATTTTTATCTTTGGCTGTGCTGAGTCTTTGCTGCTGTGCCTTGGCCTTCTCTAGTTGCAGCGATGGCAGCTACTCTCTAGGTGAGGAGCTTGGGCTTCTCACTGCGATGGCTTCTATTGCCGTGGAGCTCAGATCGATGGCACACCAGCTTCAGTACTTGTGGGGCATGGGCTTAGTTGTCCCTATGGCATGTGGAATTTTCTTGGACCACAGATTGAACCAGTGTCCTCTACATCACAAGACAGATTCTTAACCACTGGACCACCAGGGAAGGGAAGCCCCCTCCTTGGGGCCACTTTACAAAAAAAAAAACAATTACATGTGTATCTGTCTCAGGGTCCAAATAGGTTAAGTAGAAAGCACTGTGCATTCTATTCTAATGCATTTATTTCTTTATTTATTTTGATGGCACCACAGGGCATGTGGGATCTTAGTTCCCCAACCAGGGATAGAATCCGTGCCCCCTGCAGTGGAAGTCTTAACCACTGGATTGCCAGAGAAGACCCAGCACTGTGTCTTTTAAACAGAAAGAATTTATTCAGAGAAATGGTTGCATGCATGATAGAAGAAGCTGAGAAGCCCACAGGGGTTGGGGAGAGGGCAACAGAAAGACCGCAGTCTGAAGCCATTCACACCTCCGGGCAGGAGGGACAAAGTACTGAGGCGATGGCAGCAGGGTCTGGAAGACAGAACATCACCGTGGGGCTGGCCAGCAGCAGCCGGAGCCCTAGAGGACGCACCTCTGCTGCCGGACGTGCTGCGCTCCACTTGCTGCAGGCAGAAGCTGGCTAAGCTAGGAGCCGAGGAAGTGCAGCCTTCCAGGGTCAGCTCACAGCAGCAGAGAGAAGAGCAGGGGTAGGCAAGGAGAGGAGGCAGGACAGACCGATTTGGACTGCCACAAAGGAACTGGCACAGAGGGACAGCAAAAGAGCCCGAGACTGAATGGCCAGGGAAGCCTAAATTGCTCCAGTTTCTTTCTTTTAAATGTGCTTTGTAAGATTAAAAGAATCTTCCCATATGTCTCTTGCTGTCAGCTGAGGGGGCCTGGGAGCCACAGCACTCCAGTGATGGTGAGCATATCGAGTGCCTAGGTCTTGGTCTATAGTATGTATGTACCATTCTTCAATAAGAAGAACTAGGGGTCCTCAGAGAAATGGCTGATTCTTGGACTCAGACCAGAGCTATACAAGGTGAGCCTGGAGCATCCTATAAGGCCAGAAAGTAAAGTGTTAAAACAAACATGGGACTTCACTGGTGGTCCAGTGGTTAAGAATTTGGGCTTGCGATGCAGGGGGCACATGTTCAGTCCCTGGCCGGAGAGCTGAGATCCCACATGCCACGTGGCATTGCCAAAAGATTAAAAAGAAAACAGTACACACACACACAACAAAACAAACTGTACGATGATGTAGGTATGTGAAAGGCACAAAGGAGTCAAATGAAAGAGCCTCTAGGGGCTTCCCAGGGGGTCCAGTGGCTAAAAATCTGTCTTATAATGCAGGGACACAGGTGGAATCCCTTATCAGGGAGCTAAGATCCCACATGCGGCTGGCAACTCAGCATATGGACCACCACAACTACTAAGTCCTTGTGCCATAACTAAAACCCAGTGTGGCCAAATAAATAAATAGATCCTTTCTTAAAAAACAGACTCCCCTGGAGGCTCAGACGGGAAAAGCATCTGCCTACAATGCGGGAGAGCCAGGTTCGATCCCTGGGTTGGGAAGATCCTCTGGAGAAGGAAATGGCAACCTACTCCAGTATTCTTGCCAGGAAAATCCCATGGATGGAGGCGCCTAGCAGGCTACAGTCCATGGGGTCGCAAAGAGTCGGACAGGACTGAGCGACTTCACTCACTAAAGGCCAAAGTTGGAGCATTTGAGCAACAAAATAAAGTGGCACTGGGCTATAACCCAAAGTATAAAATAAATATCCAGGAGTCTATACTGATGTAAATAAGTGATTGAGTAAATAAACATGGGAGTGGAGAGACACATCTCCCATGCAGAAGAATTCCAAAAAATTTAAGTAGATACTTAGCCCTCCAGGAGGTGAGCATAACTCCCACTCCTTCAAAGTGTGCTACAACTCTGACTTTCTTCCAGAGGGTGCAGTGTGAAAAGGGTGGGGGCTGGGGGGATGAGCACCTTTAGAATGGAGAAGCCTGGCAAACACTGCCTTCACCAGGCGATCAAGGTCAACATGAATGGGGATAAATCCCATTGAGAGTCTGTATGCTTGGAATGGTGTGATGAGAAGGACACTTGATTTCTCAATCTTCTTCCCCCAAACCCATAACTCCTGTCTAATCAGAAAAAAAAAAAAAATTAGATGAATCACAATTGAGGGACATCCTACAAAAGAGCTGACCAGCACTGCTTAAACAGTCAAGGTCATTCAGAAAGCATGGGAAACTGTCACAGCCAAAAGAAGCCCAGAGAAATGTGGCAACTACATGTAAGGTCAGATCTTGGAATGGGAGAAAGGACATAAGGTAAAAACAAAAATTGGAATGCCGTATGGACTTTAGTTAATGACAGTGAATCAGTGTTGGTTCATTAGTTGTGACAAAATGCCATATTAATGTTAGATGTGAATAGTCAGGAACACTAAGCACAGGTCATGTGGGAGCTCTTTGTACTATCTTTAGATATTTCTGTAAATCAAAACAGTTCCAAAATTTAAAAATTAAAAATAAGGCCTGCCTAACTGTAAAACTGTGTATCAGTTGGTTCTCCAGGCGTTAATTGAATGCTTTGTCTCAGCAGACCTGGGCTATATGATCTGATAACATAACAGATTCCTTCCCTCAATAAACATAGTCTGGTATGATGCAGGCTGTTGTTGTTCAGTGGCTAAGTCCTGTCTTTGTGACCCCATGGACTGCAGCCAAACCAGGCTTCCCGGTCCTTTACCATCTCCCGGAGTTTGCTCAGGCTCATGTCCATTGAGTCAGTGATACCATTCAACCATCTCATCCTCTGTTGCCCCCTTCTCCTCCTGCCCTCAGTCTTTCTGAGCATTTCTCAATCTTTCCCTATGCATTTCTCAAATCCTATTTGGGTAACAATTTTTTCTCCTTCTGATTCAATCTCTCCTTCCTCTAAATTGTTTTATATTTCTATTATTTTATGCCTTCTATGTATTTCTGTATTGTTTCATGCCTTCCATGTATTTCTATTATTATTTGATATATACAAAATTTAATATATATGAAATTTGATATATATATATATATATGCATATACAATTTGGTATATTCCAGACAACATATATATAGTATTTGGTATATACCAAGCAATATATTATTTAGTATGTTGTATGTGTTGGTATATATCCCAGATAATACATCTATTATTTGGTGCATGTGTGTGTGCTCAGTCGATTCAGTTGTGTCTGACTTTTTATGACCCCATGGACTGTAGCCTGTCAGCCTCCTCTGTCTATGGGATTCTCCAGGCAGGAGTACTGGACTGGGTTGCCATGCCCTCTTCCAAGGGGATCTTCCCCACCCAGGGATCGAATCCTAGTCTCCTGCATTGCAGGCAGATTCTTTACCACTGAGCCATCAGGAAGTCCCTATTATTTGGTATATATGTATTATTGGTATATACCAATATTTATCTATTATTATTTGGTATATTGGAGAAGGCAATGGCATCCCACTCCAGTACTCTTGCCTGGAAAATCCTATGGATGGAGGAGCCTGGTGGGCTGCAGTCCATGGGGTCGCTAAGAGTTGGACATGACTGAGCGACTTCACTTTCACTTTTCACTTTCATGCACTGGAGAAGGAAATGGCAACCCACTCCAGTGTTCTTGCCTGGAGAATCCCAGGGACGGGGGAGCCTGGTGGGCTGCCGTCTATGGGGTTGC
The DNA here is from genome assembly GCA_006410615.1 of Neotragus moschatus. Lineage (NCBI taxonomy): Eukaryota > Metazoa > Chordata > Mammalia > Artiodactyla > Bovidae > Neotragus > Neotragus moschatus. The sequence goes on from SJYA01002027.1 coordinate 6,220,750, forward strand.
ATAGAGTCGGACATGCCTGATGTGACTTAGTAGCAGCAGCAGCATTTGGTATATACCAAATTTGATACATAAACTGTAGAGAGAGACTTTCCAAGCATAAGGAAACTCCCCACAGTATAGGAAGGGAGCAGGAAGGGACACAGAGAAGCAGTGGCAAACCAAAAACAGAAACAATAGAAAACTCAGTTATGCCAACTGCTGCCAAGGAGGAAAAAAATCAGTGATCAGTGGATGAAATTTGGACAGATTGCAAAAGAGCACAAGACTGGGAGGCAAAGGCTTTAATGATTTGGGTGAGGACTTATTCTCTTGAACACTAAGTTCAAACAATGATGATGGTGAAATCGATGATGTAAGACTTAGCTTATTGGGTTACATCTATTTGAATCACCATCTTTATTTTTCTCCTCATTAGTTTTCAGTTTAGATTATTGGAAACTCACTTTCCTTTGAAAAGTGTCCCTTTTGCAGGGGGGAGATACCCCAAAAAGGGACAGAATATGAAGCCCCATGAGGCTTGGCATATCTTTGTACTACAGTGCCTGGCTTAATACTCAGCTCTCTTAGTTCAACCCAAGTCGTTTTGCCCCTTTTTCCTCAATCATATTTTGCTACCTGCTCTTCCATCTACTAAGTTGGGAGTCAGAATTGTTATGGGAGAGATACACAGAACCTTAGGAAAATCTGTACAACACTCCAGTAATATATTTGAAAATATAGAGGAAATCCATGACTTCCTAGTAAAGTATAAGTTACCAAAATTGATCCAAAACTACATCAGTCAATACTCAGAGAGTAAAAGAGTGACTTCAATCTAACCTTTAAAAAAGCAATGGGCTCAGGAGATCTGGGTCCTATCTACCCTTTAATACAGTGTTATTGCAAAGTAGCCAGTGATGTTACTGGCCAGCAGTCACTGGAACCAGTTACTGGAATGTTATTGAAAGAGTCTTCTGAGGATACCCAGGGATGATACTCAAACATTTTATGAACTTATCATAATCTTAAAATACAGTAAAGATACCCACCCCTCCCTCAAAAAAACAAAAAGAAGCAAGGAAGAGGAGAGTTCTAGGTGCAAGAGACCCAGCAGGAAACACGGCAGAGACTGTATAGTAGATTGTGTTCTGGAAGAGGGGGATTGACTGTAGCACAAACACAGCACTGGCAAACACTGAGAAGTTTAACTGGAGCAACGTGGTGCAGAGGTCCAGGGGTGAGGGTGAATCTGCTTCAATTGCTATTAATATATATATATTTTTTTAATCCTCTGCAAATCTGCACCCTTTTCCCCTCAATCAACCCACAGTTTAGCACTTACCTCTCAGATTGTCTCTGAAGCTCTTTTCTTACGAGAAAGTTGGGTTTACCTCTTGATGGATCTTGAGCCGATAGACACAACAAAGCCAAAGAGTGGGAGAAGGAAGGACTTATTGTAACCTGCAGCAAATAAGGCTTCCCAGGTGCTATTAGTAAAGAACCTGCCTGCCAATGCAGGAGACAGAAGAGATTCGGGTTTGATCTCTGGGTCAGGAAGATCCCATGGAATTAGAAATGGCAACCTGCTCTAGCATTCTTGCCTGGAGAATCCCATGGAGAGAGCCTGGCAGGCTCCACTCCATAAGGTTGCAAAGAGTCAGACATGACTGAAGTGACTTAGCGAATAAGAACCTTTTGCCAAAGCAATGTCTCCCCAACAGCAAAACTGAGGAGGTTTTAAACTAAGGGTATATGCATATTCATAAGTGGGCTTGAGCAAAGGGCTTCACCTGGTGGCTCAGATGGTAAGGAATCCGCCTGCCAATGCAGGAGACCTGGGTTTGATCCCTGGGTTAGGAAAAGCCCCCAGAGAAGGGAATGGCAACCCACTCCAGTATTCTTGCATGGAAAATCCCATGGACAGAGGAGCCTTTGTGTCCATGGAATTGCAAAGAGTAGGACATGACTGAGTGACTAAGCAGGCAGGCAGACACATGCATATTCATCATGGGACTTGAGCAAAGGAGAATTCAGCACAGAACTGGACCAAAAAGGTTGACAGTGTCTATACATGAGTTGATTGAAGTCCAAAGGGTCAGCATCATCAATTCTGTCCTCCATCTGGATTCAGTTCAGTACAGTTCAGTCGCTCAGTTGTGTCCGACTCTTTGTGACCCCATGAATCACAGCATGCCAGGCCTCCCAGTCCATTACCAACTCCTGGAATTTACCCAAACTCGTGTCCATTGAGTTGATGGTGCCATCCAGCCATCTCATCCTCTGTCATCCCCTTCTCCTCCTGCTCTCAATTTTCCCCAGCATCAGCGTCTTTTCCAATGAGTCAACTCTTTGCATGAAGTGGCCAAGTACTGGAGTTTCAGCTTCAGTATCAGGCCTTCCAATAAACACCCAGGACTGATCTCCCTTAGACTGGTTGGATCTCCTTGAAGTCCAAGGGACTCTCAAGAGTCTTCTCTAACACCACAGTTCAAAAG
>SJYA01002028.1:0-144003 GCA_006410615.1 Neotragus moschatus
AAAAAAAAAAAAAGAAGTTTTTCCATGAATAAGATCAGGAATCTGAAATCCAGAATATATGAGAAAACATCCTTCTAGCTATAAACCAAACCAAGAACGTCCTAATGTTGTGCAAGAATTTTATATTAGGAAACCTAATTATAAGGAAAGAACATTAACTTGGATAGTCCCCCAAATTAAAAGCATTACTTTAACCAAACACTCTGTGTCCGAGTCCATTTCCCTTCATCTGTTAAGAAACTTTCCCTTCGCCAGAACCTTTCCCNTGTTGTGCAAGAATTTTATATTAGGAAACCTAATTATAAGGAAAGAACATTAACTTGGATAGTCCCCCAAATTAAAAGCATTACTTTAACCAAACACTCTGTGTCCGAGTCCATTTCCCTTCATCTGTTAAGAAACTTTCCCTTCGCCAGAACCTTTCCCATTTTGTGTTGGCAATAAAGAACACAAGAGAATAAAATAACAAAGACTACAAAATCTATTTAGAAAACCCTAGGAACAATTTGCCCCTGCTCAGTGTTATCCAACTTTCTTATCTTAAATTCCAGCCAAGTCGTTAGGAGCCTAAAGGCAAAATTTGGTCTTCTTTGTTTTCTTTGTTCTCTAAAGGTTAGTCACTCAGTCATGCCCGACCCTTTGGGACCCCATGGACTGCAGCTCACCTGCAGGTTCCTCTGTCCATGAGATTTTCCAGGCAATGATACTGGAGTGGGTTGCCATTTCCTTCTCCAGGGGATCTTCCCAACCCAGGGATCAAATCCAGGTCTCCTGCACTGAAGGCAGATTCTTTACCAACTGAGCTACAAGGGAAGCCCTGTTTGTTCTCTACACATATTTAAAAGTCTGCAGAATTCAGCAAAACCCAGAAACCCTGGGTTTCTCCTTCTGAAGAATGAGCCTGCTGTGAAGGTCACTGTCAACACCAACAACTCAGTGGCCCATCAGCAGACTCAGAGATGCCAAGAAGTGGGCTTCCCTGATGGCTCAGCAGTAAAGAGTCCACTAGCAACATGGGTTCCACCCTGATTCAGGAAGATCCCACTAAGATTCGGAAAGAACAACTAAGCCCGCCCACATACAGGAACTACTGAAGCCTGCACACCCTAGAGCCCGTGCATAAGAGAAGTCACTGCATTGAGAAGCCTGCACACTGCAACTAGAGAAAAAGGCCACACAGCAACAAAGACCCAGCACAGCCAGAAACAAACAAATAAATACAATTATTGTAGAAAAAATGCCAAGAAATAATCACCCAAAATGTAGACAAAACACAGCAGTGAAGAAACCAGGCAATGGGGAAATCACCGTATGGTTATGCCTTCCCCAGTGATTGTGGCTCCCCTACCATGGTCCCAGATCAGGGGAAACAGCCCTTGAGAAAAGACCTCCAAGAAGCGCTTTTTCCACAGGCTGGGAAGCAGAGTTTGCAGGATGCAGGGAAAGCCAGCCTCCTTTGGGGAAGAAGAGGCACCAAACCGGAGTGTGTTTGCAAGCCTATATTTGGAAGGAACAGGTTAGCTTCTACAATGGGAGACCTCCACATCTGCTCAGAGGATCGAAACTCAGGGCCAGGGCAGAGCTCAGAGGCAGGGCTAAACATCTCACATCCCATTTGCGAACCCTGCAAAGATGTTCCTAGGGTATTGCGGCATTGCCCGTGAAGGAGCAGGCTGCAGCGGTGTGTCAGACATGTTTGGGCGCCTTACTGGGGTCAGCTCCACTAATGCCTTTCATGCGAATTTTGGTCCCTAGGCCTGGTATCAAGGGGCACACACAGGGTGTTTTCCCCGCAGGGTCCAAGAAGGTTCCAGACAGACCTAGGCTCACTAGCTGTTGCTAGGCCACACATTATGCTATACTTATTGTTAACAGTAAAAATACTATTGGAGCTCTAATTAATTTTTTTTTTTACTTGCAATGCTAGTGATAGAACAAAGGCTGATATCTACATCAAACAGGAGAAACGTAATGGAAACTAAACAATTTAATGTAATAACATTGCCGTGCTCCTATACAGTCAAACTGGCATTCAAAAGGACATGATTTTTCTGCATGTTAGAACTGGATGTCTGCAAACAATAAAACTAATAATATATTAATACATAATGTTAATAATATACAGTTGGTCATTCTTTTTCCTATTCTACCACAACTAACTGACTGGAAGTCAGTTTTGGTAACTACTGTTAACATAAGGAGATCCAACCAGTCCATTCTGAAGGAGATCAACCCTGGGATTTCTTTGGAAGGAATGATGCTAAAGCTGAAACTCCAGTACTTTGGCCACCTCATGCGAAGTGTTGACTCATTGGAAAAGACTTTGATGCTGGGAAGGATTAGGGGCAGAAGAAGGGGACGACAGAGGATGAGATGGCTGGATGGCATCACTGACTCAATGGGCATGAGTCTGAGTGAACTCCGGGAGTTGGTGATGGGCAGGGAGGCCTGGCATGCTGCGATTCATGGGGTCTCAAAGAGTCGGACACGACTGAGCGACTGAACTGAACTGAACTAACATAAGACCCTCATCAATAAGTGAAGATATATAGGAAAATCCATAATATATCTAAAAAACATCAAAGATAAAATGATGATTAAAAAAATACAATGACATCTCAGTTGGTATAGAAACAGGATGATTATGAAAGCAAAGCCCATGATCATGTACAGGCCATGGAAGTCTGTGACTGTCACGAGTGTTGACTTCTCCTTCATCTGAGGTTGTAAAAAGTGCTTTGTAAAATCCTGAGGTTTGTAGTAGTTGTAACCTCCTGAAGAGATGGCAGTCAAAAGGGTTTCTAGAATATCCTGATGATTTCCATCTACCAGGCTGTGGTGAGCTCAATCAATACATACTCCAGAGGACAGAAGACAGACATGTTGGGAAGTGGGAATGACTTCTACTGCACTTAGGGAGAAAGGGCATGTTGTTACTCAGCCTAGTACAAGTGTAGAGGCAACAACTCAGTGATTCAACCTTTAAAGACTCTATACAAATGACGACTGGTAGGAATAAACCTTCAGAAGTGCCTTCTCAGACCTCCCGTCATAAGCACAAGCATAATAAAAACAGAGTTTTCATGGTCTCACACAAAATTGGACTCACTTATGACAATGGCCGGAGAGGCTCCTATAAGACATCAGGGCTGGGATTTACTGTAGGATGCACACCAGTTTAGTGCATCGCTGTGTATTATGGGAATATGTGTTGTTGACAGGGTGAAGGCATATTCTTGAATAACACAGCAAATAACACTATATATTCGAGGAACATGGCTACAATGACAAAAGCTAACTTCATGATGTCTACTACTTGGTAGAGCTAGGATTGCCTCTCCCATGAAGTACTTCAATGGCCAGCTGGGATATTAGCCATTAGTTTCTCACTGTAATTCTCACTTAGAAACCGAATCTAATACTTTCCATGTTTACTAGTACAAGAACAGTGAAAGATCCTTGTAGAAGAAAGTCAGACAGACATGCTTCTGTTTTATCACAGAAGCTGCTTAGGATCGGTCCTGCTCACAGACAGATTGCTAATTCCAAATTTATCGACAGGCATGCAGATATTCTTTACCAATTGAGCCACACACAGGGAAGCCCTAATAGCTCAGTTGGTAAAGAATCCACCTGCAATGCAGGAGACCCCGGTTTGACTCCTGGGTCAGGAAGATTCCCTGGAGAAGGGAAAAGCTACCCACTGCAGTATTCTGGCCTGGAGAATGCCATGGAGTCCATGGGGTCACAAAGAGTCAGGCACGACTAGGCCACTTTCACTTTCACATGAGGATATTGTTTTTTCAAAAAATGTGTGCCGGGGTCCAGCCCCGGTGGATCCAGGGAATTTGAAGTGAGGACAGTCGGCGAGGAAAAACTTATTTATTTAGAAATATAAAGAGATATTAGGGAATAATAATGTAGTAGGAAAATTAGTGGAGAAAAGAGGCTGAATAATGGTTTACGTGGAAAACCAATAAAGTTTCAAGACAAGGAACTTGCACCATCTACATAGGCCACCAGTGCCCACTTGAATAGTGGAGGGTGCCCCGCCTTGGGCTCCCTCTCATGTGGGTCTTAGAAGCCAGGGCAAATAAGTAGACTCAGTGAGCCTCCATGCTCCAGATGGGAATTCAGCCAGAAAAGGGAGAAAAGAACGACATGGGGGAGCCAAGCATCAGTGCCAGACCCAAGACCCTATTTTCAAAAGCAGCTTATATACCCCAAGTTGTACATAAAGAAATAATGGAATATGCAGAGTTATGTAGGGGCAGCAGTTCTGACCCTTATTGAGACCAGGCTTTCCTTTTGCATACCTTCCCCTATACAAAAGGTCTCAGGTGGTTTACGTTATCTTCTGGCCAAGAGGCCTGTTAATATTTTTATGGCTCTCTTCCTAGAAAAATGTCTATCAACCAGAAAACTCATTTTCCCCTGAAGTGTTTTTCCTTAATCTTCATCACCCTCAAAATACTAAATAAAGTTACATTCCTGTAGAACAAAGGTGCAGTGGGTTATAACAAAGAAAGTACTTAACTCAAAGATCTAATGTTGCTAATACCAGGGCTACCACCTGTTTTATCTGTATACCAACTATATCTTTTTTTACTCCTCAGAAGCCCCTACATTCCTAGGATGTTTTAAGCTTCCTGTGCCTCTCGCGGTCGGGAGGCTGCAAACAATCACATGTGCAGCTATAAGAGTCTGGCAGGCAGGCTAGAAAGCCATCAGAGGGGTTTTTGGATTGAAACACTCTTATTATGCTCAGGAGACTTATTATCTAAAAACTCTAAATTAACTTTTTCCAGAAAAAGGTGATGGGGGGACAGCCCCCTGTTAATGTTAGAAGAGTAGGTGGAAAGCATAACACAGTAAAGCAGGCAGACTCTGGTTTTGGGGGTAGATGCTCGGGAACAGGGCGTCTCCTGAGGCTCGATCCCGCCTTCGCGTATGCCAAGCCTCCTTCCTCGTGACCTTTGCCATGGGCAGAGTTCCTCATGCTGGCTCCCGGCAATAGATAAATGTAAATTTTGCCTGTTGAAAACTTTTGTTCAAACTGAATGTACACTCAGAAACAGTGCAAGAGCTGCCTTTACACATCTTCCCTTTGCTTCTGTTTTTCAAATGGCTCTAAGACTCATCAAAGATTACAACGGACGAGAGTTCAGTTGTGTTCTGAATTAAGATAGCATCTGTGGGCAAGCTTGGAAACTGGCCTAGTCTTACTTTATTTTGATTGGATGTTTACTTGAAGTATCAGGTTAAAAATCCATGAAAGACAAGTTATTCTTCAACAAGCACTGCATATCTCTGGGTCCAATTTTTTGTTTTATTCTTAGGCATATACTTTTTTTTTTTTTTTTTACTATTCTTAAGTGTATACTTTTTTTTTTTTCTGTTCTTAAGCATATACTTCAGCAATACTTTGACCACCTGATACAAAGAGCTGACTCATTGGAAAAGACCCCCATGCTGGAAAAGATTAAGGGCAGAAGGAGAAAGGGGTGACAGATGAGACAGTCAAGACAGTTGGATAGCATCATTGACGCAATGGACATGAGTCTGAGCAAACTGTGGGAGACAGTGAAAGACAGAGGAGCCTGGCCTGCTGCAGTTCATGGGGTGGCAAAAAGTTGGACACAACTGAGTGACTGAACAACAAGCATATATATTGAATGCTATATTGATCAGGGTTCATTGACAGAGAACAGAATCTCCTCTGGCTAGTTTCAGGGGATATTTTTACAGAGTATTAAGGTGGTAATAGAATTGATGGGAGAGCCAAAGAAACAATGTACTAGACTGGACTTCAAGAACTCACTGTGGAGCTGGCTCTTTGGTGCTACTGTGACTTACAGGACCTGAAGGTTTGGGGATGAGAGCCTTGCCTGCCAATCAGGGAAACGCCTGATTTATCCCTCCCTTCCACATTTCCCCTTTGGTAGCCATAAGTTTGTTTCCCATAGCCATAAGACTCTTTCTGGTTTCGCAAATAAGTTCATTTGTATCATTTTTTTAAAATTAGATTCCACATATGAGCAATAAAGGTAATTTTAAATGTAGCCACATTAAATAAGCAAAAGAAAACAAATAACATTAATTTCAACAATATATTTGATTTAACTCAACATGTCCCAAACTTTAACATGTACTCAGTATCAAAACCATTAACCTGATGTTTTTCAACTTTTTTGTGCTACAATTTTGAAATCCGTTTACAGAGCGTCTCAGTGAGAACAAGCTACATTTCACCTGCTTGACCATCACATGTTGCTACTGTGTCTGATAGTGCAGGTTTAGAGCAAAGAAATAGTGATCACACTCTCTTTTTATACCAATTTCCACATTGGATTCCCCCAACTTAATATAACAAATATAGCATGGAGTACTTTACACGTTGATTGACTTGCTGAAAAATAGAGGGATCAGGAGTTTAAATCAGGTCTTTTGAATCCAAATATAAATTTAAGTCAAATGAGAAATACCTTACACATTCCAGAAAAACACAGTTGAGTGAACCATTCACCTGCCTGCTTTTTATTTTATTGACTCAACAGAAGCATCTTGTGTCAGACTGAATACCTGGCTCACAGCTCCCACCAAACTGGGATCCATCTAATTTATACTAAGAGAGGTCTCATCAGATTTGCTTTGCTTTTTGTTCCCTATGTTTTGGCCTCCTGTACCCTTGGCTGTTCCTCTAGTCTGGAGCTTGTGTTCTGGTCCCAATGTTTGGTATGTTTACAGACTTTAGTAAGACTTTCAAGCATCATGCTGAACACTCTGCCTTCTTGATTTCATTCAATTCTCACAAACAAAAACATCTGAAATTGGAATTATGACAGTTGTTTTCAAGATAAGGAAATTGGGGCTCCAAAAGTTTAATAAAATTGACAAAAGTCGCAGACTCCTAACTGGTGGACAGCAGATCAAAACTCAGATCAGTGTAAAGAGAGCCACTTGTCACTTGATCACACAGTTCCTCTCAAGCTACCATTAAAAAAAGATCTGAATTAGGATTAAAAATTCAAGGCAACTTGTATGGGACCAATTCCATCTTTCAACAGTCTTATTTACATTCCGAGAGGGAGAATGAATAGATTCAGATAAAGAATTATGTTCCTTTTAAAATTTTTAATTGCTGAACTTTGAGTCTCCTCTCACTAATTTATTTGGGTGTTTATATTGAGAACTATGCTATCTCTGTCTATTTAATCATTCATTACCACAATGCTATAAAATACTTGATGGCCCTAAGAAGAGTTTCTTTCCTTGGTCCTATACTTCATACAAAATCCAGACACACTCCTTTTTATATATCAAAATAACAGAGAGCATCTGAACAGAAATCCTTTAGGAACCAAGAACTAGATTTTTTTTTTTCCTGCATCTTGAAGTCCATTATTTGGTCTTTTTTCCACACACTAGAATTTGGAGTCTTTTTAATAGATGGAATACTTAATTATTTGGGGGAGCAGTAATATCTGCTGTATGACAGCCCCTTCCTACTACAGCATTCAATAAAACAAAATAATCTTGATGGCAAAGATTACTGTTTCTAATCTCCAGCACCATTATGATCTGTAACTGTAAAGGACGCAATGAGTTACCTGTAAGTTCCCAGCGCTTGGTAGGTACCAGATGGAGGCTAAGCTGCTTCCCTCCTATTAACACTTACAAGACAGGATACAGGTTTCCATTTGCCAGAAAATGACTTTCATGTTTTGGTTACATTATCTCAAATATCTCCATACATTACAGAATCTTGCAGAGTGTTTGTTGCTGTTTGCCAAATGCAGTAACATCCAGGATCAAGCCAGCTGTTCATTTGTTGGGGTTTTATCCATTGTCTTAGTCCATTTGAGCTGTTATAACAACAACCTCCCCCCCCCAAAAAAAAATCACAAAGTGGGCAGCTAAAAAAACAACAGAAATTTCCCTCTCCCAATTCCGGGGCCTGGAAGTCTGAGATCAGGGTGCCAGCGTGGTCAGGTGAGGGCCCTCTTCCAGGAGGTATACCTCTGATTGTTTCCTCACACGGTGGAAAGGGATGAGGGAACCCGCAGAGCCTCTTTAATAAAGGCATCGATCCCATTTGTGAAGGCTCCACCTTCACGCCCTAAACACCATTCAAGGTTCCAACTCCTAACACTATCACTTGAATCATTCCACTTTCACCATAGGAATTTTGGGGAGACACAAACATTGAGGCCATGGCACCGTTTTCCAGGGGGACAGTTTGTGACTCTTACAGGCAGATGCTGTAAACAGCAGCAGGAGCCAGGTCAGGCACAACTGCAGAAATGAAGTGCAGAGAAGACTTGGTACTCTCTTGCATGTTTCCATGGCGCTTACCGCGCTCCTAGTAAAGATAATAAAACACATTAGGAGAAATTTATTGGGGACATTTTTCTCAATGAGATCAAATCAGAACATTCTTTTACATGAGAGCTGTTAAAAAAAATTGAAAATGATCTATTTTGATATTAAAAACTGTCTTTCTTCTTCTAAAGCTTGTACAACTCCTTTAGGAGTTTCCTAAGTGGCAGTGTTATCCAGAAACCCATAATTTCCTACTCGCTGAATGTTTTCCATTTATAATTTTCTCTAAAAATGGATTATGTGAATTTTTCTAAGCCAAATCATCACATTTCTCTTTATCATCCTCTGGTAGAAAGCATTTCAACCTTGTTTTAAACAATATGACTTCACTGCAAGCCTACCTTGTTCTGTTCCTCACACTCTCTCCAGCACTGCCTGGTTCCTGAAATTTTCCTTAGTCTCCAGTTCCAAGGATATATTTATCCTTAAAGACAGGTAAATCTGGGTGATGAAACTTTATCTCAATCTGCATAGTGCCATTTCTTGCAGGGCTGCTGGAAAAGGTAGGATAACATATAGGGAACATTTAACATATCCAACATCTATTTCTGCTTTATTGACTATGCCAAAGCCTTTGACTGTGTGGATCACAAGAAACTGTGGAAAATTCTGAGAGGATGGGAATACCAGACCACCTGACCTGCCTCTTGAGAAATCTGTATGCAGGTCAGGAAAAAACAGCTAGAATGGGACATGGAACAACAGACTGGTTCCAAATAGGAAAAGGAGTACGTCAAGGCTGTATATTGTCACCCTGCTTATTTAACTTATATGCAGAATACATCATGAGAAATGCAGGACTGAAAGAAACACAAGCTGGAATCAAGATTGCCAGGAGAAATATCAATAATCTCAGATATGCAGATGATACCACCCTTATGGCAGAAATTGAAGAGGAACTAAAGAGCCTCTTGATGAAAGTGAAAGAGGAGGGTGAAAAAATTGGCTTAAAGCTCAACATTCAGAAAACGAAGATCATGGCATCCAGTCCCATCACTTCATGGAAAATAGACAGGGAAACAGTGGAAACAGTGTCAGACTTTCTTTTTCTGGGCTCCAAAATCACTGCAGATGGTGACTGCAGCCATGAAATCAAAAGACGCTTACTCCTTGGAAGAAAAATTATGACCAACCTAGATAGCATATTCAAAAGCAGAGACATTACTTTTCCAACAAAGATCCGTATAGTCAATGCTATGGTTTTTCCATTAGTCATGTATGAATGTGAGAGTTGGACTGTGAAGAAGGCTGAGCGCCAAAGAATTGATGCTTTTGAACTGTGGTGTTGGAGAAGACTCTTGAGAGTCCCTTGGACNAACTAAAGAGCCTCTTGATGAAAGTGAAAGAGGAGGGTGAAAAAATTGGCTTAAAGCTCAACATTCAGAAAACGAAGATCATGGCATCCAGTCCCATCACTTCATGGAAAATAGACAGGGAAACAGTGGAAACAGTGTCAGACTTTCTTTTTCTGGGCTCCAAAATCACTGCAGATGGTGACTGCAGCCATGAAATCAAAAGACGCTTACTCCTTGGAAGAAAAATTATGACCAACCTAGATAGCATATTCAAAAGCAGAGACATTACTTTTCCAACTAAGGTCCGTCTAGTCAATGCTATGGTTTTTCCATTAGTCATGTATGAATGTGAGAGTTGGACTGTGAAGAAGGCTGAGCGCCGAAGAATTGATGCTTTTGAACTGTGGTGTTGGAGAAGACTCTTGAGAGTTCCTTGGACTGAAAGGAGATCCTACCAGTCCATTCTGAAGGAGATCAGTCCTGGGATTTCTTTGGAAGGAATGATGCTAAAGCAGAAACCCCAGTACTTTGGCCACCTCATGTGAAGAGTTGACTCATTGGAAAAGACTCTGATGCTGGGAGGGATTAGGGGCATGAGGAGAAGAGGACGACCGAGGATGAGATGGCTGGATGGCATCACTGACTCGATGGGTGTGAGTCCGAGTGAACTCGGGGAGTTGGTGATGGATAGGGGGCCTGGCGTGCTGTGATTCATGGGGTCGCAAAGAGTCGGACATGACTGAGTGACTGAACTGAACTGAACTGAACTTGACAAAGAAGCTACTAGGTCTTCATCTAAGAACCTGTCCTTTTCTTTCTGGACACCCAGTTGTATTTCATTCCTCAGGCTCACTCATAGGTAAGTATCACCAAGAGTCTGAGTTCTAGCCACTGGAAGATTGGAAGAAGCACTGTGTGCTACTTTCAGGCCTTGCTTATTAAAAAAAGAAGAAGAAGAAGAAGATGATGATGACGATTTAACTGGCATTATTGTAAGGCCAGCAGGCTTCCCTGGTGGCTCAGATGGTAAAGAATCTGCCTGCAATGCAAGAGACCAGAGTTCAGTCTCTGAATCGAGATGAACCCCTGGAGGAGTGCATGGCAACCCAGTCTAGTATTCTTGCCTGGAGAATCCCCACAGACAAAGGAACCTGGCAACTACAGTTCATGGGGTTGCAAAGAATTGGACACGACTGAGTAACTAACCAACAACAGCAACCATAACTGTAAGGCTATGAGTTTATAACACTTTACATGAAGTGGTATATTGTTAATTAAAGGTGTATATTGAACCCAAAGAAGGCATAAGAAGATTAGAAAGAGATATGGAATATACAAACAGTGGGCACAAAATAAAACATAAAGATATCCAATTAATCCAAAAACAGTCAAAAAAAGAAAGAAAGAAAAAAAAAAACACAGGACAGATGAAGCAAATGGGAAACAACTAACAAGATGGCATGTTGAAACCCCAGAGTATAAATAATTATATTAAAAATAAGCACTCCAAACAGAAGTAAAAGGCAGGTGATGTGATCAGTTCGGAAAGCAAAAAGAAAGGACAAACTACATATTGTCTACAAAAAAACACATTTTGTATATACATACACACACACACAGATTACAAGTAAGGCATGCATGTGCACGTGCTAAGTTGCTTCAGTCGTGTTCAGCTCTTTGCGACCATATGTACTATAGCCCGCCAGCCTCCTTAATCCATAGGACTCTCCAGTTTGGAAGAGGACAAACATTGCAAGTACTCATTAAAGAAGCTATCTCGCGCAGCAGCATTTATATCATACATAGAAGACTTGAGAACAGGGCATTTTGCTGAAAATAAAGAGGAATGATACTAAATGATAAAGGAGCTATTTTCCAAGAGGACATAACAAATCTAATTTTATACCCATCTACCAATACAGCTTCAAAGTACCATGAAGCAAAACCAGTAGCTATAAAATTAAAAATAAGCAAATGCACCATTAACATTAGAGATTTCAATATTCCTCTCTTAGTAATCAGAACAAACAGAGGAAATCAGTAAGGATGTAGAAGAACTTAACACACTGTTGAGCCATTTATCTATTTGAGATTTATAGAACCTCTCATGCCAACAGAATCTTTTTTCCTAATGCCCAGGGGATCATTCTCCAACATAGACCACATTCTCAGGGGAATAGGAACCTGGGGTGGGATAAACTGTATATTCTTTGGTCACATGACTTTAGACAAGAAACTGATAACAGAAAAGTATCTGGGAGAAAAGCCATCAAATATTTGGAAATTGAAGAATATACATAAATAATTCAAGGGTCAAATGGAGAATCGGAAGAAAAATTAGAAGACATTTTAAATTGAGTGGAAACAAAAATATGACATAGAAAAACATGTGCAAACAGCTACAGGAGGACTTGAGGCATTTGTAGCATAAATGTTCATGTTAGAGAGAATGACAGTCTCATACCACTGATCTGAGCTTCTACCTTAAGAAACTGGGGGCGGGAAGCAAACGCACCAAATCAAATGAAAGAAAGAAAAAATAAAGAGAAAAAAAATGTAATTGCAAAGAGAAAAAAATAGAAAATCAATGGAAGAAAGAAAAGGTTCTTTGAAACGATCAATAAAAATGATAAACCACTAGTCAGATTGAATAATGAATGACAGAGAAGAGACACAAGTTGCTGAAGTCAGAACTGAAACAGGGACTTCTCCATAGATCAATCCTTCAGACACTGTCAGGATAAGAAAAAAAATATGTAAGGTTGTTGTTGTGGTTTAGTCTCTAAATCATGTCTGACTCTTTGTGATCACATGGACTGTAACCAGCCAGATTCCTCTGTCCTTGGAATTCTCCACAAAGAATACTGGAGTGGGTTTCCATTTCCTTCCCCAGGGGGTCTTCCCAACCCAGGGATGGAACCCATGTTTCTTACATTGCAGGGGAATTCTTTACCACTGAGCCACCAGGGATGCCTATGTAATGGTATGTACATGTGCATGAGTGGGTCAACAGCACACACAGCTGGTTCTTTGAAGAGACCAATAGAGTTGAAAAGCCCTAGCAAAAATTTTGTGAGACAGAGACAATATAAGGAAATATCCTGAACAACCAAAGGGCATAGTATTCTAAATCTTAAAGAAATTAAAATATATAGCAAATAAATTTACTAACTAAATTTACTAAATTTCAGTTCAGTTCAGTTCAGTTGCTCAGTCGTGTCCGACTCTTTGTGACCCCATGAATCGCAGCACCCCAGGCCTCCCTGCCCATCACCAACTCCCGGAGNATATCCAATTAATCCAAAAACAGTCAAAAAAAGAAAGAAAGAAAAAAAAAAACACAGGACAGATGAAGCAAATGGGAAACAACTAACAAGATGGCATGTTGAAACCCCAGAGTATAAATAATTATATTAAAAATAAGCACTCCAAACAGAAGTAAAAGGCAGGTGATGTGATCAGTTCGGAAAGCAAAAAGAAAGGACAAACTACATATTGTCTACAAAAAAACACATTTTGTATATACATACACACACACACAGATTACAAGTAAGGCATGCATGTGCACGTGCTAAGTTGCTTCAGTCGTGTTCAGCTCTTTGCGACCATATGTACTATAGCCCGCCAGCCTCCTTAATCCATAGGACTCTCCAGTTTGGAAGAGGACAAACATTGCAAGTACTCATTAAAGAAGCTATCTCGCGCAGCAGCATTTATATCATACATAGAAGACTTGAGAACAGGGCATTTTGCTGAAAATAAAGAGGAATGATACTAAATGATAAAGGAGCTATTTTCCAAGAGGACATAACAAATCTAATTTTATACCCATCTACCAATACAGCTTCAAAGTACCATGAAGCAAAACCAGTAGCTATAAAATTAAAAATAAGCAAATGCACCATTAACATTAGAGATTTCAATATTCCTCTCTTAGTAATCAGAACAAACAGAGGAAATCAGTAAGGATGTAGAAGAACTTAACACACTGTTGAGCCATTTATCTATTTGAGATTTATAGAACCTCTCATGCCAACAGAATCTTTTTTCCTAATGCCCAGGGGATCATTCTCCAACATAGACCACATTCTCAGGGGAATAGGAACCTGGGGTGGGATAAACTGTATATTCTTTGGTCACATGACTTTAGACAAGAAACTGATAACAGAAAAGTATCTGGGAGAAAAGCCATCAAATATTTGGAAATTGAAGAATATACATAAATAATTCAAGGGTCAAATGGAGAATCGGAAGAAAAATTAGAAGACATTTTAAATTGAGTGGAAACAAAAATATGACATAGAAAAACATGTGCAAACAGCTACAGGAGGACTTGAGGCATTTGTAGCATAAATGTTCATGTTAGAGAGAATGACAGTCTCATACCACTGATCTGAGCTTCTACCTTAAGAAACTGGGGGCGGGAAGCAAACGCACCAAATCAAATGAAAGAAAGAAAAAATAAAGAGAAAAAAAATGTAATTGCAAAGAGAAAAAAATAGAAAATCAATGGAAGAAAGAAAAGGTTCTTTGAAACGATCAATAAAAATGATAAACCACTAGTCAGATTGAATAATGAATGACAGAGAAGAGACACAAGTTGCTGAAGTCAGAACTGAAACAGGGACTTCTCCATAGATCAATCCTTCAGACACTGTCAGGATAAGAAAAAAAATATGTAAGGTTGTTGTTGTGGTTTAGTCTCTAAATCATGTCTGACTCTTTGTGATCACATGGACTGTAACCAGCCAGATTCCTCTGTCCTTGGAATTCTCCACAAAGAATACTGGAGTGGGTTTCCATTTCCTTCCCCAGGGGGTCTTCCCAACCCAGGGATGGAACCCATGTTTCTTACATTGCAGGGGAATTCTTTACCACTGAGCCACCAGGGATGCCTATGTAATGGTATGTACATGTGCATGAGTGGGTCAACAGCACACACAGCTGGTTCTTTGAAGAGACCAATAGAGTTGAAAAGCCCTAGCAAAAATTTTGTGAGACAGAGACAATATAAGGAAATATCCTGAACAACCAAAGGGCATAGTATTCTAAATCTTAAAGAAATTAAAATATATAGCAAATAAATTTACTAACTAAATTTACTAAATTTCAGTTCAGTTCAGTTCAGTTGCTCAGTCGTGTCCGACTCTTTGTGACCCCATGAATCGCAGCACCCCAGGCCTCCCTGCCCATCACCAACTCCCGGAGTTCACTCAGACTCACATCCATTGAGTCAGTGATGCCATCCAGCCATCTCATCCTCGATTGTCCCCTTCTCCTCCTGCCCCCAATCTCTCCCAGCATCAGAGTCTTTTCCAATGACTCAACTCTTCGCATGAGGTGGCCACAGTACTGGAGTTTCAGCTTTAGCATCAGTCCTTCCAAAGAACACTCAGGACTGATCTCCTTTACAATGGATTTGTTGGATCTCCTTGCAGTCCAAGGGACTCTCAAGAGTCTTCTCCAACACCACAGTTCAAAAGCATCGATTCTTCAGCGCTCAGCCTTCTTCACAGCCCAACTCTCACATCCATACATGACTACTGGAAAAACCATAGCCTTGACTAGACGAACCTTAGTTGGGAAAGTAATGTCTCTGCTTTTGAATATGCTCTCTAGGTTGGTTATAACTTTTCTTCCAAGGAGTAAGCGTCTTTTGATTTCATGGCTGCAGTCACCAACTGCAGTGATTTTGGAGCCCAAAAGAATAAAGTCTGACACTGTTTCCACTGTTTCTCCATCTATTTCCCCTACATTTGCAAATGCAGATAAAAAAAGACAAATTCCTATGAAAACAAATGTTTCCACAAACTGAAACAAAGTGTAATATTAACAAAATCTAAATAATCATATTAAATACTTCAAAGATGTACATGAAAATATTCTCAGGAAAAGATGGCTAGACCAATAAACTCTTCCAGGCATTTGAAATATATATATACATATATACACTAATAGCATGCTTCTTTTTCCCCCTCAGAAAGTGGGAGAATAGAGAAATTCTCTAATTTGCTTTATGAAGCCTAGACATATGGAAACTAGAAAGGGGGCTAACAAAACTGAAGAATACTAAGCAATCTCTCTCACAGATAGAAAATAAAAAAAAATCAGTAAAATATTAATAGATATATAATAGACATATAATAGATATAGATATATAATAAACATCAAATACCTTTCAACCAAGTTGGATTTATTTCAGAAATTCAAAGGTGGCTTAATAATTGCAAATTAATCAATGTGAGTTTTAATATTAACAGAATAAAGGAAAGGCATCATATTGTCATCATGGTAGACAGAGGAAAATCGTTTTATCAATGTCATCATTGCTTCATAATAGAAAAGAAACACTCTAAGCAAAGAATAGAGGCAAACTTTCTTGATAGATATTATTAAGAAATAATTCTGCAGCCAGTACAAAGAAATGAAATAAGATATATGGATCAGAAAGGAAGAAAAGAGCATCATTGTTTACAATTAGCATAACTGCAGAAGTAAAGTATGTAACAAAGTTGACTATTTACCATTTAGAATCGAAGAATGAATTCAGATAATTGTTGGATGCAGATCAATATACAAAACTCAGTTACATGCTTATATTCCATCAAAAAATTTAAATAAGCATTTTTAAAATGCCACTTAAATATCATTAAAATGTCGGATGTTTAACAGTAAATCTAATAAGACATGCTTTGCATGTGATGCTAGTGGTAAAGAACCTGCCTGCCAAGAGTCACAGGAGATGCAGGTAAAATCCCTGGGTCAGGAAGATCCCCTGCAGGAGGGCACAGCAACCCGCTCCAGTATTCTTGCCCAGAGAATCCCACGGACAGAAGAGCCTGGCGGGCTACAATCCATGGGATCGCAAAGAGTCGGACACGACGGAAGGAACTTAGCAGCACAGAGCACAATAAATGACATATAAGACCTATATTCACTGTACAAGAGAGAACCATTAACCGAAACCTAAATATAAGGAGAGATACATCCTGATAATCTGTTGAAAGGCCCACTATTAGAAATATTTCCGTTTTCCTCAAACTGAACCATAAAGTGATTGTGACAAAATACCACATATTTTTTAATTGAATATTGATAGTTCAGTTCAGTCATATTGATAAGGTGATTCTAAATGTATGTGGAGTTTCAAAGTGATAGTCGCTGCAAGGGCAAAATTAAGGAAAAGGTTGTATCATTTATTAGAAGACAATAAGCGTTCCCTGGTGGCTCAGCTGGTAAAGAATCTGCTTGCAACGCAGGAGACCCGGCTTTGATCCTGGGTTGGGAAGATTCCCCTGAAGAAGGAAAAGTTTACCCACTCCAGTATTCTGGCCTGGAGAATTCCATGGACTACAGTCCATGGAGTCGCCAAGAGTCAGACTGAGCAACTTTCACTTTCACTTTCAAGACTTACTATAAAGCTTATAGTAAGTAAAGAAGTAAAGCTTCATGACACTGTGGTATCGGTACAAACATAAACTATACACAGAGTCACCCTCAAGCAGCTTTCCAGGATCAGCTAGGCAGAGTTTGGAGTCAAATGAGTTGGACCTAGAATTTCTAATTCTTCCAGTTGTTGTCACTTTCAGTTCAGTTCAGTTCAGTTGCTCAGTCATGTCTGACTCTTTGTGATCCCATAGACTGTAGCACACCAGGCTTCTCTGTCCATCACCAATTCCCAGAGCTTACTCAAACTCATCGTGTTGGTGATGCCATCCAACCATCACACCCTCTGTCATCCCCTTCTCCTCCTGCCTTCAGTCTTTCCCAGCATCAGGGTCTTTTCCAATGAGTCAGTTCTTCGCATCAAGTGGCCAAAGCACTGGAGTTTCAATTGCTGTGACTTTGGGCCAATCATTTTTTTTTAATATATATAAATTTAGGCCAATCATTTAATATCTCCAACCATGCCTTTCATTTGTATATAGGGTTTGACAATAATTCAAATGTCATTATAAAAATTAAGTAATATATTTAAGGTGCATAGCATTTAACACAATGTCTGACACTCAACAAACCCCAGAAAATTTAAATGTAACTGTCAATGCATGTTAAACAGTTAGGAGAATATCTAGCCTGTGGTAAGCAATCAATGTTAACAGCAATCATTATATTAATATTAAAAAGGCCAATGTGGAAATAATGTGTGCCCAATGCTAAGCCTTTATTATTCACTCTCTAAAAAGGATTGTGCAGAAATATTCAGGAGTGACACTAAAATTCTAGAGACAGGCAGATTTGTCCTCAGTCCTGAAGTGGGTAATTGCTCCAAATCTCCTGATTTTCTAAAAGACCTGGAGAATGTAGGGAAAAAAAAAAAAAAGAACTTACCTCTCTGGTAGTTATTCCGGAAGTATGGGGACCATGTTGATAATAACTAAAAATTGCAATTCGAGGAATTTCTTCACAGCACCTCTGGGTCCCATCACCCCTGTTTCACTACAAGAGTGTTTAGCCATTTTCAATCTGTGCCTCATTAGACAGTTAGCAGCAGGTGCTTCCTATAGAGACGTTTGGAAAACAAGCTTTGTGAGGAGTCAGGGGTGGGGTCCTCTCTCACCCTCCCGACCTTGTCCACTCTGTTCTGCGGAGGCTGGGGGACACTGGAGAGAGGCTTTGGGAGAGAGGCATCTTGCCGCTGAGCCGCCCGGCGCAGTTTCTTTCTCTCAGTTTACACGTCCGCTCAAAGCACGGGTTGTGTGGTTTAGTCGCTCAGTCATGTCCGAGTCTTTGCAACTCCAAGAACGGTGCCCAGCCAGGCTCCTTTGTCCTTGGGATTCTCCAGGCAAGAATACTGGAGTGGGGTGCCATTTCCTTCTCCGGGGAATCTTCCAGACCCTGGAATCAAACCCGGGTCTCCTGCACCGCAGGTGTATTCTTTACCAACTGAGCCAACAGGGAAGCCCCAAAGCGTGGAAAATGTTGCCATTTTGTCTCATCAGGGAATCCTTAGCTCTTGTGGACTCCTTCCCTTTCCTGTAACCTGATGGGACATGCACGTGGTCTAAGAGGTCAAACGCTCCAGCCAAATGCAGCCACTTTATTCCTGGACATGAAAGACCTAGGAGAACCCATGACTACCCACGTGGCCTTGGCACAGCCACTTCACCTCTGCATACCTTGGTGTACCTTTCTGGGAAATGGGAGGGAGGTGGCAGGGAGGCTCAGGAGGGAGGGGACATCGGTATACCTGTGGCTGATTCAAGTTGGCATATGGCAGAAACCAACACAATGTTGTAAAGCAATTATCCTTCAATTAAAAATAAATAAATTTAATTAAAAAAAATCATTTTTCAAGCCAGAGCTGAGGATTGAATACAATCTAGAGTGATCAGATTTTCATGTCTATCTCTTCCTATTTGACTTTGAGGAATTTCCTCAGCTAAAGGTCTACCCTCATCCATCCACTCCAGACTCTGGGATATTTCCCAATAGAAATCTTCCAGCCTCTCCTCAGGGTCTTTGCTCAGCAAATGACTATCCCCCCAAGACACACTCTTCCCTTCCAGATGTGCCTGTGGAAATAAAATACTGCTTTCTAGGGAGCTCTGTCTTTTTACCTGTTTAGAATGAATCTCATCGGATTGTAGGAGCTCTCAGCACTTGGTGATTCCCCTCCCCTGCTCCTGTCCCACACCATCAGCAGACAATTTTGATCGTCAGAAGCGGGGTACACAGTGGTGAAATGCTGCTCCCATCCTACAGCTCACAAGTGAGCCATCTCAATGAAGAACTTCCCAGCCAAACATGCCACCAGTCCTGAAGTTGGAAACCCCGCCCTTATACAGCGTGGTGTCCAAATCCTCAGCTTGTCCTTCAGACCCTCTGTGACCCGGTTCTGGATACAACAGCCCCATTTTATACCTTGGCCCTTTCATATGTCATTTTTCCATCTTCTTAGTCTAAAGCCTGAAACATTAGGAATGTGTGAATTCCATGAAGACAGGGGTGTGTGTGTGTGTGTGTGTGTGTGTGTGTGTGTGTGTGTTTTCATTTTATCCACAGCCGTGTCCCCAGGTGCTTGATAAACAATTGCTGAATGAGTTGGTGAACAGAAAGGCAGCGCCTGCCCCCAGGGTTTGCACAGACTCTCTCCTCTGCCTGCAGTGTCTTCTCTTCTTGTTAAGCTAACAAGGCCCTCATCATCATTCAATATCTAAGCAGGCCCCCTCTTCGAGATGTCCCTCCTTGCCCCAGACCCAGTGTCCCACCTCCTCCACTGTGCTGTTGGTACCTTTGACATCTGCCTGGCTTGTCTCGTCACATTGTTCTGTAATTTAGCTTTCTCTGCATGCCTCTTCTCTGCCTGATTACAAGAGCTTTCAAGGCAGGTCTGCTGTCTTAATTATTTGAACATCTCCATCACTGTTCATAGCGCCTGGCACCGAAGAGGTTCTCAGTAAAGATATTTTGAATGAATGAGTGAGCGCGCGATGACTAGAGGTGTGACAGGCATGGTGCTAAGTGTGAAGCTGGAATGTGGGCGTCAGTTCATCTAGGAGGCAGCAGGGGGTGAAACATCCCTTCTCCGCGTCACTTAATGATTCTGCTCATCACCGGGAAGGATGCAGGTCCCTTGTGCAGGGTACCAACTGTTTCCTAGTAGCTGTCGTGGACATAAGCTGGGATTTGGGAGAACAGAGAATAGATTCACAAGAATAGGAGAAATTGAGAGCATGTATTAAGACAGACGCAAAGTGTAACTTGCACCACTCTGGGTAATTTCTCCACTTTTTATAGAGGAAATACCACACTTGCATGGAGGCAATGGGGGAGAATTGATGTTTTCAGGGTGAAGGCAGACACTCAGGGGACTGATGGAGCAGACGAGGGTCAGGCAGTCACACGGCCTCCCTGCGGTTGGTTACGAGAAAGGTGAAACTCCACACGGGGCCAGGTGAGCTGAGTGTCAAGGTGGCAGGGAAGGTGGAAGAGGAGAAAGAAGTCAGGGCAGGGAGCCAGCCCAGGGGGAGGGGACACATTTACCGCTGGAAAATTCTCCCAGGGTTGAGTCTGGGGGGCATAGCAACTGTGCTAATCCCTCAGAATTTAAGGTGATTTTGCAGGAAAACGGAGTAAAATGTGTTGTCCCAAACAGTTGATTTTGGCCTGTTCACTGATGCTCAGAGTAAGGAAGAACAGATCTAGCATTGGTACAGGTCTAGAGAAAAAGGGAAAGAGAGGGACCCAAGAAAGTTATTGCAGAAAACTGCTGACTAAATTGCTAAACAAATTTGGCAGTCTTAGTTGTCTTATTGGATAATCCCACAAATACATCTTGTGAAATTGTTCGAGAAAATAGGGCAGGCAGAGAAAGAAAATCGCTCCTTAATAGAGAAGAGTGATCTAAAATAAAATCCAGAGAGTGTTGAACTTATGATGTGGGGCCGCCATATGTAAAGGCTCTTCTGTCCATGGGATTCTCCAGGCAAGATTTCTGGAGTGGGTTGCTATTTGCTTCTCCAGGGGATCTTTCCAATGCAGGGAATGAAGCTGGGTCTCCTGCACTGCAGGCAGATTCATTATCGTCTGAGACACTAGGGAAATCCCCTTAATTCTCTAAGGGAAGAGACTTTGGGGGCAGTCAGATAGCTGCATAAACAATTCCATGAACCAATGAGAAAAAAGACACTTCTCTTAGGACTCTATGCAATTGTTATATTGTTCTGAGAGCACTCTCCTATGAGCATAAGAAGCTCAACAAGGACAGTGTTTTAAGTCAAACCAAACATTTTTGGAAATTTTTATAGAGATAAATGTTGAGGTTTTGGCTCATTTAGCAGCAGTGTTTATTTGAATTTTTCAATTAGCAAAGTCCTTGATAGAATTACCTTCCCATTTTACATTTTACACCCATTGGTCTTAATTGCCTAAAGCATTTTTGCTATGGTATATTTAAGTTTGGGGCTTCCCTGGTGGCTCAGACGGTAAAGAATCTGTCTGCAATGCAGGAGACCCAAGTTCGATCCCTGGGTCAGGAAGATCCCCAGAGAAGGGAATGGCTACCTACACCAATATTCTTTCTTGGAGAATTCCATGGACAGAGGAGCCTAGCAGGCTTAAAATCTATATCAACATTTGAGAAAAGAAGGATTTCACATTAAAATTCATATTTATCCTTTCAATTTAAAAAATCCTAAAGATCTGGCCATTTGGAACCTTTTTTTCCTCATAGTGTCTTTGGATGGATCTGCCCCCTGCCAGTCCCCTTGTTGCCTTCCATCATGATTTAACAAGATTTATAAATGTTTTTATTGAAACATAGTTAAGTTACAATATTGTGTTTGTTTCAGGTACTTAGAATCTTCTCCATTATGAATTCTGGGAGGGTCTTGAGGATTCTGGCTGCCCCTCATCCCGCTCCCTGTAGCCTTACTCCTATATTTGCCCAGTTCGCTCTGATGGATATTTTGTTTCCCCAAGTCACACTGTCCCAATGGTCTCTTGGTCCAGTGAAGCTCAAATATGGTCCCCACTCACAGACCCTGCATGACAGCTCCTGCCCATCCAGAAGGGATCTCCAGACACTAACTGGTTTGATCGTTACCTTGGTCCTTAGTTAACAGGACCATCAGAGAGTTTGAATAGAGAGCTCTTTATCATCTGTACCTTATAATATTCTGTGGGGTACTTCGATGCTTACAATTGCAGGACACCAGAAAAGGCACGGATACCATCCCTGTGTGTGTGTCAGGGCTACCACAACCACAGAGGCCAGTGCAGTGCTGACAACATGTTTTGTGAAACGATTGAATGACTTAATGGCTACTGTTTATAGAATACATACTATTTACCAGCCACTTTTCATGTATTTTCTCAACCAACTGTTACAGCAATCTAGTGATGTGGGTGGGTGTCTTAGTCTCCAAAGTTGACATGAGACCCATGAAGCTTAGAGAGGTAAATCATTTATTTGAGATCTCATAGTTGAATTTCAAAGCACTTTAGTCAGACAAAGCACTTTGACTCCAAAGCACTTTAATTGAATGGATAATCGAATGAATGAAGGTATCAGTGATGGAAGGAATGAATCTATGAAAACGCTAGTTATCAGGCTTGAGTCTCATCAGAGTGTGACACAGTGATTCTCAATCCAGGTTGCCCACTGGATCAACCGTGGAAATTTAAAACCACTTATGACCTGGGCTCCACCCCCAGAGACTCTGGTTGAACTGGGGACAAGAGTGGGCATTAGGATTTTTTTTTTTAAGCTCTGAAGTGATATTTACATATACTCAGGGTTAGGGAAAAGGACATTATTCACGAGGCCTGGTTACATGATGAAGGAGATAAAGCTCATATTGGATACTTCTAGAAGTCAAGTATGTGTATTTTTAAGAATTACATAGAATGATTCTTATCATCCAGCAAGTTTGAGCACCACTGTAGTAAAACTGAGGCAGCTGATTTTGTGTCTCCTGTCCAAGGATAAGGATTATGCCTGGACATAGAAATTGGCCTGATTTTGCAAGGGGATCAGAGGCAATAAAAGCTCATTCGCTCCACCTACTGTTGGAGAAGGCAATGGCACCCCACTCCAGTACTCTTGCCTGGAAAATCCCATAGATGCAGGAGCCTGATAGGCTGCAGTCCATGGGGTCGCTGAGAGTCAGAGACGACTGAACGACTTCACTTTCACTCTTCACTTTCATGCATTGGAGACGGCATTGGAAATGGCAACCCACTCCAGTGCTCTTGCCTTGAGAATCCCAGGGACGGGGGAGCCTGGTGGGCTGCTGTCTATGGGGTCGCACAGAGTCGGACACGACTGAAGCAACTTAGCAGTGATGGACAAGAGAGACCCACCAGATAGAGTGAAGTAGATGGCCAGTAATTTGGTGCTCTTCAAACTGACCATTCTTAAGTGTTCTTTAACATTTATTTCATAGGGCTTAGAGTGATTGATTTGCTACAAATGCAGATATAGGTACATGAATGTGTTTCCTTGGTTTTTATTTTATTATTTTTTAATAACATTTTATTGCTGTGACAGCATTTTGTAAGAAGCAAATCGTTTAATAGAGAAATGTTAGGTTTTTGTTTTGAAATTCATTTGTATTACTTTCTAACTTTGGCAGAATAATATAGTCAAATTATATTAGGCAGTTTTATTTTGTGGGTACTGAGAACTACTTATGTGATATCCCTAAATAGAGATGAGAAAGCCCACCATATACTGTTAGAGGCATCGTGCTAGGTCCTTTAAAGGACCAAAGGAAAAAAAAAAAAGAAAAGAAAAAGCAATGAACTCTTCCCTCTAGTGGGGAAAATTGTACATGCAGGGACTCAGAAACTGCCCATTATAAAATCTCAGGAATAAGACTGGTTTAGGGACACCATGGGGCTTTCCTGGTTGCTCAACTGGTAAAGAATCCGCCTGCAATGCAGGAGACCTGGGTTCAATCCCTGGGTCGGGGAGATCTCCTGGAGGAGGGCATGGCAACCCACTCCAGTATTCTTGCCTGGAGAATCCCGAGGACAGAGGAGCCTGGCAGGGTACAGTCCTTAGAATTGCAGAATCGTACATGACTGAAGCAACTTAGCACAAGGCCACCACATTCAGTAAGAAAATGAGGAGAGGGCTTAGCCTCACCTCAGGTATCTCAGAGGGATTAGTGTGGGTCGGCTTTGTGCTGTATACTGACCTAAATGCCCTGGATAGGGATGAGTGAAATAGACAAGAAAGATCCTGGCTTTCATAAAAGGTATATTCTAGCTGAGTTTTAAATTATCCATATTAAAAAATCAGCAAAGACCTGAATAGACATTCTTCCATAGAAGGTATAGGCCCACAGATGCATGAGAAGGTGTTCAACATCACTAAATGTCAGGGGAATGCAAATTGAAACCACAGTGAGGTATCTCCTCACATTGTTAGAATTTTTGTTTTCGTTCAGTCGCTCAGTCGTGTCTGACTCTGTGACCCATGGACTGCAGCACACTAGGCTTCCCTGTCCTTCACCATCTCCTGGAGTTTGCTCACACTCATGCGTGGCTACTATCAAAATGAGAAGAGATAAGTGTTGGTGAGGATGTGGAGAAAAGGGAACCCCTGTGCACTGTTGATGGTACGTGAACAGGGGAAACCACTCTGGAGAACAGTGTAGAGCTTCCTCCAAGATTAGAAATAGAACTACCATGTGACTCAGCAATTCAAACTTCTGGGTATAAAAAAAAAAAATCTCAAGGAGATATCTGAAGTCCCATGTTCATTGCAGCATTGATCAAAAGAGTCAAGACATGGAGACAAACTAAGAGCTCCTTAAATGAATGAATGGATAATATATATGTAAAATGGAACATTTCCCAACCTTTACAAAAAGGGAAATCCCATCAGCTGAAGCAACATGGATGGAAGTGGAGAGCGTTATGCTGAGTGAAATAAACCAAAACAGCTTCTTCATGCTGGCTAGCACTTACATGTGGAATCTAGAAAAAATGTGGAGTCAGTAGAAACAGAGAATTAAAAAGTGATTGTGGGGTGTTGGGAGGTGAGGAAAACAGGAAGAGTCTGGTAAAAGGGTACAAACTTGCAGTTACAGGAATGGCAAGGTTTGAGGATCTAATGTGAACTTGAGAGTTCTCACGCTGAAAAGAAGTGACTATGGGAGGTGATGACTGTGATCGTTAGCTAGATGGAGAAGGATCCTCTCAGAGTGCATTTGCACATCACGTCGTCGTGTTGTCCTCTGTAGATACCATCCGCCCCAACGAGGTGCTCCCCAGCAAGAGCAGCCACCACAGTGAGAAGCCAGGGCCCCACAACTAGAGCGCAGACCCTGCTCACCGCAACTAGAGAAAGGTCTGTGCAGCAACGAAGACCCAGTGCAGTCAAATAAATACAGCTATTTAAAAATGCAAAATGTCTTATACTTGCATTTGCCAACTGGGTGAATGGATAATGGGGAGCAGTTCAAAGGCCCATCATCCGTGCTCTGTGCTAGGCACTAGGGCTTTAGTAATGAGCAAGAGAGGTCAGGTTTTACAAGTCTTTGTCCCAAGAACAGTGGAACTCACTGTAATGTCACAAACTGAAGGCAGCATATCATATTTATATTTTTAAAGACGGCTTTGTGAAGTGAGAGTTTTGCAAATGTAAAGGGTGAATTTTTCCCCCTATGAGGTCCCAAGCCCAAAGTCCATGAATTCCACTGCCTCACTTCTGATTATCACCCTTGAGACCAGTGGATCAGCCACCATGAGCCCTGTCATTGAGAGCGACTGTGGAAAGAGCATGAAAAAAAAGGAAAAAAGAAAAAAAAAAACACATGGCCAAAAGCCTTTTCCATTTATTATATTGGAAAATTCAATTTAATTTATTGAAAAGTATATTACTGGCAGGAGTAATCATGATATGAATTCAAAAGGCAAATATTAACACTCAACCTACAAGCCCAGGACTTAATGAGAACTCATCCAACATCTGGTCTCCCATTAAAAGGGCTCAGACGGCCCCTGTGATTTATATCTGAGTAAAAGTCACTCTCTGTCTCTCAGAAGTTCATTTTTTAAGGGACAAGATAGAGAAAGGAAAATAGGGGCAGAAAGTGTTAAAAAAGCAGCCCCAGACCCGACTGTGGGGTGATCCCCTGGTGGAGAAGCAGCTGTAACAGGCCGAACTCCAGGCTCAGACGGTGTCAGTAAACCCCCCACACAGTCTACAGTGGAGCCAGGGTGGGGCTGGGTCACAGCTTCTAGAGGCCAGCAGGCAAAGACCTGGGCCCTAGAGCAGCTTAGCTGCTTCCTTCTGAGTCTCAGTTTCCTCGTTTGTAAAATAGGTGCTTGAACCCATGATTTTTAAGGGATGTCCCCATTCTAAAAATGCCAATGCCTCTCTGTCATAAGGGAAGAAGGGACTGGTTCCAGTGTGGCCAAGAATGCTAGGTCCTGGGAAAAGCTTGGCCACTTCTTTGCAGTTTTTGAAAACTCTGGGCAATAGATACTTCGGTCTGTGGCCACGCCATTCTTCTCCCTACACATTGCCTGACAAATGTCAGAGCCTTTCATAAACTCTTGGAATAAACAAATTCACTTAACATACAAACAGGAGGGGCAAGAAAAAGTGCAAAGAGGGAAAACGATGCTAGAAGTATTCTGCTGTCAGTTTTGAAGAGCAGGAATTCTGGACCCCAGCTCCCCAAGTGAATCGCTTGTGCTCTATCCTTTTTGACAGCTGGGGGTTACGGCTACTGTTTGCAAATGAGGAGCAGGAAATCTAGAAAGGTCGATCCCTGTTTTATTCTTATTCACATATTCCTCCGAGAAGAATACAATCTGACAGGGGAAAAAAAAATCAAACCTTCAACAATAGGAGAAGGCATCAATAATACTATTAACTATTAGCCGTGAGAATCATCAGCGGGCCAGCCCGACGGGAGCTGTGCTGACGGGCGGCTTCTACTGGAAGTGGGCAGTGGGCATGGACTCATGGCAAAGGGCCTTTCCATGTAGCAGGAAACAACATGTTCTTTTTTCCATGGTGTGCTCCTTCTTTTCTTTAAGAAATGAAAAATAATCTGTTATTTGTCCTTGTGATTTCTAGCAATAAAAAAAAAAAAGGCAACCACAACCAAAAAACACCTCTTTTTGGAGAGAAGGAAATTATCCACTTAAAATACTTAGAACACTTAATCCCAGTAGTTGACTTAAATATCTTAATTCTGTTTCTCTCAGAATATTGATCATCCAGACACTTTCAGCCAAGCCACCACCCAGAGTCCGAGAGTTCATTCCTCCAGAAGCATTCTGAATGAGCAGCTCTGATGGTTAAACTGTCCAAGTACACTGAGTGCGCTGCACACACAGATGAAGACTTGGGTGTCCCCTCTCACTGAAGGACATGGCCCACATCCTGACCTGACCCTCCTAAAGGCCAGTTTAGAATCTCCTCACTGCTTTTCAACCACCCCAAGACACCATGTACCCTTTTTGCTGTGTAACAGAAATAACTTCCACCTGTCAGACGTCCTCTGACCAAACGTAGAAACAACCCCTTCAGCCCTAAGTGCATTCCTAGACAGAGGCTAATGTACATTTCATAAACACAAAGTCCTGGCCAAAGAAAGTTAAAGGATTTTTTTTATTATGGTTGTTGTTATCATTGATACACATCACAAGCTACACAAAATGCTGACCCAAAAGCAAATGTAGAAAAATAGTAGAACTATATTGGTTCTGATGACTTTGTTATTCCCATCACCGTAGTTTTACAATTTCCAAGGATGTTTGGGAGATGATAATTATTGTATACATTGTCACCAGAATAAGTATGCGTTAGGAATTCACAGTGGCATCAAGCTATACATTCAGGTTCTATTTTCAGAGAAAGGGACCGTGCTGAAGACCCTGCCTCTATTTACCTTCTACAACATAGGAGGTCACATTTGAAAACAAAATTAAAACATAATAAAACAAAATGAATTCCAGAGCCCCGCATTGTATAATGGATAAACAAAAAGCCACAGGCTGGTTCTCTTGGTTAAGCTAGAGTGTGATGATGTTTATGGACATAATCAGTGGGCCATTTATTTATTTGATAATCTGTTTCACCTATTAAGGGGCTTCCCTGGTGGCTCAGATGTTAAAGAATCTGCCTGCAAGCCAGGATACCCGGGTTTGATCCCTGTATTGGGACGAACCCCTGACAAAGGGAATGGCAATCCACTCCAGTATTCCTGCCTGGAGAATCCCATGACAGAGGAGCCCAGCAGGCTGCATTCCATGGGATCATAGTCAGACAAGATAGAGGAACTAACACTTTCACTTTTTGCACTTTCACCTATTAACTTGAAAAAAAAAAAAGTAGAATAAACAGTTTAGCCACAGAGCATCCAGAGACTTTGTACTACAGACTGATAAGATGCCATTCAGGAGGTGGTGCTTCTAGGCAGATTGAGCTATAAGCAGCACCACTGAACATCTCCTTTGACAAATTTCCTGCCTTGACACTGACCCAGGGATGGTGTCAGTGCCAGCAAGGAAGCTTGGAGGTCCCGCGTGAGAGGCACGGCTTATACCACTACGGCATCTCCTGTGGGCTAGCTTCCTCCTTCCAGACCCTGGCAGGATGCTGGCATCCTGGTAGAAGCAGTTTGGCTTGTTCTAAGAGATGCTGTGGTGGTGATGCTCTTGGTGTTTCTCATCTGCTCTTTTTCCTCATTACTCTAAGTGGACATTCTTCGGTGTATGTGGGTCTCCTCTCCTCGCCTCAGATTATAAACTTTTGTATGGCGGGTCTCGTCTGTTGAATTTCTGTAGCCACCTGTAGCTAGCATAGAACTCAGCAGAGACTAAATAAACACTGTTTAAAAAGAAATGCAGTAAGTGTAAGCTCTGGGAGTATTAGGAATGAAGGGAAAATCAGACTTTGATTTTGTTACATAGGAGCAAGACAGTTCATGGGACAGAATGGGATACTTCCTTTAAAAAAAAAAAACAGTTTCAAACAAGCAAAAGATAGTAATATATGCGTAGGTTATCAGGATTATTATTAAATTCAGTATTTGGATTATTATTAAACTTCCTTGGAGCGAGAAGGATGGAGCAGGATATTTTGCCGTGTGCAGTAAGCTTAACCTTGGACTAAAGGACATTTAGCCCAAGTGCTAAAAGTCTTTTTTGTTTGATGCAATAAAAAGATTCTGAGTGACAGTTACAGAATTAACACTTCTGAACACCTTAAATTTGATGTAATATTGTTCTTAGTTGGGTGTCAGGTTTCAGCCCTTCCTCTCAACTTAACCATGGCTTACATTATACCCTGAGCAGGAAAATAGTTTTGCTACTTAGATCATCCAGTTATTCATAGAAGTGAGCTGGAAAACTCCAGTTTGGAGGCTCTTGGAATCATAACGGAATGTTCTAACTTCTGGAAGTTTGAGTCTTCAAGTTTCAAACAGGGTGATCTCCCTCACACCATCAAGTATGAATGTAAAAAGGTGTGGAGTTATTTTTTATAAAGAAAATTCCTCAGAGCTAACATTTGCTATAAACTATTTCTGAGCCATCCCCTCAGCACTTACTCTGCTCGGGCACTGTTCCTTTCTGCTTACCCTTTTCTCATCCAGATGCCCCTCCAACCCCCATAGCGACTTTTCAAAGTAGACACATGGAAATCTGTTTTGTAGATGAAGGCACTAGCCCGCTGGCTTGAAAGGACACCCCAGAGATACAGTGGTTCTTCCGTTACAGGAAACTGCCACAGTGAGATCTCAGACACAACTACTTTCCTCTTGCAAATCCAGAAGCCTAGAGGGCAAACAGGAACCAAGGTCAAACTGTTTCTTTATGGGAATCCGTTGCTGTGTGTTGGATGAGGTGCTAGAAAAAAAACGCAAGCTTTCAAAGAACTGGCCCCGTCCAGAACTTCCTTACTGAACCCTGACTCTGTAATGGGAAACACTGGCAAATTAGACATGACTCCTATTCTAAGGAGTACCTATGGAGGAAAGCCACCGGAACACAGGAAGGAGATGAGAGTGGGTTCATGGAAACATGAGTAAACTGAGCTCTGATGGTAAGACAACATGCTGAAGCAGGAATCTACAAGCCAGGAACCACTGGGTCCAGGTTCACAACCAATGGACAAGGAATTGATTCCCACAAGAAAATGAGGAACCCTTCCAATATGGGAAAAGCAGAAAGAGGCAGGAGGTATAGATGGAAGGGTATGGTCTGGGTAGTTATGGAGCGCATTGTGGTCTAGGGAAAAGTGGTTTCAGGCTGGTAGGAGAAAGAAAAACTTGAGACACAGTGATTGGGAAAGACAGATGATTAATCAAGAGCCAACAGGCCAGCTAATCACCCCATTATGCTTATGGACAGTGCTTTATAAAACCACCCTTATCATTGAATTATGTTTTCCTTTGCCATCTCATTTATCAGTTATGTAGGTGCCTTGAACAGGAATATATTATGAGAGAAAGCTCATAAGATTATGGTTTAGGACTTGAAGAATCCTGGCATTGATTTTTAACAGATACATGACTTTTGCGATCTATTAACATCTCTGGGTTGGATGCGTTCAATAGAATAAGGATAACAGGGAAGCTCAGGGCTCGGATCTTGACTCCACCATGGCTAAGCTGTGTGACCTTAGTCAAGTTACCTGACTCCTCCCAATAGCATCTGCATGCTGTATGAGTTTTAACGATTAGGTGGACTCACAGATGCACATGACCGAGGAAACCAAAGTGGAGTGCTGCATGTTATTTCTATCCCTTCACTCCTTCACATGTTAAAAAGAAGATAAATGAGAGCCTGGATTTGTTTTACCTCTGGAGGTGTCTGAATCCGTGTTAAGTCATGAAGTTTTGGGTTTAAGGATCATGTCTTGCAGTCATAGAAGCATAACCACATCTATGAAATGAAGACACACACAAGTGGAGACACTTGATAATTTAGTTGTGAAAAGATCAACTGTAGGGTTATGACCTGGCTTAGATATAAACAGAGCGTGACCCACACGGCTCTATGTTTACAGCTGTTCTAAGTGTACTTGTATAGAGTAAGGCCATTCCTTTCTTTGGGAGAAGGCGCTGGAGCCTTTTTCCCCTAAAATTAAAACTGGTTTTTAGAATTCGATCCACTGAATAGTAAGGTGTGTTATTACCATTCAACATAAAACAAGCACTGGGAGAAGTTCAGCTTTTTTCGAGACTTTCCACAGTGTTTTCTATTGCAATATCTCTAGCATTATGTATAACGGTAGAGGTACTTCGGGGATAAAAAGCTTTGAAAAAAAGTCAAAAGAGAAAGGGACATAGAAAGATTTGGGAAGGCACCTTGAAGGTTTAGAAAAGTCTTGGTGGGGCAGTCCTTTATCTGAAAGAAGCATGCGGGCAGGCAGGCATGTACTACTGCCTGTAACTTCAAAAGAGTGCACTTCGACATACATGGATGAAGACTCACGTGGTTAGTGGAGGTTGGGAGAACAAAGGTCAGATGCTAAATATCAGGTAGAGTCTGAATGAAACAACACCTCGGTCCTCTTCCAGTTCTGAGATTTCAAGGTTGTAATTTTAAAACTACCAGCTAAAAATAAAACATGAAGTCTGATGGTTGATCCAGATCCTTTCAGTGTTGAGAATTACACGATGTATCTTAATATCTCTACAGCCTAAGACGACAGCCAACACAAAAGAGATTTATCATAAAACATGGAAAGAATAAGTGAATGAAAAAAAAGAAAAAGAAAAAATGGATCCAGATTTCAGCACATGGTGTTTGGCTCTATAAATTAGAGAACAACATTCATCCTTCCTAAGGATGTTGAGACGGACTCCTTGGAAGAATGGCATAAGACAACACCATTCCTCAATGTGTTTGGTGCCATGATCTCACTTTCTTTTTATTCAACTTGTGCAGCTGCACATGGCAGCCTGGTTCCTGCCAGTGCTTAGCAGTAAATTCTTTGAAATCAAAGCAAGAAAAGTGTTAGTTGCTCTGGTGTGTCCAACTCCTTGCGAGCTCATGGACTATGGCCCACCAGGCTCCTCTGTCCATGGAATTCTCCAGGAAAGAATACTGGGGTGGGTAGCCATTCCATTCTCCAGGGGATCTCATCAAAGCAAAGAGCATGGCCAAAAAAAATAAATAAATAAAACCTGTCAGTTACATTTGAAAGTGAAAGTGAAAGTTGCTCAGTTGTGTCCCACTCTTTGCGACCCCATGGACTATACAGTCCCTGGAACTCTCCAGGCCAGAACACTGAAGTGGGTAGCCCTTCCCTTCTCCATGGGATCTTCTCAACTCGGGAATCAAACCCAGGTCTCCCTCATTCCAGGCGGATTCTTAACCAGCTGAGCCACCAGGGAAGCCCTCAACTGGGGGCTTGTAAATACCTAAGAATAGCCTCCCTGGTGGCTCAATGGAAAAGAATTTGCCTACCAATGCAAAAGACACAGGTTCATTACCTGGGAAGGAAAGACCCCTAGGAGAAGGAAATGGTAACCCACTCCAGTATTCTTGCCTGGGAAATCCTATGGACAGAGCCACAGCTCATGGGGTTGCAAAAGAGTTGGACGTGATTTAGCAACTGAACAGCAGCATAGAGCAAAATAGCTGAGATACTGCTTTCAGTTCAACAATCCTGGAGAGAGAGGTGATTACAGGTGTGAACTCTGGTTTCTCATGGGACCCTCCTTACTGAGCAGAAATTTCCCTACTAGTGTTCATCATGGAAATTTCTTCCTGATATAAGAAGACAATCCCCCATGGGGGCTAACTTCCTACACTTCCTTTCTTGTACCCAAACTGACTCTATCTGCCTGTCCAGTGTAACAAAGGCTCTCGGCTCTCTCTCGTATGAAACCTCTTACTTACCCTGTTCACGCCCTGAGGGTCCCCACAACCCACCCTCCACCCAGCCAACTCTTCTTCAGCTTGGCATCTGGGTGTAGACACGAAATCTTCCAGGAGGCCCTTTCTGATCACACACCACCCTACATCTGCAGGGTCCCTCTTCTAAGCCACCGTCAGATCCCTGCCACTTCCCTGGGGCCCACCTGCTCTAACTTTCCATCTGATTGGCCATATTCCTTGCTAAACTATGAACTGCTGAATCTTACCAGTACATTCCTGGCACACAGCAAGCCCTCGAGATGTGTTTGTTGAATGAATCACTGAATAAATGAATTGGTGAATGCGTGCACTTGGTGGCAACAGGCTGTACAAGGTCAGTATCACCCTTTGCAGGTCTCACTTTGAAAGCCCCGTTCTTATTCTCCAGGCAATGAAGACTAGACTTCTAGAATCCCCTTGATCCTGCCTGTGTCTCATCAAAGCCCTCATCATACCATGCTTTACTAACAAGGCTAGATCTTCCGTGCATTCTCTGAGGACACAGACTCTGCATTTTAGCCCTGTGCTCCCACCTGGCACAGGTGGAAGTTGCTCAGTGAATACCTGTGGACTCCAGAAACCAATAGGAATCCCTTCTCGCCCCACCTGCTCCCTGGGTACACAGCATTCCAGCTGATTTCAACTTGCCGTGGAGATATTACTTTTGCCCCAAGGTGACTTTAGCTTCACATTTGTTTCTCTGGGTGTATCTGGCTCACGAACAACAAATTCCATTCATCTCAATATTAGTCATTTTTACTTCTAAACTAGTTCTGAGAAATCTAACAAATCATAAAGACAAAAACAAAAATTCTGCTGAGAATGAAGACATACTATTATTATCTTGGCAGGCATTTTGTTATAATTTTATAGTCAATAATAGAATGTCCCTGTTTTACATTATATGTATATTTATGTGTATATATATATATATATATATATATATAATATGTCTATACTTTGATAGAAAGAGACATAAAAAAGCCTTTCAAATGAGGCATGACACGCAACACTGGACACTCTTATTTACAATATAGAGATGTATACTTTCTACACAATTATAATAGATGCTCAGAGGCCAGAGAGGGTTTACAAAGACAGCAGAGCACCCCTATAAAAAAGAGGTGCCACCCAGCTGGATGTTTATTGCCATTAGTTCTATGTCCAGACAGCATATTGAAGTTAAAAATGGCATCTGGTTATCGGAAAAGATGACAGTCATTGATTCACCCTGGCTTCATAGCTGCTGGCTGCACGGTCTTTCAAATGACCAGGGGATGACAAACTTTGCTGATGGGCACAGGAAAAACAAACGGGAAATGCTCCTCATTTGGCCAAAAAGGAGAAGATGCTATAAACCATGGTCCCGCCCTGCACTTGGGCACTTGTGTAAGGAACTGCAAGTTCACAGGCTGCGCTGTGGGAACCACACCTGTTCTGGGTCATACAGCAGACTGGTCTTGTTCATAAGTAACCAGAGTCTACGCCCATCAAGAGCTTGGGAAAATGCCCAGTGGGAGAGTGACCCAAGGCATTACTTATCCCATACATGTTAAGACTAAGATACAATGAGATTTCAAAGAAGACCCACAGAGATCCTAAATCTCTTGTGTGGGAGGGTTTCCCAACTTCCTCTCCAGCTTTTCCTTTCTTTAGAAATGCCTCAGTCTGCTCTCCTGCAAAGTTGTCTACCTGGACTTGATTGCCATGGTCTTCTATGTTTTCAAAGTCACACTGTTAATACCTGAGGAATTGAAAGTCTCAGCTGAGTCTAGAATTCCTTGGATTACTACCATGGCATTGGTGGGCATCACTAAGGTTATCATCCAGGTGCTGGGACCAGGAGTCTGGCTCCAGACGAGTTTCCACAGTTTCAGAAGCAACTTTTGCAGAAGTGGGA
This sequence comes from Neotragus moschatus, assembly GCA_006410615.1. NCBI lineage: Eukaryota > Metazoa > Chordata > Mammalia > Artiodactyla > Bovidae > Neotragus > Neotragus moschatus. The sequence goes on from SJYA01002028.1 coordinate 34,918, forward strand.
GGAGCGTCTGTCTGCAGAAGCTGTGTCTCCTGTGTTAATGATCCCTATGGTCCTGTTCACGTGTTCCTTCATTACAACTGTCCTGCAGTCTTCTGTTAGCCCATAGCACATACTCAGTCTTTGGGACCATATTAAACACTCCCTGTAATTTTTCAAAAGTCCCCTTAAGTCACTTACCAATAACAGTCTGAGTCCCCAACCTGGCTGTTGTTCTCTTTGATCTCACATTTGTCCTGTTGTCTCGTGTGTGTGTGTGTGTGTGTGTGTATGTGTCAGTGTGTGTGTGTGTGTGAATCAATGGTAACCTTCCCTAGCCCTTTATTTTCCTAAGGCAAGAAGACATTTCTAGTGAAAGATAACCAGCACCCTTCTCAAGCCCCCCTGAGGTTATAAATCCAGCACTCCTCCATTGAGATGTCTTTCCCCTTCCATGGAGAAGAGAAGCAGCTGGCCACGTGGATGGTTTTAATTTTTTTTGCGAGTGCATCAAATGCTAACATAGCATTTCTTTGGACGTGTATCAACAGGAGCTTCACCAGGTGTGTGTTCATTTAAGGGCCACCTTCTGCTAGGTTTAGTCTCAGTCTGTTTTCCCTACTACAGACAGAGATGTCAGCAATCACAAAAAATAATGTGTGAACCAGGGTTATGCATAGAAAAAGTCTGGAGGAGTAGTTGGAGCAGCCAGTTTACCAGTTCACTTTTTCTCTGCAACAAACTTGCATTTACTGATAGCATCACTCTGTACCTCAAATCACCCCACTGGCTGTTGTTAAGAAATAAAACCAGAGTTTATGAAGCATTCATTTGTCCCTTGTTGAGAAAAAATGAGGAGGACATAAGAATATGGGTTGACACGGTCTTGAACAAGTGGCACATTTGAATCAATTAAGGATTATATTTACACAAATATGTTCCACTTCTGCACAGAGGTTAACCTGAGTTCTGAAATGCTTGAGTGCATAAAAAATGATAAAGCTATGAACTAGTCACATACCCAACAAACCTAGTTAACTTGGAGCCAACTCTCTGTGAGCCAGTGGGAGTTAAGAAGGTGGGCTCACCAACTCCAAGGATTCTGTTTCTTTATTTTCTCCAAATTTTGCTAGAAAGCATCTTGAACGAGACTCCAGGTGGCTAGACAGGTTTGGACAAAGTCTGTTGTCTTTGACACTATCGATTCAGCTTTCCCAACCTCTCCGAAAAGGGAAGCACCTCGAATGTCCGGTCCCACCCCACCCTCCACCCCTCAGCGCCTTCCTCTCTGAGCTAAACCCTGGAATGACAGAGGTCTGTAAAAGGATGTCTCAGCCAGAGCTCTCACGGATCTTAAATGTTTCTGGCGAGCTCCCCAAGGCCCGCGCGCTCAAAGCCACTACTTGAAGTAGTTGAGTCCCGCCACCAAGAAGAACTTCTCCAGGAAGAGCTCGGAGTCCAGCACTGCGATGTGAGCCGCTCGGCCAATCAGGGTGTTGGCAGTGTTGGGCAAGGCGTGGAACACATTGTGTCTGATCAAAGTGCAGTCCTTGGCGTCCACCAGAGGGCGAAGAAGGTTGTTGATCATTTCCGCGTAAACAGGGCCTGAGAGGAGGGAAGATGGATGAGACGTGGGGGCAAAAGTTCAGCAGTGGAATCTACAGAAAAACACCGTATGTGTGTTGGGCTCCTAGTCCTTGGCAGAATATCTGATGCGCCCTACTAGGCAGTTACCTTCCTCATGATTTCCTTTTGCTTTTCGAATCAGAAAGTCATGAAAATGAAGAAGGAAGAGGAAAGAAGAAGAAGGAGAAGGGGGCGGGGAGAGGAAAAAGAAGAGGGAGATGGAGGAGAAACGGGCAGGGAAGCAGAAGAAGGAGAAAAAAAGGAAAGGAAATGTGGCTTACCTGTGTGTCTGTCTCTGAGGGCGGTTTTACACATCTCGATCCTGGCTGAATGAAAGGGCACGTAGCGGTCTTGGGGAGAAGCAACCAGCACAACATTTTTAAAATACTGCAGACCTGCAATAAGCCGGGTGGGTGCTGTTTTGCTCAGGCAGTTTCTGAGCCTCTGCTTTACACACCTTTCACAAACTTGCCCGGGAGAAAGGAAAAGCGGGAAGACACCAGACACACCAGTGGAGTCACTGAATGAGGGTCTTTGGGTCTGGGAGGGGGAAAGAGGCTCTGCAAGTTAGGGGGGATGGGGCGGCTTTGACTTCATCAGCCACAGAAACTAAGGAGCTGATGACCCTGAGCAGTGGAAGATAAATGACAAGTGACAAGAATGCCTTTCTGGGCTGGGAACAGTAAGGAGTCCATAAGGAAGTAAGTCTAGTATTTTGCTGTGCCTCCTCCCCAGCCCCACAGTTCCCTGCATTCCAGCCCCAGCAGCATCACCTGCTGGAGGAAAACAGCCTCTGACCTCATCGCTCTGCAGGTCACCTCACCTCCTTGAACCAGCCTGCTCTGAGGCAGAGGGATGTCCCAGTTGAAGCATCACAGCCTATTCTTTCAGTGCCCGAGCTTACCAGGAATATCCCAGCATGGTGCTGCCCTACCCAGGTCCCCCATCGGACTGCTTTCCGCCCAGGGACCCTGTGGGGGATGCCTCCAATGAAATGAGCCTTTTCATCCCAGATTCAGCCCAAGACCACAAGCTGGGGTTGGCCCCTGGTGATCCGCAGGGGGCAGATACCAGACCTCCTCCCTCTGCAGGATAACTGTGGAGGGGCCACGTTGTGATCCAACTCCTCTTCTGCCCAAGCCTGCTTCCCTCCCTTCCCCATGGGGGTGTAGCTCTCATGGTAGCACACAGAGACAGCCAAGGGTAAGGAATTTGCCCAAGGTTATCAAGCCCTGGAACTTGTCCAGGGCTACGCCAGGCTCACATCCAGGGAGGCAGAGATAGCATCCGAGTCAGTGTTCTGACACTAATGGAAGATTGTGACCCATGGGACAGACCCTGGGCCAGGCTAGCTTGCTGGGCAGGACTCAGTGGGACAACTGGTCAACCTCTCTGCTCCCTCAGTGACATGAGGTCACTGTTATGCTCTGCTCACTCCCTTGGAAGGTATAGTTTTCAACACCTGTATGTGCTTCCTCATTGCAAGTGTGGGTGAAGGTGTGATCTTAGGCACCCCCATGTCCCCCTGCCCTGTCAACAGAAATGGACAGTGTCTACCTGCCCTTTTGGCAGGGGACTCTGCACTTGGGTAAAGGAGTTGTTGGTTGGCACACAGACCTGGGGACATTAAACACTTGGTGGGAAGTGGATGCTGCAACTCTAGGGTAGAGGGCACTGCAGACACCTGCCTCTGGTCCCCAGGCTACGGGAGAGGTGGTCAAGGGGCAGCTAGTTCTCGGGTAGCTGCTGGGTTCTCTGTGAACTGAGGAAGCTATGTCACACTGCAGCTCCTGATGGCATCCTTCTGTGAGCGAATTAATGCAACTTTGAATCTAATTTGGGTTTCAAGGTTTGGCTCTCCAGCTCCCACTCATTGCCACCTCAGGGTGCAGCTGGGGAATCCACTCACCTGTCTTTTGGCTTAGTTGGTAGAGGAAACATTTGCGCAGATCAGCATTATCCCTGAAGGTCAGCTGCAAAAGTGACCCGGATTTCTTCAGTTTCTGCATGAGCCACAAGCCTAGAAAGACGACAACCAAACCAGACCCACATCAAACACATCCAACCAAAAAAAAAAAAGGCAAAAAAGAATAGGGGAAAGATTAACATTCAACTGTGGCTTTTAGTTAACTTAAAAAAGGAGAGTGTGCAATTCAGCAAATCCTTGGGAAGTTTGAGATACATTTGTATTGTTACATTCTGGAGGCAGAAATAAAATCTTATGAGACAGGCTTCAGGAGTCATGAAGTTAACTGAACCCTTTGATTTTTCAATCCCCTTCCATAAATCTAGCCTAAGGAAACAGTCTGAAATACCTATACACACACACACATACACACACACATATATAAAGAAAAGATGCTCCTTACAGAGTTTTGCCAAGAGAACAAACTAGCCATAACAAACACTCTCTTCCAATGACACAAGAGATGATTCCACACATGGACATCACCACATGGTCAATACCAAAATCAGATTGATTATATTCTTTGCAGCCAAAGATGGAGAAGCTCTATATAGTCAGCAAAANTTTTCCTCACCTATCCATCTCCCCTTCGAATCACCCTGGATCCACCGGGGCAGGACCCCGGCACTGACTCCATGCACATGAGTTTGAGCAAGTTCTGGGAGTTGGTGATGGACAGGGAAGCCTGGTGTGCTGCAGTCCATGGGGTTGCAAAGAGTCAGACATGAGTGAGTAATTGAACTGAACTGAACAGAGCCATTTAGGAGACAGAAAAGTGAAAATCAACCTTTCATTTTGAAGCCCAGCTATGTACTCTGGTTATGCCAACATTAACATGGGTGAGTATCATGTCACATGCACAAATACATGAACTTGATAAAAACGCAAGGAAATAAGTAAGACACAGGTGTCTACATATTATGACTGACGTGGATGTCCATGCTCAGTTGTGTCTGACTCTTTGTGACCCCGTGGACTGTAGCCTGTCAGACTCCTCTCACTGTGGCATTTTCCAAGCAAGAATACTGGAGTGGTTTGCCATTTCCTCCTCCAGGGAGCTTTCCAACTCAGGGATCAAACCCATGTCTCCTGCACTGGCAGGCGGGTTCTTTACCACTGGGCCACCTGGGAAGCCTTACTGCCACGCAAATGTGCATGAATGCAAATATAAGGAGAGTGAGCCATCCAGAGTCACTCTAAATATGCTAGATGGGAAGGATTATTGGTAATGTCTCATTTTTCAGAGAGACATTTCACTAGCGTTGCAAAATTACTATTGGGGAAAATGTGGTCTGAATCATTTGTTTCTGTTCAAAACTGGCTTCCTTGGATTGTGAGGGAAGACAGCTTGACAAAGGGAAGAACTTCCACTTGTTACATATCGATATCTCGAATAACCCATGTTCCCAGCTTATGTTCTATAATAATGGGAAAGCAAACGGATCTGAGCCACCTCCTGTGAGGACAGCAAGCAGCCCAGTCCACCCTGAGGGCAGGCGGGTATGGGTGCGGGGACAGTGTCAGACAGCCAGCGCCACCACTTTGAAGAGGCTGGCTCCAAAGCCAGGAGGCCCCATCAGGAAGAGCCTCCGTCTCTGCTTTGCCCTCCCCTGGGCCCTGCATGATGCGGAGGAGTGCCAACGCTGGCGGCATCTTACCTGTGCTGACCAGGGCACTATTGTTGTACAGGGTCCCCAAGTGGGGCCCAGACAGTGACAGGAAGGTGTGGAGTTTGTTGAGGTAATACCGGAACCGAGGCCGCGTGAGGACCGATCGGATGATGATGTTGCCGAGAGAATGGCCGATGAAGCTACGGAGAGATGGGAAGGGTCCACGTGAGCAAGCGCAGGACGGCAGCAGCCCAGAAGATCTTGTGCCAGGAGCACCGAGGGGTGAGCCAGCCTCCAGCTCCCTCAGGATTTAAGGGGACATGTGGGGTGAAGTGGGGGGAGCAATAACTCATCCCCATTGGGTTTCCAAATGCTGGATACATGGAGCCCAGGATGGAGCCTTTGTGATGGAGACCCTGGGCCCAGTGTGATCACAAGTACAGACACCTTCCCACTGTATATTATTAGAGTAGCCCCTCCACCCAGTTCTGGTCTCTACGCCTCTCTCGGGGGACCTGGGGGTTCTTTCTGGAATACACATGGGGCGTGAACCCTCCTGGTCATTCATAGGGTCAAGTCCCAGCTTCTCAGCCTGGCCTACTTCCACCTGCCTCTCCAGGGCCACTCCGCCCTCCGCCACCCAACTCAGCCCCCCGCGCACGCTCTGCTTCAGCCGCTCCACTGCTCTGAGATCTATGGATCTCACACATCAGCACTTTCAGCTTAAATAATTATTTGTAGAAACCCAACTGGATGAGAGTCAGAGCTCCCTAGCTCTTTTCATGGGTATCCTCTTGAAAAGTTTAAGTGAAAGTGCTAGTTGCTCAGTCCTGTCTGACTCTTTGCAACTCCATGGACTATAGACTGCCAGGCTCCTCTGTTCATGGGATTCTCTAGGCAAGAATACTGGAGTTGGTTGCCATTCCCTTCTCCAGGGATCTTCCTGGATCTGAGGGATCAAACCTGGGTCTCCTGCATTGCAGGCAGATTCTTTACCATCTGAACTACCAGGGAAGCCCTGATATCCTCTTACTTTTTAGTATTANAGGCAAGAATACTGGAGTTGGTTGCCATTCCCTTCTCCAGGGATCTTCCTGGATCTGAGGGATCAAACCTGGGTCTCCTGCATTGCAGGCAGATTCTTTACCATCTGAACTACCAGGGAAGCCCTGATATCCTCTTACTTTTTAGTATTATCATTATTAATTTTGTCTGCACTGTGAGGGCTTGCAGGATCTTAGTAACCCAGCAGGGATTCAACCCAAGTCTTTGGCAGTGAAGGCACCAAGTCCTAATAACTAGACCACCAGGGAATTCCCATGAATTTTTCAGTGTGTTGATAGTCTGTTTGTCTGTCTGTGCTGTGCAGCTTGTGGGATTTTAGTTCCCTGACTAGAGATCAAACCCAGGCCCTGGCAGTGAGTATGGAGCCCTAACCCCTGGACATCCAGGGAATTCCCATGTCCTTTTATTTTTACCTAATTCTGTAGGCCTCTGAATCCTCATTTGTGAAATAAAGAAGTGATAGTTCATCCCCAAGGCCTAAATGGGATCGTGGCTATCGAGGACTCACTTCCAGATGTGTCCACATTGGCAAGTGCCTGAGGAACACGCTACAGACTATCCCCTTAATCCTTTCAACATTGACACCCAGTTGTCTGTTACACTGTAAGGTCACAATTAGTGCTGAATGAAGTCCTTCTATGAGGCAGCTAATGAATCCCCTCGGGCTGGTTCCACTTAATATATGAGGAAACAGGATCAGAGATGTAGAAAGCTTGTTCAAGGTTACATGGTAGAATGCGGACACAAACTTGTAACTGTCAAAAGAATAAGGATTTAAAACCTAGAGTATTTGTTTAAGGCCTTTCCGATGGCTTAGCAGATAAAGAATCTGCCTGCAATGCAGGAAATGCAGGGACGCAGGTTTGATGTCTGGGTCAGGAAGATCCCTGGAGAAGGGAATGGCTATCTGCTCCGGTATTCTTGCCTGAAAATATCCTGTGGCCAAAGGGTCATAAAGAGTTAGACACGACTGAGCACACGGAACATACACATTTAAGCCCAGTTCTCTTTGTACTGAGCTGCACAAACTGTAAGCTCCTACACAGCGGCTATGGCAGACATGGGTGTGTCAAGCAGGCCTGGGACCCACGGCTGCTCAGAAAGTAATCTAGTCCCTTGAAAGCTCTAAGTTAACTAATCCCAGCCTGGTATTCTGATGGCATCGTGCTGAACTCGTACACAGCTAACACTTAAAAATGGCACCGCTCCCCCCAGCATTAACTGCCTGTGGTTTCCTTTTACCTAATTCTCGATATGGAGAGGTTGTACAACTGGATATGCTGAATGATTTCATCCAGTAACCGATCGGTCATGGTATCAAAATCCGCAAACGTGTCCATCTGGAAGGAGAGAGATGAAACGGGTACCGAGGGGGCAGTTGCACAAGGCCAGGCTCTGCGCACAAGCCCATTTTCCTCCACCAAGCCTCAGGGCACATCCTGGGGGCATGCCCATGCCTGACCTTCAGGCTGCAGATTAGGATTCAACATCAAGAAAAAAAGCCCCCAACTGGGGCTTTCCGGATTGGACTGACTATGGGTTCTCTCTTCCATGGGCAAACAACAGGGTCTACACTTCAAAGAAAGGTTGTGAAGACTAAAAGAGCAAACAGGTGCAAGTGCTCAGCACATCGCAGATGTTTGAATTATTCTCTTTCCTCTTCCTCACATGTCTGTCCCTTCACCCTGCAGACTACATGGCCTTGTACAGAGCAGGTGTCAGAGAAAAGGCAAAAGCACCGACCACTAAGAGGGGAGCAATGAGCCTAACAGCCAGTGTTCACTTGTTGACTATTCTCTGTGTGGCTCCCATGTTCCGTGGCCATGAGACCCTTTAGTTACAAGCCATTCTCTGCCTCCAGAGGATACTTAGCCTCATCCATCTCAAGTGCCCTGGGCTGGGAATCAGTGACAACACTCAGCCCCACCTCTTGTTCATGGACTCTTGCAAGTCTCGTCTACCTTGACACCCCATTAAAACTCCAGCCCTGAAATGGCAAAGGCTCCATAGTTTCCCTCTGGTGATGAAAAGGTCATGATCCAGCTCCACCGGTTACACCAACACCAGTGACAAACCTCTTCCCCAGACAGACCCATGGATGCCCCATCGTTTATGCTCCAAAGCTGTCAGCCAACCTACGACCTGTGAGGTCGAGAGGGCCAGTCACCTGACTCACATGTTCCGCGTGCTTACTACTTCCTCCCACCAAGGAAAAGGAGCTCTCCAGGCCTGAGCACCTGGCCAGCGCCACCTGGCAAAGCTCCCTCCCACCTGTGCGGCCATAACCACCACAGTGACTTTAAGAGGCTCATCTAAGACGTGATTCGGGGATTGTTTCAGTTCAGATGTTTTTGTTGTCATACCTGATTCTTCTCAGACATGAGGAAATCCAGTTTTCCTCCAGGGAGCCCCAGTTCTATGAAAGTCTTTACCAGCCGGAGGTCTGCACTGTTCCCTAAAGAGGATAGATGACCCCACATAGACCCACATTGAATCATGTGACATCTGACACACTAAGGATTTATTTCTCTTCTATCCTTCCTATTTCCCATTTTTCATTAAGTCCATAATCAAAACAACTAACACATGTCCAGTCCACTCGTCCCCGTGCTGCCCCCTCCTCCGTCCACACAGGCTCAGGGCCACCCCGGCAGCCCTCTCTCACTGGGATTATTCCCTGATCTATCAGTTTCTGGCTTGTGAACTTAACAGTTCAGGAACAGGTGAAGACATGCTGCCTCCACCTTCTTCGACAGTTCTGTTTATTCAGGACATTCTGCAAGTTGATAAGCAGCAAAACCCAGCCTGATAGCTGTTTTTTTAATTTATTTTTAATTGGAGGATAATTACTTTACAATGTTGTCTTGGTTTCTGCTGTAACAGCACAGATCAGCTGCAACTACATATATATATATATATATTCCTCCCGCATTGATAGTTATTTTTTTTTAATGTGGACCATGTTTAAAGTCTTTATTGCATTTGCTACAATTTGTTGAATTTGTTCCTGTTTTGCTTTTTTGGCCATGAGGCAGGTGGGATTTCGTTCCCTGACCAGGGATTGAATCCCCAGCTCCTGCACTGGAAGGCGAAGTCTCAACCACTAGACCACCATGGAGAGTCGACTGCAGTAGCTGTGGGACCTTATACAAGATACTTAGCTGCCCGCTTACTCAGTTTCCCCCTTTATAAATGGGGCGGATAACAGCAGCTACTCTGCAGGGCTCTTGTCAGGATCAACCACATGAATATATGTTAAGCATCTAAGGAGGCTCTGGGACCATGGTGAGTGATGTATGCCACCTGGTCTTCACCACCACCACCACCACCACCACAGTCATCTGCAGTGGGTGATCTACCGATGGATTCTTGGACACTTCACCAAACAGACCTATTGACTCAGCGTTCTGGTATGCGATGCATATAACCAGGACTGGATACAGACAGTTAAATGCATTAGCCCCAAGAGTGAGAAGAATTAAGGATATTAACAAGAGTGTGTCATAGAAGTGAAGTCATCGCCATTCCCTATTTGGTTATCATAAGAAGTATGCGACCACAGGCTTTGCTGCTCAGCAACAGTGAAGCCCTAGAGAAGCCCTTTCATTTCTCTGACCTTTGCTGCTGCTGCTGCTAAGTTGCTTCAGTCATGTCTGACTCTGTGCGACCCCAGAGACAGCAGCCCGCCAGGCTCCCCCGTCCCTGGAATTCTCCAGGCAAGAATACTGGAGTGGGTTGCCATTTCCTTCTCCAATGCATGAAAGTGGAAAATGAAAAGTGAAAGTGAAGTCGCTCAGTCGTGTCCAACTCTTAGCGACCCCATGGACTGCAGCCCACCAGGCTCCTCCTTCCATGGGATTTTCCAGGCAAGAGTACTGGAGTGGGGTGCCATTGCTTTCTCCGTCTCTGACCCTTAGTCATTTGTTAGATCCCATATAAAGTGGATCTGACTTATTTATCCCTCCATTGCATTAATTCATTCATTTGGGTATTTCATTAACTCAAAAATATTTTTGGCCAAAGAGATCTTTCCTTTGGGAGCAAGGCCATGCCATTTTCCTGGATCCAGTATACTTACTATCATTCCTCAGCTGCCTACTGAACATTTGTTGAACAAGTCCCTGAGTCAATAATAAATGTGATAATGTGTCTATATCACATTTTGAGGAGGAAACCTGTTAGAACTCACCATCCAGGCCATGGACACAGACTACCAGGTGAATCCCATCTTCCAAATTTTCTTCCTCTTCCTCTGGTGGGAAATACGGTATGTCAGAAGCTAGTACAGATAAGTCACTGTACAGAAATCCATCAATCTTCAGCTCTTTTTTAAATTTCTCTTTGGCCTGATAAAAACTGGAGAATACACTAATTAATCACAAGCCGAGCTGTGTGCTCCACGTTGAATAGGAGATGAGTTGAGCTGAGATGTAGGAGTGATGAACATCTATAAGGAAGTCTCTGCCAAGCGGCAAAGGCTGAATATGGCACCTCAAGGGAGAGGCTAGTGAAGGAGGCTTGGTTCTAAGGAGGCAATAAAGCAATCCAGGAAAAACAAAGGCTAGATTGAGTTGGTTTCTGCAGATGTGGTTCCTGCAATGAACAGAACCTCAGAGATTCTATCCAGCTTCAAGGACTCATGCAATCTTTAAGCAGTGTTCCAGGAATGAAAGTTTATTACCCTGGCCTCCACCTACTTCTCCAGCATCATCCCCCGCCCCAAAAAAGAACAGCTGGAGAAGACATTTCATTCCCTGCATGAATTATGTCTCTTATCTTTACTTCCACGCGTTGTGCATTTGGGTCTATCTGCCTGAACTGCCTTTCCCACCTGGTTATCATCTTCTTTGCTTGGCTACCTGACCAGGTGGTGATTAAAAGCATGAACACAGGAGTCAGAACTCCAAGGTCACAATCTCAGCTTTGACACTTACTACCTGGGGGTTTCCCTAGTGGCTCAGTAGTAAAGAATCTGCCTGTCAATGCAGGAGACGTGGGTTCCATTCCTGGGTTGGGAAGATCCCCTGGAGAAGGAAACAGCAACCCACTCCAGTATTCTTGCCTGGGAAATCCCATGGATGGAAGATCCTGGTGGGCTACAGTCCATGGCAAAGAGTTAGACACAACTTAGTAACTAAACAGCAACAACCATCTGTGGGCCAACTAGTAACTGCCCTGCGTTGTCTCCTCATTTGTGAAAAATGAGAGGAATCACATCCTCATTGAATTCATAAAGGTGTCTCTGTTTTGTGTATGAAGGGATATAATCAATGCAAAATGCCTAAAATAGTACTTGGAACAGAGTAAATAGTGAAATAAAAAGATGAAATCTATTACCAGCCTTATCATCATCACCATCATTGTCATCAACATGATGTCTCATAGTTTCTCCTCCACTTAGGTGTCATCTCTAAAAAGCTTCTCCTGGCCACCATCCATTTCCATCCACACTGATTGCTCCACAGAAAAATTAGGTCCTCCTTTTTCTGGCTCAGCTGTGCACACACGAACCACCCCGTACACTCATCTGCTCTCATCTGCTTCTGTCATCTCTCCACCTCCTTCTTAGACTGAGAGCCCAGAACACTAGCCAGTACCGGACAGTGTCTGCCATGTATTAATTAAATTGATGACATGGACATATAATAGGTATTTAATAGTCTTCATAAAACATGGGATCCAAAATTTACCTGTCTGTGCCAGGTAACAATATCTCTTTTGGAGATGTTGTTAATCTGTAACCATTTAACACTTTTTTGAACAAGTGAGTGAAATGGGATATTTTGGTTAAATGATTCAATACTACATTTAATCAAATGCATAGTTTATAGGGGAAGGACTACTATGAATACAATCCCAAGACAAGGATAAAGGGATGGCTTCTGGCATTTCAAAAGGAATGATAAACTTAATAATCACACAAGAGGTATTTAGGAAGAAAACCTGATGAATTAGTCCTATTCTCAAATGCTCTTAAAGGAATTGTGCAAAGACAGAGGCGGTTCATCATCAGAAAAACTGAAAAAACATTTACAGTTTATCTCTAAAGGATTTTGTTAATAATTCATGGTACATTTATACAGTGGAACATTATTTAAACACTAAAATGGTAATGCAAAATAGATTTATAAACATAGAAAGATGTTTCCAATATATGAAGCTGGAAAAAACTTGGAGTTTGTAAAAATTATCTTACTTTTGCAAATTAATAATATATACATTGGAGAAGGAAGTGGCAACCCACTCCAATATTCTTGCCTGGGAAATCCCATGGACAGAGGAGCTTGGATGGCTGTAGTCCACGGAGTCGCAAAGAGTTGGACACGAGCACCACAATATATACATAAGAATGCACATAGGAAAAAATACAGAAGAACTTACACGTAGGCAATATTTGAGAGATGAGGTTATTGATCATTTTTACTTCCTTTTACTATTCTACATTCCTGACTTGTACAATAGGAGCATCTTACTTTATTTACATCGGAAAACACCTGATATGCAATCCTGCAACAGTATGCATGAAACTGAGAAATATGTGGGAAAGCCTGAAAGATGATGCTGGGATAGGTAAGCCATCAGCAAACCTACCTGAACATCCTTTCGCTGACTTCCTCCTCCAGCTTTCTGGAATGGTTAGGAACGACTCCAAAGGAACCCAAAGGTTGATGAGTGATGGGGAGTGGGGTCTGTTTGGAAGAGAATCCAGCCCTGGCAGGGGTCTCCTTGGGCACAGACGAGAAAGGGAGACAGGTGGCAGTGCAAGACACAGACATGTTGACGACCTCGACAGCTTTCAGGCTGTCCAGAGAGAAGGTCTCTGCAGAGGTCACGTGGGACAGCATGATGGAGGTGCCTGCCCTGGGCTCCTGGTTTCCCGTAACCGGGGAAGGAACGGACTGAGTCACAGCGGAGCCCATGCCTGCTTCACGGTCATCCTCTGGGAAGGTGTCAGCCCCTCTGCTCGGTGCCGTATCCTCTATGACGCCGAGGGAGCTGCTTTGCTCACCTGCAGAATCCACGTCGATGGTTTTGGCGGCTGGTGCACAGCTCACTTCAGGCACCTTGGGGTGGGTGAAACTCTCAACATCCAACATGCCGCTGTCAAGAGGAGCTCCTGTCCCCGCATCGGAGTCTCCATGCACGCCTTTCAGAGTCTCCACGAGTTCTCTGGGCAAAGCTCTGTGCCCAGGTGATGCAAGTCCGAGGAGGCGTGGTATTTTTAAACCCAGACCTTTGGTTTCAACACCTGGAGGGTTGTCAGTCCTGCTATCCAGACAACAGGGGCCTTGGGGGTCAAACCGATCCTCTTGACCATTGGGGATATCTACGTAACCGGGGCCCTGCAGGTTGTCAGTATCTGAGACCTCCTCCACAAGGGCACGGTCGACCCCGGCTTCCTGGATTGTGGGGCCATCGCTGGGTCGAAGGCGGTATCCTGAAGGGTTGGTGCTCTCGGTGGGCACAGCTGAAGTTTCAGAGGGACCTCCCCTATGCTGTGTGGAGTCCGCATCTTCAGCAGACTCCTCGGGACTACTGATCTGGGGTGCGGACACTGACTTGGTCAGCTTCGTGAGTGCCAGTTCCCGCTCCTCCTCCTCGAAAGGCAAAGAGCTAATGGACGTGAGGGAGGCCTGGATCCCGCTCGGCAAGCTTGTGTTGCTCTCCGTGTGCCCCCCCTCCAGGGAGTTTCTGTGCAGGGCGTGTCTTCGGACCAGCTGGTGCAAGAAGTCCCTGTCACTGGGCAGCTCCAGGGTTCTGCTGCGAGCCTCGGACCAGGCGACGGAGCTTGGCTCGCTCTCAATGCCTGAGTCGGAGATGATGGAAGCAGATCTCTTGATGACCCCCGAGAGGACACACACTTCCTCCTTCTCCTCTGCCTGAGGGTCCTTTGGCAAACCCTTGACGTCCAAGGGGTCCCTCAAAGAAGAGTTTAGGGGCTCGCAGGACTCCGAGGGGGTGACCTTCAGACTCAGCAGCACCACCTTGCTCCCTTGGTCCACTCCCTTTCCTAGACTACTTAACTCATGCAGGGTGGTTTTCTCTGAAGAGATGGCACTGTGATGACCTCCACCTGTTACCCCTTTGCTTCGCTCAGTTCTGCCTAATCCGTGCTTGTCTCTGGAGCACCCACTCTCGTGCTGGGCACCAGTGAGCACTGTGGATTCTGCTCTGAAGGGGTTCTTATTGCTAGATTTAACATCAATGTAGGTCAGCACTGGGGCCTGGTCATCCTCTGGACCAGGGCTCCTCGTGGGCAGGTCCTCATCTGCCAGCAGATGCCCCCCAACATCAGACCTTGGGCCAGTCCAATGGTCAACTTCAGGCGCACCTGCCTTGCTCTGGAATTCACCAACTGTCAGATATACCTGAGATTCAGAGCACACGTCCATATGACTGGGTGTGGCGACATTCTTACTGGGCCCTGGACACCTAATAACCTCCTCATCAGAGTCCGTGGGGGGTGGTTTCATGGAGTCCAAGACTAGGTTTTCCCTCAGAGGTGATTTTCTATTTACAACAAGGTTCTCGTCTCTGTTGTTTAGGTTCATTATTGCTGGACTTGTTGCTGGCACATCAAAATTAGGGTAAATATTCAAATTACATCCTACAGAAAGAAAAAAAGAAAGAGAGAAAAATGTGTTATACTCTTCAGAATCTACATTCACAAATAATCCATCTGATTGTATAATAAAGAGTTTGTCTGCACTCTTTTCCTTGATCCTGAGAGATAACCTCTAAAGTCTTGACATTTCACAAGTAAGAAGGGCTTCCCTGGTGGCTCAGTGGTAAAGAATCCACCTTCCAATGCAGGAGATGCAAGTTCGATCCCTGTGTCAGGAAGATCCCCTGGAGAAGGGCATGGCAACGCACTCCAGTATTCTTGCCTGGGAAATCCCATGGACAGAGGAGCCTGACAGGATACAGTCCGTGGGGCTGCAAAGAGTCGGACGTGACTTAACAACTAAACGATAACAAAGGATGTCAGTTACTCATGTTGGAGTCTGATAGACAGTGGTGCTTATTTTAAATATCTTTTCCAACTGTTCAAATTTTCTGTAGTTCAACCATATAAATATAATGAAGATTAACATACATGTAACATATATTAGCATATATATACATACACACATGTACATGTGCAGGTGTGTATGCACGCGGGCACACACACACACACACAGGCCAATGTTTTGCTCTTGCTTTGAGCAGCTGGGTTGGCTGCTATCTCTGGAGCTTATACACATTCAAGCTGTCAAGCACAGTGTAGACACTAGATGTCAGGGTACAACTAGCTGAAAACCAAATAACATGTTTTGTTTGGAACACTGTATTGTTTTCAGAAGTCACTTAGACTTTTATGTTTTCATTGGGGGATAATTGCCTTACAACAGTGTGTTGGTTTCTGCTGTACATCAACACGAATCAGCCATAGCTATACACAACGTCCCCTCCCTCTTGAACCTCCCTCCCACATCCCACCCCAGGAGTCCAAAAGCGGGTTTTCCCTGTAACTGCCCTTGAGTTCCATGAGTTTGTCCGTTCATCACGGTGAAGTCATTTCCAGTAACAAGCTTAATCTTAGTTCCTGGTTTTCCTCTGCTGCTACTGCTAAGTCGCTTCAGTCGTGTCNCAACGTCCCCTCCCTCTTGAACCTCCCTCCCACATCCCACCCCAGGAGTCCAAAAGCAGGTTTTCCCTGTAACTGCCCTTGAGTTCCATGAGTTTGTCCGTTCATCACGGTGAAGTCATTTCCAGTAACAAGCTTAATCTTAGTTCCTGGTTTTCCTCTGCTGCTACTGCTAAGTCGCTTCAGTCGTGTCCGACTCTGTGCGACCCCACAGACGGCAGCCCACCAGGCTCCCCTGTCCCTGGGATTCTCCAGGCAAGAACACTGCAGTGGGTTGCCATTTCCTTCTCCAATGCATGAAAGAGAAAAGTGAAAGGGAAGTCGCTCAGTCCCGTCCGACTAGTAGCGACCCCATGGACTGCAGCCTACCAGGCTCCTCTGTCTATGGGATTTTCCAGGCAAGAGTACTGGAGTGGGGTGCCTGACAAAACACCTCACTGATTTGTTCCCATGGTTGTTGGCAGGTAAGCAGAGCAGCCGATGGGAACCCAATGGTAATTCCAACTCTCGAGTTTTTCCAAAACTAAAAAGACACACCTGTGGCTGGGCAGTCCACATATCTGTCCTCGAAGATAACGGGCAGGGTGTTCCAGTCTCCGTCAATGTCCAAGCACTCTGCGGGCAGCGGGGGCATGGTGGTGAGGTACTCCGAATTCCGGATATCCAGGGACAACTGGCTGTGGGTTTGGATCCTGGGGAACATGGACCCGGTGAGCATCCAAGGGAGACTTAAAGGTTTTATTCTTGCTGCCCCTTCCCTCTCATCCCAAGACAGCATTTAGGAGATGTACAGTAGACAATAACAATTGCCATCTATCTATCCACCCTTCCTTTCTTCTCAGCTACCTATCCGGCCCCCAAAGCCCTGGCTATAGGTCTTCATAATATCAACATTTTCACATTCATTCATTCAACAGACTGTCACTGAACACTTCCTTCCTATGTGAAAAGAACTGGCTGACATTGGTCAAACAGGAAGAGAGGCGATAAAACATAGCCTTGCTACTAACCAGTCCTACATCACTTTTAAACACTTTTTAAGTAGTGCAACCCATGGCAAGAAATGCCCTTCATTGTCCATGGCCACCCAGGACAATCACACACACTCCCAGAAACACTCATGCTGAAACAAAAGCTTCAGAAATACCTCTTCTTTTTACTACCTATCTTATTTCATTTAAAAAGTGTTGTTCTAAAGCCATGAAGACAAATTCACAGTCCACTAAATGGCTGTAACCTATTACTTGAGAAACACACTCGAGTCTGTGCTTGAACACGACAGGTCTTGACAGCTGAGTTTCACTTGTCCACCCTGATTTGGGAGGATGGTTCTGTCTCTGATGCAAACACCATGACCTCCCTCCCCTCCGCCTCTGACTCTAGACGAGAATGCCTGTGTGCGGGCTTTGTTGCCAGCATCACAGAGCCCATGTTCACTATCTCAGTCTAAAGTTTCATTCTGCTCACAGCATTGGGCACCTGTCCTCTGGTAATTTTCTCATTCTGAAATAGAACTGCCCTCTGAATTCTATAGTTCTTATTCTTTTATTTTTTAACATTTACTTTTAGTTGGAGGATAATAGCTTTACAATGTTGTATTGGTTTCTGCTGTACAACAATGTACAGTATAAATATACATATATCCCCTGCCTCTTGAATCTCCCTCCCACCCTTCCATCCCACCCCTTTAGGATATAGTTCTTATTCGTAATGACCTAATTAAGAATTCTGTTGTTGTTGTTCACTCTCTAAGTCATGTCTGACTCTTTGGGACCTCATGGACTGCAGCACGCCAGGCTCCCCCCTCCTTCACTATCTCCCAGAGTTTGCTCAAATTCATGTCCATTGAGTCAGTGATGATATCTAACCATTTCATCCTCTGTCAGCCCCTTCTCCTCCTGTCCTCAATCTTCTCAGCATCAGGGTCTTTTCCAGTGAGTTGGCTCTTCGCATCAGGTGGCCAAAATATTGGAGCTTCAGCTTCAACATCTGTCCTTCTGATGAATATTCAGGGTTGATTTCCCTTAAAATTGACTACTTTGATGTCCCTGCTGTCCAAGGGACTCCCAAGAGTCTTCTAAGTTTACCTCCTCTGACTAGCATCATTGCTATCCTAGTGTGTGCTCTTTATTATAGGTTAATATCTACTACTAATTAAATGGTAATCAATTTCTCTAATATCTGAAGTTACACTATGGGACAAATTATATAGTCACTTAGGAATCTGCAGGGCTCAGACCCTCACTTGCTTTAGAGCTCTGCTCAAATGTCTCCTCAGGGAGCCCATCTCTGATATATCTATGAAATAGCACCTTCTACAGCCTGTCACACTGATATATTTCTCCACAGCATTTACATTTGGCATATTATATTTATTTATTTATGTTTAAATATGTTTCCATTACTAAAATATGAGCTCCATGAGAACGTGTCTCTTTGGTTCACTGCTGGATATCCAATGCCCAAAATAGTGTCTGGCATACAGTCAACACTAAATAGGCCCTTGTTGAATGAAGGAATCTGCCTTTTACCCCTCAGCACAAAGAGAGGTTTAGTAACTAGTCAGATGTCACAACCAGTATAAGTTCCAGGATCAAAATTTCAAAACATGTATATGAGATTTGAAATCCAGGGTCTTTCCACCATAGTCACTTGCCAGTTTTTTAAGACGTTAGTTATAATTATCATAGCACGAAGTCTGGATTCTTTATCCTGGCCCATAAGTTCCCATATAGGCTCGGTCCTACCCGACTTCTCCTACTTGCTCACTCCAGTGTAGCTATGCTTGCTTCTTGACGCTTTCAAATACCTTATGTTCCCATATAAGAAATCTTTACACCAGCTAGCCCCTCTGACTCAACAGTCTTCTCTCATATCAGGATATGACTTATTATAACCCCAATTCAGTTCAGTTGCTCAGTTGTGTCCAACTTTTTGTGACCCCATGGATTGCAGCACACCAGGCTTTCCTGTCCATCACCAACTCCCAGACCTGGAGTTATAGTATAATCCCAGTCTCTGCTCCAACGCTACATCCTCAGAAAAGTGGTATTTTATCACTTTGGCCAAAATATTCCTAACCTCTAAGTAATGCTTTAGCCATATTATATCGACATACAGGTTGTTCTTCAGTTGCTCAGTTGTGTCTGAATCTTTACCACCTCATGGACTGTAGCACACTAGGCTTTCCTGTCCTTCACCATCTCCCAGAGCTTGCTCAAACTGATGCCCATTGAGTCGGTGGTGCCATCCAACCATCTCATCCTCTGTCATCCCCTTCTCCTCTTGCCTTCAATATTTCCTAGCATCAATATTTCCGTGAGTTGGTTCTTCGCATCAGGTAGCCAAAGTATTGGAACTTCAGCTCCAGGATCAATCCTTCCAATGAATATACAGGGTTGATTTCCTTTAGGATTGACTGGTTTGATCTCACTGCAGTCCAAGAGACTCACAAGAATCTTTTCCAACATCCTAATTTAAAAGCATCAATTCTTTGGCACTCAGACTTCTTTATGGTCTAACTTTCACATCCACACATGACTACATACAGGTTTTACAGGTGTAAAAAAGATGAAAGAGAAAAGATCTTCAGGTCTGTCCTAAGTGATAGATGAATTTCAGTGTTTTTCTTGCTGGATTTACTGGGGCATCTCAAACATTATTCCATCCAAATTTATTTTGGAGACAAACATACTATTCAGAAACAGAAAGAAACCCATAAACTTGTGTAGCCAAGACCAAACATCTTGGAGGAAGCAGGAAGCACTGACTCTGCCCACCAGGGAAATCTACAACGAGAGACAATGATCTCCTCTTCTGTCAACCCTCTGACTTTTCTGAGTATTTTACATTTTTTCCCATCTACCCTTCTAATTAGGTAGTTCAGTATTAATTCTTATGCTCAATGCATTTCATAGCTGCTACAAAGTCTCAGGTGAATTCTGTAGTTTTTTTTTTTTTTTTTCCCTGACATAGCTTGTGGCCATACCACCTGCTCCTATTTCATTTTGCAAAGAGGACTCAGCACAGATGTCTTCAGGAACCTAGGAAGTCTTGAATCTGTCTACAGAACCATCATGATACTCAACAACAGCAAAAACTCTGGCTGTTGACCTTCTCTGCCACCTGCCAGCTCCAACCTCTGCAATCTGTCTGGCTCTTGCCTTCAGAGAAAATGCACCTGAATGTAAAGAGATGGGCAGACTCTCTGCTTCATAATCAAGAATGAAGGGAAGAGCTAACTTTGAACAAGAATGTCCTTGGCGCTCATGGTATGATGTGGACATGCCATTGGTTACTTACAGGTTTTCCTGAAAAGTCAGAACTGCAAGTTTTTGGTGCTCCATATAAAAGAAGGCCTCAGAAAACCTTCGGACCTGAAGAATAAAACAGAATAAACAGCGTGACTCATTGGGTGGTTTGTCTTCATTTTCTAAAAGGAAATTAAGGCTCAATGAGGGAAGTAACATATATTAATAAGAAGAGAGCTGAGCCCACAACCCAGAGGTTCCGAAACACCTTTCTACCCTCCACAGCTGCCCTCTCTCACTTCTAGTTCTTAACACAAATCTGATTTATGGANATATCATATATGAAACAAATCACCAGTCCAGGTTCGATGCATGATACTGGATGCTTGGGGCTGGTGCACAAGAACTGCTTTATAATGTTGTGTTAGTTTCAACTGTATGTCAAAATGCATCAGCCATACATATACATACATCACTCTGCCTTGTTTCTGATGGTTCTTTTGAAACGTCTACATGTTTCAAGTGTGAGACTAGCCCTCCTCTCCTTGAAGTCTACTTGGCCTTGCACAGACCACTCTCAGGGCACCACTTGCCAAGTATTGCTTAGTGCCCTGCCTGGCCTGCACACTGAGGTGTATCCTTTTCAATATTCTCAGTATCTTCTCTGTGGCTGATGGATGTTGAAAACGCAGCAGCTCTTTTCTGAGTAAACGTGTGATTCTGCATCTGTTGAGAGGCACCGGGGCCTCAGCAACTGGACTTCCCTCACTGGGCCTCTTATCCCAACACCCCAGCCCTCCCCACCCTCCATTTCAGCAATACTGGTAAATGCAGCATGAATTCTGAGCTCAGCCACCAGAGAGGTAAGGCAAAGCCCTTCATTAAATGTGTCTTCGGGAGAATTATTTTTTCCCCTAGTTGATGACAGAAATGGCCCCAGATAAGATTAAGAAAGCTTCTAATTTAGCCACAAGAGGACTTTCCTACTCTCATGGAGGCCTGGGCCTGTTCAATTACAGATGATGGGCGTGGAAGGGTCTCTCTGGCGAGAAAAAGAGAAGTCCTTCCTGCTAACAAAGAGGCATCTTGGACCCAGTGACATTTCAGGGGGAAGTTGCCTGCAAAGCACACAGCCGCTCCACCTTGCGACTGCCCTCACGNAAAAAAAAAAAAAAAAGAAGAGTTTAGGGATCTATCTGCCCTGGAAGATGATGCAAAAATACATAACCATCGCCATTTCAAACTCATCTCTGAGCTCCTTCTTTGCTGTGTGCCTCAGTTTCTCATCTGCAAAACGAAGGTGCAAAGCGAATAACTGTTCGTTGGATGTAATGATGTCCAAAGCCTAGCCCGAAACACTGAAAGGTCTCTTCACTCTTCCTGGACTGACAGCTGACACTAGCGTAATGCACAAGGGTGGAGCGAAGCATCTGAGAGTGAGAAAAATGGAGAAGAAGAAATCTGACACCCAGTAAGGCTCTTTAATTGTTGGGTATTGAAGCTTTGTAATTAATGACTAGCTTCCAGATACAAAGCGTCATTCAACTGTAGTGTCTCTAAGCGGCTTCTTCCAAGCGGAAAGACATGTCTCTGATGAAGACACAGGGTGCAAAACTCCAAAACGAAAGAATGACCCTTACTTTCTTTCTTGGAAGCCTTGCTTCCATCACTGGTTCTGTTGGGAGTCAGGGAGAAAACGGGATGTTCAATCTTGATTCAGGCCCATAATCCATGGCCCAAAGTGTTAAGGGTCAGAGAAGGAAGGACTGGGAGGGTAGGGGACATGGTCAGCCACTGGAAACCCTCCAGGCTAGAGAGTAAAGCTTTTAGATGTACTACCAGCGGCTTATCTTTAAATTCTCCAACCTGTTACCCTCACTAATGGACATCAAGCTCCTATATCAGCGCAAGACACTTTTTTGCCCTGATCATGTTCTCAGCTGTACCTCTGGCCTGGGGTACAGCATGGCTCCAGCCACGTCAACCTGAACACACAGCTCTTTGCAAGCACCAGACCCTTGATCAGCTTTTACTTCTTGGAAGATCTCCTCCCATCTTCCAATTTCCTTTCCTCTTCTCTGCACAACTTTGGACTTGTCTATTCTCCACCAGGGAACTGTTTCCAGAGCCAATGCAGTTGGCCTTGTTTCTTTCTTTGCAAATTAATTTTTGTTAGAACTGCTTTATTTTTTCCATTTTTTAATATAAATTTATTTATTTTAATTGGAGGTTAGTTACTTTATAATACTGCATTGGTTTTGCCATACATCAACATGAATCCACCACAGGTATACACGTGTTCCCCATCCTGAACCCCCCTCCCTCCTCCCTCCCCGTAGGGTGGGATGATTTGGGAGAATGGCATTGAAACATGTATAATATCATATATGAAACAAATCACCAGTCCAGGTTCGATGCATGATACTGGATGCTTGGGGCTGGTGCACAAGAACTGCTTTATAATGTTGTGTTAGTTTCAACTGTATGTCAAAATGCATCAGCCATACATATACATACATCACTCTGCCTTGTTTCTGATGGTTCTTTTGAAACGTCTACATGTTTCAAGTGTGAGACTAGCCCTCCTCTCCTTGAAGTCTACTTGGCCTTGCACAGACCACTCTCAGGGCACCACTTGCCAAGTATTGCTTAGTGCCCTGCCTGGCCTGCACACTGAGGTGTATCCTTTTCAATATTCTCAGTATCTTCTCTGTGGCTGATGGATGTTGAAAAACGCAGCAGCTCTTTTCTGAGTAAACGTGTGATTCTGCATCTGTTGAGAGGCACCGGGGCCTCAGCAACTGGACTTCCCTCACTGGGCCTCTTATCCCAACACCCCAGCCCTCCCCACCCTCCATTTCAGCAATACTGGTAAATGCAGCATGAATTCTGAGCTCAGCCACCAGAGAGGTAAGGCAAAGCCCTTCATTAAATGTGTCTTCGGGAGAATTATTTTTTCCCCTAGTTGATGACAGAAATGGCCCCAGATAAGATTAAGAAAGCTAATTAAGCCACAAGAGGACTTTCCTACCCTCATGGAGGCCTGGGCCTGTTCAATTACAGATGATGGGCGTGGAAGGGTCTCTCTGGCGAGAAAAAGAGAAGTCCTTCCTGCTAACAAGGAGGCATCTTGGACCCAGTGACATTTCAGGGGGAAGTTGCCTGCAAAGCACACAGCCGCTCCACCTTGCGACTGCCCTCACGCTTTCACTTGAGCCTAGCCAAGCTCCTTTGCTCAACTGCTCCTCTACCCCCACCCCCTTGTGCAGTTTACTGATGTCTGTTGTGAGCTTGGAGGATGCTGAGCTCTGGGGAGCCAAAGATACATAATTCTAGTCCTGGATGAGGCACGTGATAGCTATCTATCTCCATAGTTAAACCTACAAAGTGCTATGAAATAAATGGATTCTGAGTACTGTAAAAAAGTCATGGAAGGATTCCTGGAGGAGATGAAGGTAGCATTGCGTCTTCAAGGTAAGCAGGGGTCAGGTGGAGAAAGCCTGCTTTATCTCCCCTGAGTTAGCCGTGTTCTCCCATCATGGGTCTCAGTCCTGGCTGCAAACTGAATCATATGCTAAGTTGCTTCAGTCATGTCTGATTCTTTGCTACCCTGTGGACCATAGCCCGCCAGGCTCCTCTGTCCATGGGATTCTCCAGGCAAGAATACTGGAGTCAGTTGCCAAACCCTCCTCTAGGGGATCTTCCCAACCCAAGTATCGAACCCACACCTCCTAAGTCTCTTGCACTGGCAGGCAGGTTCTTTGCCACTAGTACCACCTGAAGCCCCAAACTGAATCACAGGGTTTGAGCTTATCTCTGAAGGTAGGACCCAAACATCAGGAATTTTCAACTGCTGTCTGGTGGACACTGCATGATCTGACCCTGTCTGCTGTACCGAAGCACATGGCTGAGTTTCACTAGAACCTTTCCATCGGTTACAGAGAGCACAACCTGTCCTTTCTTAAAACACACTGCACAGCAGGGACCCTAAAGCTGCTCCAACTCACCTTCCCAGCCCAGCCTCCTACAGCCGGCTTCAAATGCGCCTCCTGAAGCCATCCGGGTCCCAAGCACCTGTGGCACTCTATCAGGACCAGTCTCGCCCTGGTTTTGCACAGTGGTCCCTCCCTGCCTCTCTCCTGACCTCACTAAGAGCCGCCTGTGCTCCTAAAGCCCTGCCCCCCATCTTATGCTCCTGGTCCAGCAGTGACAGCTCCTGCCTCATGTGGGCTGTTAGTCCTGAGAAGCTCTCTGCCATCTTCGCGCTTGTTGTATTCCCAACAGAGTAGCCGGCACATAGTATGTGCTTCAGTGAGGTGAATAAGATTCACCCAGAGTAAAAGTGCAAGGATGCCCCTGGCCGTCCAGCGGTTAAGAACCCACGGATCCACTGCAGGGGTAATAGGTTCGATCCGCGGGTGGGGAACTAAGATCCTACATGCTGCGTGGCACAGTCAAAAAAAAAAAAAAGTGCAGGTGAATTGCTCCTTGACTGTAGGGCTCTATGTTTTCAAATTGTCTTAAATCACCCGAAACAGTTTTCACTTCCGAGTCCACCTTGGAGACGGATGCTTTTGTGACCAAGTGCTTGGCTGACCACTTGGTGGCGATGCTCCGTCTCTAAACACCCCGTGGGCAGTGATGCGCCTTTTAGGACGGTTCTGGGGAGGCAGCTCTGCTTCTTTCACTCTCAACAGTGGGCCAGCCCTTCGGCAAACCACAGAGCAGCCCGGAGCACACCCCAACTCCCCTTCTCGCTCCCTGACACCCAGCTGCCTCCCTCCCTGCAGCTAATCTGGTGACTCTGAACCAGATTAAAGGCTGCGGCAACACTGTCACTCAAAAAACCAGGGGCCATTTCCCTGCAGTTTGTGGGCTCCGTGCCAAAGCAGGCAGGCAACCCACTGGCTTTTCGTGAAATATGTCTAGCAGCCTGAGTTGTTGCCTGAACCACTGCGGGGACCAGATGCATCAATACTGCAGTGGCTCCCAGATGGCCTTGGGTTCAGGCCCCAGGCCCACCCTTTAGTGGTTCAGGGACCAGCATTCTCCTCTGTGCAAAATGAGTGGGGACACACCTGTGTCCCCCCAACCCCAGGCACTCACAGGGCTGCCGTGGGGTCAGCACCCGGGGCACGTGCATTTCAGGTGCATGGCATGATGACGTATCCACAGACTACGACCCCAGCACAGGCTGGGACCTGGGACCCTCTGCAGCAGTGCTGCAGTGCCTGCATCTGGACGCCCCTCTCCTCCAGCGACAGATACAGAGAAACTGTGAGACTACAAATAACCAGTGCATGGGCACTTGAAACAAATTCTGGGCAAAAGATACAAACAGACCAAGGCCCAACTGCCAGTTTTGAAGAGCCTGGAGCAAAAGTATGCCCCCTGCACAGGACACCTCCTAAGGGGTGGGCACAGCACCTAAGCCCTGCCCCTGGCCCTGGACACACCCTATCCTCACCCCATATAAAGAACCAGCTCGCCCCCACCTTGAGGAGTGAGCAAGCAAGTGAGCAAGTGTTACTTGCTCTCACTCCCTCCTACTGCAGTGGGGACCCCAGGAAAGGCTTGTTTGGATTCCCTGTCTGGCCTCTGATCAATTTCTATTGATTAAGAAGGCCAACAACCCTAGTTGGTAACAACATGATTGCCACAATAAACTTATTTAATACACCTATCACTTCATAGAGCTAAAATAGTTTTTCTTGTGATGAGCACTTCCAAGATCTATTCTCCTGGTAAATTTGAATGTATAATACAGAAGTGTTAGTTATAATCACCATACTGTATATTACAGCCCCAGAAGTTACTGATAATGGAAAGTTTATATCTTTTGACCATCTTCACTTGCTTCCCTCACCTCCACCCACCCCTGCCCCTGGCAACCACCAATGTGGTCTCTTTTCCTATGAGCCTTTTTTTTTTTTTTAAGATTCCACATATAAATGAGATAATATAGCATTTGTCTTTTTCTAAATGACTTATTTCACTCAGCAACATGCCATCAAGTTTCATCCATGTTGTCACAAATATAACAATTTCCTTCTTTTTATGGCTGTATAATATTCCATGGCACATAGACACAGTACATCTTCTTTACGCATTCAGGTTGACACTCAGGGTATTCCCATGTCTTGGGAACGTAATGTTACAATGAACATGGAGGTGCAGATATCTCTTCGTGATTTCATTTCCTTTGAATAAATACCCAGAAGTTGGAATTGCTAGATTGTATGGTAGTTCTAGTTTTAATTCTTTTGAGGAACCTCCATACTGTTTTCCATAGTGTCTGCATCAATTTACATTCCCACCAACAGGGCACAAGGGTTCTCTTTTCTCCATATTCTTGCCAGCACATTTTTCTTGTCTTTTTGATGAGAGCTACTCTAACAGGTGGGCTTTCCTGGTGGACGGTAAAGAATCTGCCTGCAATGTGAGAGACCTGGGTTCAATCCCTGGGTTGTGAAGATCCTCTGGAGGAGGGCGTGGCAACTTACTCCAATATTCTTGCCTGGAGAATCCCCATGGACATAGGTGTCTGGAGGGCTACAGTCCATGGGGTCGCAAAGAATCAGACACAACTGAGTGACTTAGCACAGCACGGCACATTCTAACAAGTGTGAGGTGATACCTCATAGCAGTTTTGATTTATTAATATCTGGAGAGCTTTTAATTAAACATGCAAACCCATGAGCTCCACTCTACTCCCATCCCCTCTGTTTCAACCAGTTTAGCTGGGACCCAGGTCAAGATGTTTCTTAAAGTCCAAGTGTACTTCTACTGAAAGGCCAGGGGTAAGGAACACTGGTTTAAAAGGCAGAAATGCTAGTTTGCAATGAGACCATCTCAAGTCCTGCCCAGACATGGATTAGCATGTCACCAACCCTGAAGTGCATGCTGCCTTCCACCTCGTGTGCCTCTTATTACGTGAGGATAACTGTGCTCACCCAGACCTGCCAACACCATGGGATGTGACAATGCTCCAGAGACTGTAAACAACTGCTTGCATCGGCCGAGCACTTATTAAGCACAAACTCTCAGTACACGCTTGATGAACATTTGGCAAATACACATCACTGTTTCAACATCATCGTCATCACTGAAGCTAGCCTCATGATATGTGTGAGCCGTCTGAGCCGAGCCGCAAGATTTCTGTCACCCTCCATGAGAAGCACATAACCCAAAGTCAACACACGTTTGTTAGGTGGATGGATAATGGACAGTAAAAAGTGTGAGTGCTAGGTTGCTTCACTCATGTCTGACTTTTCGACCCTCTGGACTGTAGCCCGCCAAGCTCCTCTGTCCATGGGATTCTCCAGGCAAGAATACTGGAGTGGGTTGCCATGCCCTCCTCCAGGGGATCTTCCTGACCCAGAGATGAAACTCATGTCTCCTGTGCCTCTTGCATTGCAGGCAAATTCTTTACCGCTGAGCCATTTGGGGAAGCCCAATTAATAGTGTAAATGTCAGGGAAACCAAGACCTGTTGACCTGTTTGGTGTTTTTCAAAATATCTAGCATGTGGCCGGGCACACAATAGATGTCTAAGAGACCCAGAGATTTAGGGCAGTGGGATAGGAAAGTGTTTCTTCAGTTGAAGATGTAACAGGAGGTTACCAGTTGTGTCTTTTCATCTCTGATCTCTACACCAAGCAAGCAATGCTGCCCCATATAACTACTGCTGTTCAGAACCAAGGAGTTGGCTCCCTGATTACCTGCAGCTCTGAGCACAGCTGAGAGAGCGTTTCTTCAACAGCAAGTGACTCTAGAAAGGAAAAAAAAAAAAACACAAATGAAACAGACACATAATGAACTGTGGAATTGCTAATGGAAGGTAAGAAGCACAGATTTCAAGTCGGCATTGATGTCACAGAAAAAAACACAGGCTCTGTGGACTCCTGTCATCTCTTGTGTCTAAAAGATCCTGTTTATAAGAAGCATGATTTGAAGCCATGTGATGTCACCCTGGGTTAAAGTCAACATGTTCCACGTGATGCATTTCTGAGAAACAGAAGATCCCCAAGTTCACTTTGTGTGGTCCAAAGCAATCCCACATTCTGCTGTGCTTTTGTGGGTCTGTGTGCATGCACGCACGCGCACACACACACACACACACACACACACACACACACATATCTGGGTCCTGACATCTGGGACCTAGATCTAGATCTCCTTCACACAGGTGGATGTTCAGAAGTCTAGGAACGTGGGATGGCAGAGCCTAGCCTCCTGCTCAGCACCACCACCTCATCACGACCTTCCACACAGGCAGTAGAGGAGCCTGCAACCTTGCCGTCTTCTCAGTTGGAACTGGGTGGGCTCTGGCCATTTGTGGCTTCACAGTTTTGCCTGTGTTCAAACTCTCCCTAGTTCCATGTGGCTGTGGTAAGACCTTGCAGGTGGCTGCTGCATGAGTTGAAAAGGTGAGTGCCAGGAAACCTTCAGCTCTGACAGTCTTCACGGGTGGGCACACACCTGCCTACCTGGCATCTGCCCTCAGCCCCCCATGAGGCAGAACAGGCTTTGGTCAGTGTCCATGGCTGTGCACTCGGGGTCTGGCGCAATGCCTGGTACACAGTAAACATTCAATAAAAATATGGTGAATGAGTAAATGAACAAATAAATTCAGTTCACTTTTTTGGTTAAAAAAAAAAAAAAAGCTGAAGCAAGAAGCTAACTACAGGACACTGGCTTCACTTTCTGTCTGAGCTAAACTAGCCCCGAGCTGTGCGGGTCTCCTTTGAGTGCATCTGACCTGAAAAGTTTCAGCTCCAAGATCATGTGCTTCAAAGAGGGCATCAGAGGGACTTCCTTGGCAGTCGGCAGTTAAGACGACTGTGCTCCCAGTGCAGGGAAGACGGGTTCAATCCCTGGTCAAGGAACAAAGATCCCTTATCCCATGCGGTGCCGCCAAACACGAATTTTTTCAAAAGAGGGCCTTAGAGCTGACAAAACCCAGCTGGTAAGAGGGCGCCAGAGGTCAAGGCAACAACAATACTGCGCCTACTTCTTCATTTTGCACACCAAGCACTGGGTGTGAGGGATCTGGGCTCAGATCCGGCTTCTGCCTGTAAAGACCCCCAGTCTAGTGGGGAAGAGAAATATGCAAATACAGGATTGTTGTGTGGCGTGTTCAGTGTAATAACAGACACACGCAAGGCCAATGATCCCACCAAAGCTACGACTCGCTCCGCAGGTGAGATCTCAGGGCTCAGGGAGAGACGCTGAGGTCCCCCACAGCAGGACTGTTATTAACCGTGAATACCAGGCTGAGTTGGAGAAGGAAATGGCAACCCACTCCATTGTTCTTCCCTGGAGAATCCCATGGGCAGAGAAGCCTGGCAGGCCATGGTCCATGGGGTCACAGAGAGTCAGACACGACTGAAGCGACTAACCACGCACCAGGTGGAGGGCCTGGCTTCTGTTCTAAGGACAAAGAGCCTCTTTAAGGGACTTCAAGTAGAACAATAACCCACTACAAGCTGTGAATGAGTAGGACCCGATGTAAAAGGCCGCCCCGAGCACAGCACCTCTGTGCTCCTGCCTCATCCTGCCACACACGGCTGTGTGACCCTGAGTGGTCATTTCACCTCTCTGAGCTGCAGTCCCAACCACCTGTCAGTCAAGAGCGAGGGGGCCCAGTGATCATGATGTCTGGTGATGTACAAGAAGCAAGTCATCCCTGGAAAGCCAAAGATGATGGCTACTGAGAGCTTTCTCTAATCACCCATTAAACACATACATTTAGGTATTTCTTGGACTGTTTTAACCGCTTGTAAGTTCCAATCCCATAGCTACAGCCTCATTAAGAAAAAGGGTGTAAACAGGCAGTTTCCCTTAGAAAGCAACTTCACATTATGTGCCCAGGGTAGATGTTTAATACACGTTTAATAAATTGAATAACTTGGTGGATGAATGCATGAATGAGTAAATGAACGTGGTGACTAGAGGCACAAGGGCCTTTTCTTCCTGGGCTGGCATGCCCAAGATGTCCTCCTGCTGGAAGGATGTAAAATGCCAAAACACCAAAACAAAAACCAAACCAAACCTACCTGAAACAGTGCTTGCTACTGTGACATTTACAAGAGCATGCTGACTCCCGAGGGCAGAGGGTCAGCTGCTGGGGTGAGTCTCCCCCGTCCCCAGTTCCCAGCCCCTTACCCAGCTCCATGCGCGGCAGCTCGGGGATGTCCCTCAGGATGGTCAGGAAGTAGGCGCGCAGTCCCCGGTAGGCGTGCAAGAGCAGGAAGCACAGCTCTCGGTGCCACTTGTAAGCGTGCTGCATGCAATTCTCAGAGGGCACGTAGAAGCTGCCCTGTGGGGGGAAACAGAGGCAGAAGCTGAGGACCATCCCTGTGGCCTGGTCCTGAGAAAACTGGGGAGCACGGTCAAGACGGCAGCAAAAGAGTTGGAGTCTCCTCCCTACCCTTCTGCGTGGGAAACCCACTGAAACTGGCCAAGCCTCTGTCTTATAATTTTCAAATTAAAACAATAATGATAGTAATAACAACATTAGATGATGATGATGACGACCATGAGGAGGGCACGGACCTCACAGGTATGGGGCACGTGAATGTTGCCCCCTCTTGTAAGACTCTTTCTCTTGCTGCTGTAAGAAAAGCCATGTGACCGACAGAGGGGGCTCCTTTTCACAGGCATTTAGAAAGACCTCTGTATTGGTGGATGAAGAGCACCGTGCTGAGAAGGAGAAAAACGCTTTGCTGTAAAACAGGAAGAAGTCGGTGAGTTTCAGCTCTCAGTGTTGAAAGTGTCAGAGGCTGTGGGTGTGACCACGGAGTTTGAGAATGCTCCATACTGTGTTTGTAGGTGTAAGACACATTACACCCATAATTACACATTGCAAGTCATTCATCTGAAGAGGAACAGATGCCTGAGTCCACAAGTTACTTGTAGGCTGAGACATGATGGAGGAGGACCAGGACAGTTCTGAATTTCTTGCAACCCCACCAGAGAAGGGTGACTTCGGGTGAATTTCAGGAAGGACTTAAAAATGAGAGAAAGGATTCTCAGAGATGGGTTTGAACAGAAAAAGAGAGGTGCTGAGTACTATGGGCTTCCCAGGCGGCAACAGTGGTAAAGAATACACCAATGCGAGAGACGTGAGACATGGGTTTGATCCCTGGGTCAGGAAGATCCCCTGGAGGAGGAAATGGCAACCTACTCCAGCATTCTCGCCAGGAGAGTCCCATGGACAGAGGAGCCTGACAGGCTATAGTCCATGGGGTCACAAAGAATTGGACGTGACTTAGCACACATCCCCACACACACCAAGTACTGAGTTGGAGAATTCCATGGGTGTAGGAACTATGGCCTGTGTGGCTATGAGGGGAGCAAGTAAATGTCTTTTCACTATCTCGTGCTTCCTAGCCTGTCCTGCTGGGTGAAACTCCAGGTAAAATACTGTCAGAACTACATCCTCTTGGCTCCTGTGAGTTGACTTGCATGCTGTCCATGAGGCAGCTTCCTGCCCTCTTTGTCTCCTTCTCCCTTGCCTCCTTCTAAGAGGGCTGAGTCGGTGCAGTGGGGGCTGGACAGGTCTGATAGGGGTCAGCAGCCATCTGAACTTCCTCTACCCTCAATGGTGTCATGAAGGTGGGTGCAATTGTCTGCACTCTTATCACTACATCATGATTGCTGGGTCATGGAATGCAAAGTGGTTCAAATTAGGAAACCTGGATGGAAGTCTCAGTCAGGTCTGCTGTCACCTCTCTCTGAGTCAGTTTTAGGTTAATTCCTTGTTGTTTTTCTTTTCAATCATTAAGTCGTGTCTGACTCTTTTCAATCCCATGAACTACAGCATGCCAGGCTTCCCGGTCCTTCACTATCTCCTGGAGTTTGCTCGTATTCATGTCCACTGAGTCGGGGATGCCATCCAACCATCTCATCCTCTGTCACCTTCATTTCTTGCCCTCAATCCTGTCCAGCATCAGGGTCTTTTCCAATGTGTTGGCTGTTCACATCAGGTGGCCAAAGTATTGGAGTTTCAGCATCAGTCCTTCCAGTGAAAATTCAGGGTTGGTTTCCTTTAGAATTGACTGGTTTGATCTCCTTGCAGTCCAAGGGATTCTCAAGAGTCTTCTCCAGTGCCACAATTCAAAAGCTTTCAAATTGCTTTTTAAATTCCCTGGTAAAAGACTGCATGACAGACATTAGGTGGCAGGAAGATTGTGGCCTGTGCTCTAGAGAGCAAGGACCATGGGAAGGGGGTGGGGCAGAGGGAGGAGCCCGCTGCGCGGAGACCTCAGTCAGTCCCAGGGGAAGCTCTGGACCTGCAGGGCTCTCTGGCCAGGCCTTTGCACTCATGCATTGACTGGTCACCCAGAGAGGAGGCGCGACCTTGGTCAGCAGCTCTCTCAGACAGAACAGCCTGCAGAGAGGGACTTGGCCACCTGCTGTTGGCCACCATTGTCCTTGGCAGAGCAGGAAGGAGCAATTCAGGTCTAAAGGTGGAAACTGGGCATCACAGAATTCCCTGTGGAAAGTCCCAGCAGCGTCCTTCATTCCCCAGCACCTCACATTAGCCCTGGCTTTGCCTAACGAAGTCCCTACTGATTTGAACTGAAGACAGACATTCAACAAGCTTTGGCATTGAAAGACATCTCCATTTCATCAAGCAGAAAACCCAGGCAGGACACCTGTAGTCACCAGGGGCCCAGGGTAATCTGAATATTCCTACTTCTCATCTTTCCTACTATATTAAGATCAGAAGCAATACAGCTGTGGGAAGACAAGCAAAGTTTGTGCATAGCGGGGAGCATGTGTGCTGCACTCTCCATGTCTACGGAGCAAGAAATAATTCACTGTTCATGAACCATCTAGATGTTCCCATCACACTGTATCTCACTGGGTCCTTAACAAGCACCTTATAAGGCAGATATTCTCACTTTGATTTTCAAAATATAATACAAATATGGTAAAAAAAAAAAAAAGTCAGTATTACCAAAGGAAACACAACATACAGTTCCCTTTTCCCTAGAATGAATAACTTTCTGTACATCCTTCTATGAAGCTTCCATATACATACATACCCATGTATATCTATGTGCACTTACATGCATGTAGTTTCTAAAACAGACAGACTCATGTTGGAAGATGTTCTGGGACATTTCTCTGTTACTTATTTTTATCACTTATCCCTTGAAGTTCTTTCTTCTCAGACCAAATAAGTGATAGAAATCCAATTCCCATTTCGCAGGTTAAAGGCTGTGGCTCAAAGAATACAGTGAGCTGCGCAGGGTCACTCTGCATTTCTGCCCACAGCAGGAAGGATTCTCAAGTTCAGGGGCTCAGCGAAGGCAGTCCTTGCTCACCTGCCACGTGTGCCTCTGGGAACCACGCTGGCAGAGGACAGCTGCTCCGCTTAACTATGACAGAGGCCTGAATACAAGCCCTGCATTGCCTCCCTCAGCCGTGACTAAGCAGAAATAAAAGCGACAGAGGATTAACAAAGGCATCGGATCTCTGAGTTCCCAGCTTGTTTGCTTCCAACAGCCCCGAAACCCTCCATTTTCCAGTTCTGCTCACAACTGCATTTTCTTACACCAAGGCCTCCTTTGACAGTGCTCCAGGACCCATGGATGAGGCAAAGTCACTATAAAGTCCATTATTAAGTTCCAGTTTTCAAACTAGACATGAATCTTATACGAATCTTATTCTTACATGAATCTTTGTTGGAGAATCTTCAGAAGGTTGATTCAATATGATCACTGAGATAATATGAAGTCAAAATGCTAACCCAAAGAGAAATCCTAATAAAATATGCCTGGATGTTATATGCCTGTTATTATAAATAAAACAAATGGTATTTCCATAAGTACTCAACTGCATATTTGGAAAGTGAGTGATTTGCCATAGAAAATCCCATTCACTGACCCTCCAGGCCTGCAGAGCCAGCATGGGTGAACATATGCCCCTAATAGAACTGCAAGAAGTAGGATGAAAAACCTTGCCCAATCTCCCCAGTACAAAGGAAGAACTTTTTAGCTGTCCTCCTGATCAACAATCTGGAATGGAAACCCTAAATAATACAACAGGATTCATGCAGGGTGAGCCAAATATAAAAATGTGTGCAGACTCACAGTGGAAGGCACTCCTGGCCAGGGCCCACCCCCATGGGATCATCTGTACAACATGTACATAAAGGAAGTGATCATGGTATGGTCTATTAGGGTTAAGGATTAAACAAAACCACTTGGGTAAAACGTAGACTTATTTGATGGCTCAGTGCAATGTCAGGGTACACCAAAAGGAAATTTTAAAATTAGGACACACCCATTCGTGGCCTCTGAAAACATGTCTATCAACTATGTAGCTCGCACCTCCATGGTCAACCAGGAGGTTGCAACCGACAAGTGGACTTTAACTTAATGGAAGTCTTCAGGGAGCTGTGCAGGGATAAAGTTTGGTTGGAACACAGAATCCAAAGTCAAATAGGGTCTATTCCTTGCTTGCATACTATTCATGTGACTAAGTTAGTCCTTCAACGTCTGAAATGTCAGTTGCCAAACATGGAAAGTGGGGATAATTAAGTTCAATTGTTTAGTACAGTGTCTGGTTTATATTAGGTATCTGTTAAATGTTAGTTAGGAAGTTCTTCTTTCTCTTTCATTTATTACCTAATGAAGATAGCTAAGTTTTCCATCAAATCAGACCTTTATATGCATGCCTCTCAAACCTACATTTCTGCATCTAATCCCTGCTCTGATCTCTAGATCTCTATTCCAAACTGCTGATTGGATAGCTTGCTTTGTTGTCATAAAGGCATCTTAAAATACCTGTTATACAGAGTTAAGTAAGTCAGAAAGAGAAAAACAAATATCATATTAACATACATACATTGAAGAGACTGATGCTGAAGCCAAAGCTCCAATACTTTAGACACTTGATGCAAAGAACTGACTCATTAGAAAAGACACTGATGTTGGAAAAGACTGAAGGCAGGAGGAGGGGACAACAGAGGACAAGATGGTTGGATGGCATCATTTATTCAAAGGACATGAGTTTGAGCAAGGTCTGGGAGATGGCAAAGAACAGGAAAGCCTGGCGTGCTTCAGTCCATGGAGTTGCAAAAAGATGCGAATGAGCAACTGAACAAAAATAACAATTGGAATCTAGAAAAATGGTACTGATGAACCTATCTGCAGAGCAGGAATAGGGACGCAGATGTAGGGAACAGATTTGTGGACACAGTGGGGCAAGGAGAGGGTGGGATGAATTGAGACAGTAGCATTGCCATATATGCACGAACATGCGCAAAGTAGGTAGCTAGTGCGAAGCTGCTGCATAGCACAGGAAGCTCAGCCTGGCGCTCTGTGATGACCTAGATGGGTGGGATGGGGGGAGGTGAGAAGGTGGCTCAAGCCAGAGGGGACATATGTATCCTTATAGTTGATTCACATTGTTCTACAGCAGAAACCAACACATTGTAAAGCAATTATCCTCTAATTAAAAGGTTTTAATTTTTTTTTAAAAAAGGACCTTATTACTGTCCCTCTTACCTGATCCTTCTCTTCTCTCTGGTCTTTGTAAATGGACCCACCTTGCCCAACATTCAAGGAAGCCAAGGAGTTCCTCTAGTCTCCAGACCTCTCTCATCTCAAGAATCTAAGTCTTGAAAGTTTGAAAACACTCTTGCCTCTGCCCTACCTTGAGTCTTCTCTATAGCTTACTTTAATTGCTACCACATCCGTCTAGTCATTCTCACTGCCCAGGTACCACATTTCGTCTGCAGCAGTACTATATGCAAGTTGGTCTAGAGCATCCCCACTGACTTCCCAGGTGGCACTAGTGGTAAAGAACCCACCTGCCAATGCAGGAGACAAAAGAGGCACAAGTTCCATCCCTGGATTGAGAAGATCCCCTGGAGAAGTAAATGGCAACCCACTCCAGTATCCTTGCCTGAAAAAATTCCATGGGCAGAGAAGCCTGGCAGGCTACAGTCCAGGGTGTTGCAAAGAATCAGACATGACTGAGCGAGTGAGTGCACAGACACTGTCTACGAGACTGAGTTCATATTCCTTAGAATGGCATCCAAGGCCTCGAGCCCCAATCACAACTTCAGGGTCAGCGGCTGCCTCTTGTTTCACTCCAGAACCCACTAGTCGCCATTGCTTCTTTTAAAAGCCTGTCCCCTTGCTGCTTGAAACTCACCACAAAGAATCAGATCAATATCCTGTCCCTTGTGAAGCTTTTCCAACTACCTTCTCCTGCCGGGTCCCTTACACATACCTCATTAGACCACAGTTATTTCTGTAAAGTTCTCTCTCCAAACCTCCATGCACACTTTGAGGTTAGACGGTATGCTATGTCTTTGAACCTGAAACACTTACCTAAAGAACTGATGCTTTCAAACTGTGGTGCTGGAGAAGACTCTTGAGAGTTCCTTGGACTGCAAGGAGATCAAATTAGTCAATCCTAAAGGAAATCAACCCTGAATGTTCACTGGAAGGACTGATACTAAAGCTGGAGCTCCAATACTTTGGCCACTTGATGAGAACAACTGACCCACTGGAAAAGACTCTGATGCTAGACAAGATTGAGGGCAGGAGAAGAGGGTGACAGAGGATGAGATGGTTGGATGATGTCACCAACTCAACAGACATGAGTTTGAGCAAGCTCCAGGAGATAGTGAAGGACAGAGAAGCCTGGTGTGCTACAGTCCATGGGGTCTCAAAGGGTCAGACATGACTTAGCTACTGAACAACAACTGTTCATTGTATGCCTGCTGTGTGCCTGGTACTATTTTCTGGTCCCTGAATTCCTCTTCTTGGTGATTTAGCCTGTTTTTCATCACTATCTTTATTTTAACAACAACAAAAAATAACAATAATAACTGTAACATCATTAATGCACAGCTAACATTTATTATTTAACTCTAGTAAATGTGAGGCAATAAATGTTTTATAGGTATTAATTATTTAATTAATATGCCAACCCAATGAAATAATCACAATTGTTTATCCCCATGTTATAGATTGGGAAACTGAACTCCAGAGTGGTAAATACTGGATAACTTGTTTGCAGGTCTCACGGCATACAAAAGGTACATCAGCAATGCAGACAGTCTGACACTGGAAACCACACATTCCTAGTCTTAATGCTGAGTTTAATCTTTGATTTGAGCTTCAGGGAGTTGAAAGAGTCTGTGTTCACACATCCAGGAGGCAGAAGAGTTAAGCTTCTAATTCCAGCTGAAGTCTCAATTTTCAAAGGAAACTAGCTCTATAGATTTCAAGAGGAATCAAAAAATCTCCTTGTGCTAGCCTTCACTTTGTAACTAACTAGCTGTAATTCCAGGAAAACAGTTTTGACTGTCTGCCCTTTCAACTGTCAGCAGCACATTGCTGGGCTTCCCAAGTGGTAAAGAATCTGCCTGCCAATGCTGGAGACACAGAAGACCCAGGTTTGATCCCTGGGTTGGAAAGATCCTCGAGAGGAGAAAATGGCAAGTCGCTCCAGTATTCTTGTCTGGGTAACCCCATGGACAGAGAACCTGGGGGACTATGGTCCATGGGGTTACAGAGAGTCGGACATGACTGAGTGATAGAGCGCACACACAACACATCGCTGCTACCTTAGTTAACAGGTCCCAAGTTTTGTGTCCCAACACACTGGATCATGGCGACTAGCTGTGAGTTGAGTTACAAGTATTTCTTACCCAAAATGGTTAACATATAGAAATCACAGATTCAAAGTCGTTCCTATCACCCTCTTACTTGTAATTTACAGAGGTTCCTTTAGCAGGAGCAAAGGGGAAGGAGAGTTGCCAGGCTTGGACAGATGAGCAGATATGATGCAGGGAAAGTAATTCATGGTCTCAAGCCTAGGCCATATTCCCACCTAGGCATCTGCTCCAATTTGCATGTATGTGCTTGCTGATGGCTCCAGGACTGAATGATCATACAAATGACTGACGAACAATCTCAGGGAGATCTATATGGCTCTAGCCATAAAACGAATAAATTTGACTTTGTGTTTCTCTCCCTCTGCAAGTTGGCTGTACCCCCGTCTCTCCTCCTGGAAATCAGGAACAGAATATCATTCATCTTCTAATCCTAGCCACTTTCACATACTTTCCATCCACGTGGCTGACTGAAGGGAAATTTAGAAAAAATGAAGGGCAGTAGGGAAAATGAAGAGATGCGCTGTAAAGGAGTATCGCGGCAGTGGAAGGGGCAGCGGTGGCACAACGTCCCACTGAGGGGAGCCACAGCCAATGGATCAAAGTCCTGAAGGCACACACTGTGGAAGAGAACACTCTTCCTCTACTCTTGATGTGTTTTCAATGAGGAGGGGCATCCACTAGCTTCAAACTTCCAGCTCCTCTCCACCCACTTACTGAGCAAAAGGTGAGTTCTGGATAAGAAATGAGGTTCTTCCTTGGACTCTCCCTCTCGCAGCAGCAAGTCCACTCTCAGCCCTGGGGGAAGCCTGGTAGATGAGAAGGCCTTCAGGGTGGTGGTGGGGGGGTGCTGCATTTATCTAGCATGGCTGTATCTGAATAAGTAAGCAGTTGATTCTGGAGTTCAAGATCTAGGAACCTCCTTGATCAAATATATAAACCAAGTGATCTCACATCTTCTTTTTAATTCTAACCTGTCTTATTATTTTGTCTTATTTTCCAACTGGCACAGCACTCAGTTGGGGGGAATAAGATATTGTGTAGCAGTTTCTCTCCACACCTAGCAGCTCTGATCTCCTGTGATGACGCTAATTCTTCCCTGTGTCATATTACCTGGGGTGCTCAGGAACACAGGGTGCAAACAGGAGTTGGTCAGTGTTGGCTGGAGGGTTAGAATAGATCGGTGGATTTCAGTCGCTATTTTGAGAAGTCATGGGGCTACCACAGCAGCAGCAAAGGGGCAGGCTGGGTGAGGCCCCCACTTCATCAGAGCTTTTCTGTTCACAGCAGTTTTATGTTGGACTCTGCCTAGGCATTCATTTGAAAAAGAAGTCCTTAGTCAAAAAATAAATAAATAACATTTGAAAATCACTGCACAAAGCTAATGCCCCTGAGTGCTCAACTGTTCTATTGTGGTCCAGAGGACAAGCCTAAATTGTGTGGCTGAAAATCAGACCTCAACAGTCTTTGTTGTTTATTGTTTAACTTCCTGATTCTCAATTATTGTTTTCTTTCCTCTTTACTCACACTGCCTGTCTTAAACAGCAGTTTTTAAAAGACTTTAAAAAGTTTTTAAAAGGAAAGAAATGACCTCAGGTCATTTCTGTAATTCCAAGTTCAATGAATTTTTATGGAACTCTGTTGCTTTACCCCACAAAAATTAAGAAAACACTGAGGGGTTACAATCCTGCTTTTGCTGCTCACCAAATTCAGCACCTCGGACAGTGGCTGATTGGCCTCATCAGACAAGAGTGAGGATAAAGGAAAAGTGCTCTTTGTCTTCTTTCCTAAAGCCCAACAAACACCAGCCCATTAGTCTTCTAATCATTATTGGTAAGAACTCCATATGAATTCTCTCAATGATGCACTGAAGGGGTGGTATTTTCTTTAATAATTTTTTCAATCTCTTTATTACCAAGAGATTGTGATTATTTAAAAGTTTAAAAAGTAATAACTCATTGCTTATTAGATAACAGGGCTTCCCTGGTGGCTCAGAGGTTAAAGTGTCTGCCTGGAATGCAGGAGACCTGGGTTCGATCCCTGGGTTGGGAAGATCCCCTGGAGAAGGAAATGGCAACCCACTCCAGTACTCTTGCCTGGAGAATCCCATGGAGGGAGGAGCCTGGTAGGCTAAAGTCCATGGGGTCGCAAAGAGTCAGACACGACTGAGTGACTTTACTTTCACTTTCACTTTATTAGATAAGATGACATATTGACTCTGAATAATTCATAACTATCTTCAAAGTTTCCTTAATGCCTATTAAGTAATTCGGGCAAATGCATATACTGTTGTTTTGGATCCACTTGACTTCAGAGAACTGTGTCCTTATGTTAGAAGTACTATGACTGGAAGTCCCATTGGGAGTCTTCAGCACATCAATAGGGTCAGTTCAACCTGGGTGATCATCATGATCCTAATCACTCTATGTTCGGTGCTTCCTGTGTGCCTATCATTGTGCTAAGCACTTGAGCTCCAGACATTAGCACACACTGCCCTCCTCCTCCTGGAAGAAAATAGTCTCAAGTTGGAGGAACCAGGGACATGAATGCAAACTTGTAGTGCAACAGGGCAAGCATACTAGACAAAACCTTAGGATGCTATGAGTGTGTGGAAAGGAGCAGCTAGGGAAAGCTTCTTGGAAGAAGCGGCGCTACAGTTGAATCTCAAAAGGCTACATAGGTAGACCGTGAATGAGGGAGGGCACCAGAACAGCCATAAACAAAGGCAGTGAGGGAACAAATTAATAAAGTGCAGGGAAATATAATCAGTACTTTGCTGCTAAGGTAAATGAATCAGGAGATGATTC
Organism: Neotragus moschatus; assembly: GCA_006410615.1. NCBI lineage: Eukaryota > Metazoa > Chordata > Mammalia > Artiodactyla > Bovidae > Neotragus > Neotragus moschatus. The sequence continues at coordinate 75,492 of SJYA01002028.1, forward strand.
GGGACAGACAGCCTGGAGTCTGATCACGGAGGGTCAGACATATCATGTTGTGTGTGCGTGCTAAGTTGCTTCAGTCATGTCCAACTTTTTGTGATGCTATGGACTGTAGTCCCACCTCAGGGCTCCTCTGTCCACAGGATTCTCCAGGCAAGAATTGGAGTGGGTTGCCATGCCCTCCTCCAAGGGATCAAAAAACAGTTCCCCAGCACAAAGAGATACGTAAGAAATGGACAATACATGGCTGGTATGCCCATCAGTGGGGGATGGGAAGACACATGTTTAGCCCTCTTCTATGACTGGCTTCTCATTAGTCATTGCATCTGGCCCTAAAAAAGCATTCAGGGAAGTTTAAATCATGATGTAAATATGCAAAAATGGAACAGTCCCAGAGATGTTAAGTAAATAGCCTGAGGTTCCATAATTACTAAAAGACAAGTCCAGGATTCCAAAGCAGCACAGCCTTGCTCTGTTCTTCCACTGGGTCCTATTCTAAATTCACCAGAAACAACATCTTCTCACCTGAGGATAAGACAGCAAGAACAGGGACAATAAAAATGGCAGAAGTAAGGTGAAATGGCCATCAGATACACTGGGTTAATTATGTAGCACGTTAAGGGTCAAGCAATTAATACTTCCATCCCAAAGGACTAGTTTACAGATCAGAAACCCAGACACATCTGCAGAATAAGTGAGCAGTCAGGCTCAGCGCCTTGGGATATGGTGACCATGGTAAATGTTTCCACTTAGAATGCTGGAGGGATTCACTACTGTCTCTTAAAGATATAAAATTCTATGCCTTTGTGACTGTAATTATCAAAGGTATTAAATTCCTTTAGCTGGCACTGGAATTAAGTCAGCATAGAGTCAGCGTCAATAATTACTCTCCTATTTTAGAGTTCTGAAGTCTCCTGTGTGAATTGGGTCCTTATCTCTCTCCCTAGCACTTCAGGTGGACTTTCTATTATACACAGCTCATTCTATGGGGAACCAGGAAAGAACGCCAGAATAGGGCAACGTGGAAAGAAAGAATCTATGTTCTGATAGCAAACATATAAACACCACCCATGTGGCTCCTTATAAACCTTATCTGAGATATACAGCATTCAGAGTCATTTCTAAGCGAGGTGGGGGACGACTGGCTCAATGTCACATGGAGGGTACAGGTCACGGCTATGGCTGGAATGACATGTAACTAATCCCAGAACCCACTCTCCTAACCACCACCAATTCCAGCCTCTCTGGAGCAAACACTGGTTCTCTCTTTGCCTCTGCAGAAAACAGATCATGCTGTTCTGAGAGATTATTAAGGCAAACGGGAGGCCACTGCACCAATACTGTCATTTTAGAATGTTTACTTCTATAAGAAACCAGCTCAGAGTACTTCTGCCTTTTACTGGAATGATTATAGCTATTGCAGAGACAAAAATAAGAGTGTTTGCATAAGAAGGCATAGTATAACTAGAGCTTTTAAATCAATCTTATGAAGGATGTGTCATTATTATCCTCATTTTATAGATGAAGAGACAAAGTGTCAGGTATTAAAGAAGAGCTTTCTATAAAATACTATTAACATTTATAGACCAGTAATAGTCTTAACACATGTTAAGCAAAATCTAGATTGCGTCCACAGGCACGCTGCATTTAAATAGTGCTGTGCAGTTCATGTAGCTGCATTTTCCTTAGCTGAACTGTTAAATGTAAGGCCACTAAGGTGACAGCATTAATATTGCAACACTTCTTAACTGAGGCTAGGGCAGTTGACTTATTTTTATGCTCGTCTATACTCATCATTGTTTAGTTGCTAACTCTTTGTGACCCCACAGACTGCAGCATTCCAGGCCTCCCTGTCTCTTACTGTCTCCCGGAATTTGCCCAATTTCATGTCCATTGAGTTGGTAATGTTATCCAACCACCTGTACTTATTGACTGCATATTATTTGATATTACTCTGTTGAATATGGTGAGCACCTTCTGTATGACATATAGCCCAGTCTGAATGTGTGATTAATACCTCACCCACAAAACAAGAACAGTAAGAACAATTACCGCCAAGAAAGATAGTGAGGAACAACCGAGACAGGAAATGGAAGCTAAGTACTTAGAAGAACATCTGGCAAAGAAAGAACATCTCACAAATAACAAGGGCTTGCATTACGGCAATACAGAAAAGGTGCTCGTATGCCACTTCATAGATGTGGGAGGACAGGCCAGAGAGCCCAGAAGCCAGCATGATGCTGGTGGCCACTGTGCTGGTAACCACACTATGCAGACACTGCCTCCCTTCTCTCTGTGCCAAAGAGATCAAGGCATAGAAATGGGAGGTGAACCAGAATCCCACGTCTCTGCTCTCTTCCAAATACAGGTGATTATTTTAAAATTTTAAAGTTTATTACAGACTTCATTTGAGGGGATGAGTAATCCTGGTTTTGTTTTTAATTAGTTTTTGTGTTTTTGGCTACATCACGTGGCATGCAGGATCCTAGTCTCCTGACCAGGGATTTAACCCATGCTCCTGGCACTGAAATTGTGGAGTCTTAACCATTGCACCACCAAGGAAGTCCTTAAATATGGGTGATTTTGATTTTCAGTATTATGGACATAGCCTTCAAATGATATGAATAGGCCACTTGAAAACTGTGTGTACTAACGAGGATTCTGCGGACAGTAGATTTTTAATTAAGGTAACTGGAGTCAATACACATCATTACAATGCAGACTATCCGGAAATATCCCACATTTGAAAATGCTGACTCTCTCCATTAAAACATTTATAGCTTTGACACTTTCACGTTCTAGTATTTTACTTCCATTTGTTCTTCATTAAAAGCAGTTCCCCAAACTGTGTGTAACGTTCAGCAATTTTGCCAGCAGTTGGCAAACTGGATGCTTAATATTTAATCTAATTGAGAGCAACATTACACAACTCAAACTGAACAAGCAATTTAGTTGTCAGATCATCATAAAAACTCCAAACACCTTTCTGATGAACGTCTTTATTTTTAAAGTCTAGTTTGAAGGAAGGCTCTGACTTAACTAAATAACTATCCCTCAATGCAATTGGATGCATGTTAAAGCTCTTTAAAAATTCCCAAACAGTTGCTGTGTGTGATATTTTAAAAACACGAGACACCACGTGTTGAGTGAAATGAGCATGTCCTCCATTGTCAGGGTCAATCTGAACTGACAGGTTGGCGTAGCAGATTTTAACCTCATCAGGGCTCCACTCTGCGTGTGAAATTGCTGAATTTATCTGATAAAAAAATCTTGGAATGAGATGCCATCCATAATACAAGGTTGATGACAGATTTTAGTTATATAATAAATCAAGAGCCTGGTAGATATTAAGTATACCAGATGGCCACTCCATAAATAGTAGGTACAATGAATAAATAATAATGATGACTGTTATCACTATCACAGCTAATTCTATTATTTTTATTAATAATATTTTAGTGTTAATATAATATCATCTCATTTCTCCTCATAAGCAGCTCACACTCAAGGGTTACAGGAACCAGGCAGTGGAAGCAATGGGAGAGGTCAGTTCCACTTGGGGCATTATTTCTGATTTCATATAATTCCTTTTTTTGTTTCACTTGATGCCTTTGATTCTTAAAGACTTGACTCCCTGCTCTGGCACGAACATCTTTTGGGAATCGGACTTTAGCTTGTTCAGGATCAAATACTGAGGAGGTTTATCTCCCTTGAAAATTGCTGTTTGTGGATTTAAGAGCAAGAGGTGAAAGGAAATGGAGTGCAAAGGAGGGCAAGCTTGCTAAGCTCGATGAGCAGCAGAGAGAAAGCCATCAGCTCCACTGGGCTGGGACCCATGCAGAGGTTGGCACCAAGGAGGAACCATACAGAACAGGAGGGCTTGGTGGGCATGAATCCTTCCTCAGCCCTGGAGACCAGTGGCTGGACGCCTGGCTCTCAAGCTCACTCACAGTAACTTGACAAGTGGGCCCCCTGGGTTTGTTATGAAAGCCACTCTAATCCAGAGACCAAAGCTTGGGCCCTCTGCCCATGGTTTCCCCTTGCCCCGACTTCAACTGTCCAGACACCAGCCTGTTCTGACCCTGAATCCAGTCTCCCATCCCCACCTGCCAGCATCTATATATCTTCACCTCACCAAACCCAAGTCACAGATGCGCTAGGGCTGGCCACTTGCTGCTTCTCAACAGAAAGGAAGAAAGTGAAGTCGCTCAGTCATGTCTGACTCTTTGCGGCTCACAGGACTGTAGCTTACCAGGCTCCTCCATCCATGGGATTTTCCAGGGAAGAGTACTGGAGTGGGTTGCCACTTGATCCTAGTAAATGAGAGCTGTTCTCTTTACAAACTACTCCACCACTTCCCTTATGCAAATGTTACTTTTAGTAATACTTCTACACCCAGACAAGAGAAACTTTCGAGAAGAGTTTTGGATGATCTTAACCCTAATTATGGTTGATATTATTACAAAGAGCCATTATCTTAGAATGAAGAAGAATACGTCTGGTCTTTGTTGCTAAATCATGTCCAGCTCACTGCGATCTCAGGGACTGTAGCCTGCCAAAGGCCCTCTGTCCACAGAGTTTTCCAGGCGAGAATACTGGAGTGGGTTGCCATTTCCTTCTCCAGGGGATCTTCCTGACACAGGGGTCAAACCCAGGTCTCCTGCATTTCAGGAAGTCTATTTACCAACTGAGCCACCAGGGAAACCCAAAGTAGAATATACATACATAAAATATTCCACGTGGTGCCCAAATCAATCATGTATATAGTTTCTTCAAGAATCATTTATTGGGTGTTATTTCTGGGCTAAGCACTAAGCATTTTCTGTTAGAAGATTTAAAAAGATTATGGGTACATAATTTCTGGATTCAAGTCCCTTGTAGTTGAGTGTGTGAGGCAGCACACAGATGAATGGTTTTGGTGCAGCTTGGTAAATGCAGTGATAAATTTATATATAAATGCTACAGCAACTCACACACACACACACACACACACACACAGGGTATCTGTATTGTTCTTGGGCAAGTCAGAAAAAAAGCCATGTAAGAAGTGACCCTATAATTTAAAAGACATATTATTTTTTTAAAGGAGGATGAAAATTCCAGGTATGTATGTGAAAGCTCAAGTAAAGGAAAATCTTTGGCAGAAGTGAAAAAAGAAAACACGATTTTAGCACAGTGCACACTGGGGAGAAAGCTGAAGATGAGTGTAAATTTAAAGACGTAAAATAAGCGACTATGACATCCTCTCTTGTTTGTCATGATGATACACTTACAGTTCATCATCTCAAATCAGCCTGGGTGAAACGAGTCGAGGGAAGAGGTTCAGAAGATGAGTGGCAAATGGGGAGGCTGTGCATTTTCCAGGTAAAAGGGCATCTGCTCAGGCAGTAGAAGAGGGATAAGGGAGTGAGGGGCACAAACTAAGACTCCTGGAGTTTGAAGGAATCAGTCACTGATGAGGATGGAGGGAGAAGGAATCAGAGGTGATTTTAAGGTTTCCGGTGACTCACTCAGATAAGCAACACAGAAAATGTGTTTGGGTCCCCGGAAGATGATCCCAGCTGAACAGATATAATGGCTAAGAGCAAATCTCTAGAGTCCACCAGCGTGGGCTGAAATTCCAGCACCACCACTCACAGTCTATTGGACTTGGGCCGGTTGCTTATCTCTGTATGCTTCAGTTGCCTTGTCTGCAAAATGAGGGAAATAACAGGCAGCTTCTTCATAGGGTGCAAGCAAAGAGCACACAGAGAGTGTATGCAAAGGCTTAAGACAGTGCCTGGAAAAGATATTTTAGTTAGTATTATTAGTATATTTTAGCTAATACTATTCAATTAATTCACAGAAAGTACAGAGTCTGATCTGAATCTTAGCCATGGAGCAAAACTCCTTACAGCTCTATGAATTCCCTGCCATGATCACCAAGACAACTTACGGAGCAGACAGAGCACTGAATGCAGTCTTAAATTCAACATCTAAAGTCTACCAGATGGACAGTCCTAGGCAAATCACTTCCCCATCAGGGCTTCAGGGTCCCCATCTATGAAAGGGGCTCAGGAATCAAAGGGGTGTGATTGGCCGTTAAGTAAAACAGGATGAAAGGGCTTTGGGACAGAGAGCGCACTATTGTACTCAAGGATCACAGTGCCAAGACTCAAAGCATCAATGATAAGTCTCAAGAAGTGTAGCTAAGGCACTGTGGGAAGTTCTTAGGGGCTCTCCACCCTTCAACCCTCCCTCCCTCCCATGAATGTATCAGAACCTACAGGCAGGACTGAGCCAAGGTTGGATTGCTCCCTCAAGCCTCCAGCTGATATCCTGGCAGCCACATGCAGGCATCATTTTCATCGAAAGTTCTCTTGGGAAAGACAATGAGATCAGTATGAAACAGGACTCTCTGTGCTACCCAGAGGCAGCAGCCAATGAGGCAGAGAGGATGGCAGAAGTCAGCGAGGAATGAGATTCAGTTCCAACAGTTATTAGTGGAGCAGACTCTGTTAAAGTGAGAGGTATGGTCTCGTTCCCCGATCTTGGCCAACCCAATACCATTCACTCAACAGTGGCCATGTGCCCATCATTTTAAATACATTAACCTGGAGAACAACCCACAGGGGCCAGCATTATGCTCAGAGCCACAATTTAGTTTAGTGCAAAACACAAAGAAAAGCAATCACTTCAAAACTGCATACAGGTTTAGAATTATGTTTCAAATAAGTGCCCTTAGGAAAAATGTTTGGCCTCTCAGATCCTTAGTATATTCATCCATAGAATGGGATTCATGATGTGAAATGTTCATGAATCTTACAAGTCTCAGAAGAGAACCTGTTTGCAAAAATTGAACATTCTGTACGCCATACAGTACTTGCTCAATAAAAATCCCTCTCCAGTTTTACTGGATTTCTTGCTTCCTATAGTGTACTATAGCTGTTGAGCCTACACTCCAGAAATCCTGTTCAGTGACACGCCTCGCCCAGACAAAAACATACACACATACACACAAATAAAATGTTTCTCATAAGACTAAGCAACATCACCAAGAAATATCTTACCAAACACTGGCAACATGCCCTTCAAAAAAATTAAACGGAACCAAACTAGAAAATAAAACCATTTATAAAATCCCAATGACAAACATAAGTGGAAATGAGTTGAATACATTGCAGGTGATGATAGATATCATTTGCTTACTTACCAAGCTCACTCAGTGTGCCTTATATGAGCAGATACCATTAATAATCACACAGCTGAACACTGGTGATTTGGTCTCCATGGGAACAGAAGGTATTATCACACCACTGTTCTTTGATGGATCTTTTATTATTTCAATATTTGAAAAGTGATTTTTCAAGATGATAGAAACTATCAAATATATTCAATTATGCATAATACTGGAGATAGAAAGTATGGAGTTTTGGAATATTCCATTGGTCCTGCTCATTTTTCAGTGAGAAAAAAGGGACACTGATTAGAACAGGCTGATATGTGGGGGTGGGGGGAGGAAACATCACAATATCCAGTTTTTCTGTAATTTCTAGAACTGCTGAGCCTGCAACCTGACCTAGGCAGCTTTCATCGTGGGCTTGAACTCCTGCCTTCAGTCATGTTACAAAAACCCACCAGGTACCAGTGAAGGTTCAGAGCCTGTAAACTCAGGGAATACACTCAGCAATCATATGGTAAAAAGCATCAGATCTGATTAAACATTGGAGGTGAAGATTGAGAAAATACCAAAAAAGAGTTTAAGGGAATAAATGGGAAAAGCTATATATACCATTCCCAGTTAGCCAAAAACAAAACCAGAGTTGTCTTTGAGTTATTTTCTCCCTCACCCAGATCTATTTATTATCCCTCCAAAATTCCTCTCACCGTTTACACTCCTCCTCCCATTTCCTGGGGTAACTACCTGGCGGCAGGTTCTTTCCTGGATTATTGCAAGGCCCCTCTGCTTGTTCACCTGTTTCACCCTTTCCCTCTAGGAGCCCTCAGGTGACAGGCACACAGGTATGCACGTGCTCGTGTTAAGTTGTTAGTAGGAACTAGTATAAGTATAGCGACTTACGGAAGGTTGATCTTGTGCCTCGTGCTATGTCACAGGCTTTAATATATTAAGACATTGATTTCTCATTCCAAACCATAAACTTTCCATATTAATATTATTTATATTTTACAGATGAGTTTAACTCAGGTATAGAGGATAGGTGACCTATCTAAAATTCCGCACACACACACACACACACACACACACACACACATGCACACACACTCATGCAGAGAGTCAAGAATGCAACATTTGCAACCTGGATCCAGAGTCCAGGGTTCATGGCAGATACTGTAGACACTTAAACAGGTATATATTTTGAAATGCTAGGGTTTCCCAAAGATGATCATATATAACAAAAGTTCTCTGGCACATAGTTGAATCATCCTAAACAGGACATAAACACGACACAGAGAGAGTAGAAGAGCAATCACTTGCTCTACTCATTTTTAACTCTCATCACAATTATAACGTATCATTTAATAATATAATGAGCTTCCCTGGTAGCTCAGACGATAAAGAAACTGCCTGTAATGCAGGAGACCTGGGTTAAATCCCTGGGTCAGGAAGATCCCCTGGAGAAGGAAATGACAACCCACTCTAGTATTCTTGCCTGGAGAATTCCATGGAAAGAGGAGCCTGGTGAGCTGCAGTCCATGGGATTGCAAAGAGTCAGACATGACTGAGAAACTAACGCACTTAACAATTAATGATATAATTATTTATTTAAAATATATACTCCACTAGCATGCTGCTTGTCTGTGACAGAAGGAGAATATGTGGTTAACTGCAGTCTCACTAAAAGTGGCCAGATACAGGAATACAGTGAGATGGCCGAGTTATTAATTATGTTACAGAAAAAAGGAACAAGTATTACTGTTACTTTCCTGATCAGGGCTCTGAATGTCAGAAGGTTCAAGAGACTGACTGACTCAAGAACAAAAGCTAATAAAGGTCAGAGTCCAATTTAATTATGGATTTCTTAACTCTAAGTCCAGGGCATGCCTAAAAGCCAGAATATAAAATGATTCTTTTCANAGTGAGATGGCCGAGTTATTAATTATGTTACAGAAAAAAGGAACAAGTATTACTGTTACTTTCCTGATCAGGGCTCTGAATGTCAGAAGGTTCAAGAGACTGACTGACTCAAGAACAAAAGCTAATAAAGGTCAGAGTCCAATTTAATTATGGATTTCTTAACTCTAAGTCCAGGGCATGCCTAAAAGCCAGAATATAAAATGATTCTTTTCAGTAACTCTGGCCAAGTCTTTAACTCCTCAATGAGTAGTTATGCTCAAATTACAGTTTTTCTTTTCTCATATGGAGCGATTATGAATACAGAGAGGTTCGGGGAACATTCCTGCTATATTTAGGAGGAAAAAACAGTCTATAAAGCTGCAGGTGAGGGTGAAGCAATGGGATGGGCAAGGTGTGGCAGGCTGGCAGGCTGCTGCCATGACATGAGGTTTTATGCACTGTGGACCCTACATGGGCAGTTTCCAAGGCGAGGCACACGGGTGTTAGACACTCTCTGCCACACTGGATTCTCCTCTGAAGCTTTGCACTTGTGTGACCTAAGCCTCAGATTCCTCGTGTCCAAAGTACAAGTGATGATTTAGCTCAGAAGGTTATCCTGGACATTAAATAGGATAAAGCATAGGAAGCATCAAGAGCCGTGTGACTGGGACCTCCTGGTGGTTCAGTGGTAAAGAATCTGCCTGCCAATGCAGGAGACACAGGTTCAATCCCTGGTCTGGGAAGATTCCATGTGCCACGGAACAACTCAACTTGTTTGCCACAACTACTAAGCCTGTGCTCTAGAGCCGGGAGTTGCAGCTGTTGAATGCACATGCCACAACCACCGAAGAGTGTGAGCCCTAGAGCCTTTGCTCTGCAGCAAGAGAAACTGCCACAGTGAGAAGCCTGCAAACCACAGCTGGAGGGTAGCCCCCGCCTGCAGCAACTACAGAAAAGCCTGCATAGCAATGAAGACCTGGCACAGCCAAAAATACAAGTAAACAGATGCATTTTTTACAAGTGCAAATATCCTGAACTTCTGATGTCTATACCATGGTAACAAATATAACTGAGAACTAAGAAGCCATGGAGCTTGACAAGCACAAGTTAGCAGTGGACAGACCTGTGTTTAACAAGGTGGGTTTGACAGGCTGAGCTGAACTGGACACTCTTGAGCCAGTTTACTGGGGGCAACTGCCACGTATGTCAGCTCTCGGGTTGCCCGTCCCAGTTTCACTTTCTTTCCTTTCAATGCAAGAGCACCTTCAGTCCAGGGCGAGCCTTGGGGAAAGGAGGAAGGAGCAAAGAGGCTAGCTGGGCTTGCAAGTTCTGCCTGCATTGCAGCAAGAGGCCCTTGATCACCCTCTGGTTACCAGGACTCTCTCCAGCCATCTGCCTGCAGCACCTGCTCCTCCTTGGCCAGCACACATCTCAGACCAAAGACAGAAGCCGGGGCCTTGGGAAAATAAGTGTGCACTGCCCTGCTTGTTGGCTGATTGCATTCAAACCAGAGCACAGTGACTTTGGGGGGACTGCTTCATCTTTCCTGCAAATATAACCACACATGGCTGTGCAAGCACGTGTGTGTGTGTGTGTGTGTGTGTGTGTGCGTGTGTATGCATGCACATGCGTGCACACACCACACTCACCTGGGCAACAGTGTTACCAGTCAATCAGCCGGTTGCTGTGTATTTTTATTACTGGAGAAAGTTGCTTAAAGGAGGGTCGCTGGGTTCACGCCGCTGCGCGCTCTCAGCATCAGAGCTTAGGTTAGGGCATCTGCTTCTAGTTTCTTCCATGTGCTCTTGAATCTGCTTCATTTCTTTGATTTTCTGCCTCCAGGTTTCTCTTAGGAACTAAATGGAAGTTGACTTGAAGGTTTCTGGGTCGATATGTACGAGATTTGGAGCATTAATCTGATTTCTGCCCCCAGTCACTGTCACTGTCTATTTATTTATTTATTTATTTGGGCTGTGCTGGGTCTTCATGGTTGTGCGGGCTTTTCTCTGATTGCAGAGAGTGTGGACTGCTCTTCACTGTGGGATGCAGGTTTCTCATTGCAGTGGCTTCTATTATTGTGGAGCACATGGGCTTTAGTCGTTGTGCCATGTGGGCTCATGGGTTGCAGCTCCTGGGCTCTAGGGCACGGGCTTCATTGCTCTGAGGCATGTAGGATCTTCCAGGACCGGGAATCAAACCCTGTCTCTTGCATTGGCAGGCGAAGCCTTTACCACTGAGCCAACAGGAAAGCCCACTGTTATTTTATTCAAATGAGTTTTCCTGTCACACACAGTTTTTGCTTGCTTTAAAAAATAACCATCTTAATGTTTGTGTTCAAAGAGAGCGAGATTTTCTAGCTTTGCCATTCCCCAAACTTCTGCACAGACTCTCTCTTCCTTTCCATGTGTGTTTGGAAGACAGTAACTTCCCTCCTGAGCTCTCCAGTTCCCTGTAACACCTCCGCAAACAGAGCCACACGCAGTACAGACACGCTGCTGCTAACTTTCTGTTTTCCAATCTCTTTCCCCAGAGCAGAGGTTGTCAACCAGGGAAAATCTGGCCGCCTAGGGGATGTCAATGTCTGGGGATATATTTGGTTGTCACAACTGAGTAGCAGGTACTAGGGCATCTAGTGGGCAGAGACGAGGGCTATTGCCAAAAACCCTGCAACACACAGGACGGTGAAGAATTACCCACCCCACAGTGTTCCCAAATGTCCCAAAATATCAAACATGCTGAGTCTGAGAAAACTCCCTTCAGAGATATGTTTCAGCAAGCTTGTGGTCTGCCTTCCAATTCTCAGAGGTGACGGTTTACCAGATGTCCTGCCACCTGGAACATGGGTCCTCATGGGTCCATCTTCTGATATCCAAGTCTCCACTTCTAGATTACGGATTGCTAAGGTCAGTGCCATGCATTTTTGGATTTCACTGTGCCTGACACATAGAAAGGAACAAATTTTTCTTAGTACCAACTATATAACAAGCAACTGCTACATCTCAGTTTCTTAACGTTATTCTTTTTTTCTTTCTGTTTTCCCAAAGTCTGACAGAGGTCAGAGAATCTCCTGTGTGGCTCTCCTCCTAAGGGTGTCTCTAGATCCAAATTCTTCTGTTTGGTGCCACTGCCCTCTTAAACACATGACCACTGAAGTCACCATGGAAAGTTAAGAAAGACCATCAAGCAAGATTTTTTAAAGAGTGGGGAAAGAGGCCTGTATCACTTCTGTTCCCATTTAACCAGAATCTAGTCTTAAGGTTTAAACCTAATTCCAAGTGTGCCTGGGAAATGCAGTCCTTAGAGATGCCTAAAAGAATGCAGTGAAAAGGAATGAAACTGCGCCATTTGCAAAACACGGATGGACCTAGAGACTGTCGCACAGAGTGAAGTAAGTCAGAAAGAGAAAAACAAATATTGCATATTGACACATACATGTGGAATCTAGAAAAGTGGTATAAACGATCTTAACTTGTAGAGCAGAAATAGAGACCCAGCCGCAGAGAACAAATGTAAGGGAGAGAGAGGGGTGAGATGGATTGGGAGACTGAGATCAACATTGCATACCATCAATCCTATGTACTAATACTGATGAGCGTCTACTCTACTCAGGGGTCTGTAGTGGCCTGAATGGGAAGGAAATTCAGGAAAGAAGGGACGTATGTACAACAGATGGCTGATGCATTTTGCTATACAGTAGAAACAAACCCAACATTGTAAAGCTACTATATTCCAATTAAAAATTAATTTACAAAAAGAATGAAGAGTATGTGGGAGCATCTCTGCAATTTCTTCCAGGCCTCCACCCCACCCAGCTCCGAGGTTCTGAATTTCCTGATTTAGCCCTTCTGCATGGGTGGGCTCTGCTGGGGTCTCACAGCATAGACACTGGGGAAATCAGTTTTAGAATCTCCAGCTTCTGGCTCCTGCATCAGCGTCCCTTCCACTAAAATCACAGTAAATAGAAACGGCCTCTCTGACATCAAGACTTCCATTGGAAGATATCTGCCCAGCTAGATGTCAAGGAAGAACCAAATGAATAACCACTATGTTGGGCAACGTCAGTTACAGGCCCTTGCCATCTATCAAGAACCAGCTGAGAGAAGTGGGCCCCACAAATCCATTAGTAGTGAAACGCTTTATGTTCAGACCTTGTTTTCACATTCACACAATGCTAAATATATCCTGGCAGGATGAGGGCCAACACTCAGCCAATTGCCTCTGTGGCCAGAACTGTGTCCTCCTCTCTAATTTGGTCATTAGTATTTGCAGTGGTAAAGCGTTTGGGCTCCATTTCTTTTGGCCCCCAATTTCCTTGATGCAGGACCCCCCCCCCCCACCATGACCTGTCATTATATCCACAAAGAGGACAAGGCAAAGAACTCTGGATGCTGTCAGCTCACTCCTAGGGTCTTTGATTCCTTTTCTGCTTAAAATTCTGGTTATCGACCAAGTCTGTCATCTGTTTCCTCAAGGGGCGACCTGGTTTCACCCTGAGAAAGAAGGGTAAAATGTCCTTGGAGTGATTTAATTTTGAATATCGAGATGAATGACTATGCCCTCACAGAATGCTTTCAAGTGATGGAACAAAAGAGACTCATTAAACAATTATTACTTTCAGGCAAAATGAGAGAAGTATGCTTAAAGTGAAAATGTAGGACAGACAAATCAGCAGCTTAGGGTTATCTGGGGGTAGTCAAAGAAAGCTTCATATAAAAGGTAATGACTGAATTGGGTTTTGAAGGCTAACTAGGAGTTCTCTGGATGGAGGGAGTGAGGGGAGGGGTCAGAGAAGGATATTCTGGGCAGAGAGAGTAGCATATATCCGCTTTTGTGAGATAAACATTCATCTTTTTAAATGTAACTCCTAATTCAGGTGAGTAAATCTTCCCCTTTCTCCTTTGCCTTTTGCTTCTCTTCTTTTCCCAGCTAGTTGTAAGGTCTCCTCAGACAACCACTTGGCCTTCTTGCATTTCTTTCTCTTTGGGATGGTTTTGGTCCCCGCCTCTTGTACAATGTTATGAACCCCCTTCCACAGTTCTTCAGGCACTCTATCAGATCTAATCTCTTGAATCTATTCGTCACCTCCACTGTATAATCATAAGAGATTTGATTTAGGTCATACCTGAATGGGCTAGTGGTTTTCCCTACTTTTTTCAACTGAAGCCTGAATTTTGCAATGAGAAGCTCATGATCTGAACTACACTCAACTCCCAGTCTTGTTTTTTGCTGACTATATAGAACATCTCCATCTTCGGCTGAAAAGAATATATAACCGATCTGATTTCAGTATTGACCATCTAGGGATGTCCATGTGTAGAGTCATCTCTTGCATTGTCAGAAGAGGGTGTTTGCTCTGACCAGTGTGTTGTCTCGGCAAAATCCGGGTAGCCTTTGCCCTGTTTCATTTATCCAAAGCCAAACTTGCCTGTTACTCTAGGTATCTCTTGGCTTCCTACTTTTGCACTCCAATCCCCTCTGCTGGGGCTTTCCTGTTAGTTTAAATAGTAAAGAATCCACCTGCAATACGGGAGACCTGGGTTCGATCCCTGGGTTGGGAAGATTCTCTGGAGGAGGGCATGGCAACCCACTCCAGTATTCTTGCCTGGAGAATTCCCATGGACAGAGGAGTCTGGTGGGCTACAGTCCATGGGGTCGTAAAGAGTCAGACATGACTGAGTGACTAAGCACAGCTCCTATGATGCAAAGAACATCGTTTTTGGTGTTAACTCTATAAAGTCTTGTGGGTCTTTTCAGAATCATTTGACTTCTTTTGGCATTAGTAGTTGGGGGATAGACTTGAATTACTGTGACATTGAATAGTTTGCCTTGGAAACAATCCCAAGATCGTTCTGTCATTTTTGAGACTTCACCCAAGTACTACATTTCAGAATCTTTTGCTGACTGTTAGTCTTCTGCTTACTACCATTTCTTCTAAAGCATTCTTGCCCACAGTAGTAGATATAATGGTCATCTGAATTAAATTTGCCCATTCCCATCAATTTTAGTTCACTGATTCCTAAAATGTCAATTAGGTCACCTAAAATGGATTATTCCAGCCATTCACACTTGAGTGTGAATCAAATTTACTAACTCTCTTTATTAGGAACCAAGCTCACAACCAAGTTGTAGTGATCCCTGACCAACAATTATTTTGTTGATATTTATAGTGATCCCTGACCATCCACTTATTTTGCAAGTCTCCCCATTCTACTTCAGTTGCAGTTCTGACATCCATTTATCTTTCTTCTCTGCTCAACTCACCTCTTCATTGCCCAGGTAATTGTTCTGTTCTTTCCTGGACCACTGTGCTAGCCTCCAACCTTGCCTCTCTGGCCTCACCTCCAAACTCTCCTTCAATCGGTCCTCTACAAGGATGATAATCCATCCTGTCATTCCAATCCCCGACTTGCCATATTTTTGTGGCTAAGCTAGCTTCCAGGGTTCCTAATGATCAGACCACTGTGACCATCCCAGCCCCATGTCCATTCACACTGACCTCCCTGGAGTCCCCAGATATACCCTGCCCTCTCACTCCCTGCCCATGGCCTTGCTATCACTCCTCCCCATCCTTCCTCTCCTGGCTACAATCGACAATCCACTCATTTTGACTCAGATCAGAGACGTTTCACTCTGAGAAGTGTTTTGTGACTGTTTCTGAGTTCGGGAAGCCTGATCCTCCTTTGTGCCTCCCTAGCAGACCCCCAGCCAAAGACTGACCCCTTGTGATGTGGAGTCCTCATCTCTCACTTGGCTGTGGTCGTCTAATCAATCAGGAGGGCAATGAAAATAGGTAGTCTATAGAAACATGCTAAATAAAGTAATATGTAAAAGCTCCAGGCAAAGGATAGTCTCTCAAAAAAAGAAAGATGGACCACATGCTTTTGGAGGCCCCTAGTGATGCCTAGCTTTAGAAGATGGAGGACTTGTGAGGCCACTAGTCATGGCAAAAGATGGATCTAAATTCAGTCTTGCATCCTGAGTACCTTCTAGCTGAACAAGCAGATTCAATTTCCTCCTACAGAGAAGCCTCCCCTCAATCACTCTGATTTTTTTTTTTTTTTTTTTAATGAAAGTGAAAATGAAGTTGCTCAGTTGTGTTGGACTCTTTGTGACCCCATGGACTGTAGCCTACCAGGCTCCTCCATCCATGGGATTTTCCAGGCAAGAATACTGGAGTGGGTGGCCATTTCCTTCTCCAGGAGAGCTTCCCAACCCACAGATTGAACCCGGTCTCCTGCATTATAGGCAGACTCTTTACCATCTGAGCCACCTTAGTTTCAGCATGTAGGATCTAACTGCCTGACCAGGGATCGAAATCAGGCCTCCTGCATTGGAAGCATGGAGTCTTAGCCAATGGACCATCGGGGAAGTCCCACCCCAGTATCCTTGGGACCAACTCCCCCACCCCTTTACATGTTTCAGCAGAGCTACAGCACCATAGATGATCCTTTCTTAATGTTTATCTTGCATGAAATTATTTTTTCAGTATTTTTTCCGGCCAGATTGTAAATTCCATGAGACTAGAGATGGGGCTAATTTGTTCATGGCGACATCACTCAACCTCACACTTGAACATTAACTAAAGACACAGTCTGAAAAAATACACACAGAATGGCTTCAACTCGGGTTCTTCAAAAAATATTATTATTTGCAAAAAAGGAGCAGACATTAATATAATTATTGATCCTTAAGAGATACCTGTGTTAAATGCTTGATGCCAAGAGTGGCAGATGTGGTCCTTCACTTACTGGAAGATTAAAGGAGACAAGCAGGTGAATAATGATTCCAAGTGGACAGAAGGCAGGGGTCAGGTGCAGTCATTCCTGGGCTCATGTAGCAGGCATATCAGGAACCTTCTGCCTGGTGCTGAGCTATTTGTTGAAGTTGTTAGAGCTTTAGTTTTCCTCAACTATAGCATGTGAACCTATGCAGGGAGCTGAGAGACAGCATATTAAAAATATCCAACAAGAGCCTAACACAGGGAAGTGTTTGATATATTTAACCGGTACAATTATGTTAGAAGGCAAATGTGGTTCATGGTGTTATGATTTCATCATCCCTGGAGAACAGGACGGGAGAGAAGACGGTAGAGGGAGAGGGGTATGCCGAGGGGGAGCCCCCTCTCCCATCTGAACCAAAAGCAGACTTTACCATGTGAGCAGGTTTCTTCTCTTGAGAGTCCCTTGGACTGCCAAGAGATCAAACCAGTCCATCCTAAAGAAAATCCACCCTGAATATTCATTGGAAGGACTGATGCTGAAGCCGAAGCTCCAATACTTTGGCCTCCTGATGTGAAGAACCAACACACTGGAAAAGACCCCAATGCTGGGAAAGATGGAGGGCACGAGAAGAAGGGGACGACAGAGGATGAGATGGTTGCATGGCATCACCAGCTCAATGAGCATGAGTTTGAGCAAATCTCAGGAGCCAGTGAAAGACAGGGAAGCCTGGTGTGGTGCAGTTCATGGGGTCACAAAGAGTCGAACACGACTTAGCGGCCGAATAACAACAAAAGACAAGAAGAAACAGGCTCAGAGAGGTGAGGTGAACTGACCTGCCCAAGCTCTCACAGTTCACCCACGGAGGAACCTGGCCTTAGCCCTACCGGGTTTTCTTCCTCCAAATCTGGTGATGTTGTCTGTATGTCCTGCTGCAGCCACACCCTGTAGTCACTCAGTATGTGGGGTTTGTTTTTTTTTTTTTTTTAATATTTATTTATTTGGCCGCATTGGCTCTCAGTTGTGGCACCTGGACTCCAGCTGTGGCTGGTGGGCTCAGAAGTCACAGCACATGGGCTCAGGTGCTCTGTGGGTTGTGGGACCCTAGGTCACTGACTCAAGATCAAACCCAGGGAAGTCCCTCGGTATGTGTTTATTGAGCGTCTGCTGCACTGGACCCTGATGACGCAGTGAGGAAACGCAGGGTGGTCTGGGAAGGAGGGTACCATCCTCTCCTTTCCTAGCTGACACCTCCCATCATGCCTTGACTCTCTGGAGAGGAGCAAGGCATCTGAGAGCAGGCAGTGTGGAATAAAGCAGCCCTTCACTAATGAAAAGGGTGGTGCATAAATAATCAATACTGTAGACTTCTGCACGAAAAGCCCATTTCCACTGATTTATATCCTCTTTTAGAAATAACCTGTACAATTATATTGCATCCATAAGCAGACTGATGTAACGGAAAGCCCATCATAGCCTGGGCACCATTTATCAACCTACTATTTAGTCCCCAGGATTTTAAGGAAATTAGACAATCATTTAAATGAGACTGCCGAAACTGTTTGGCAGAGAGGAAGAGGGAGAACACAACAGCATTTGCCAACTTAATTCTCAAAATAGTAGAAGGTGGACTTCCCTGGTGGCACGGTGAATGAGAGTCTGCCTGTCATTGCAGGGGGACACGGGTTTGATCCCTGGTCTAGGAAGATCCCACATGCCCTGTGGGGTAGCTTGGCTCATGCGCTACAAGTGCTGAGCCCTCCAGAGCCCGTGGGCCGTAACCGCAGAGCCCATTGGCCACAATTACTGAGGCCTGCACGCTCTAGGGCCCACGAGCCACAACTAATGGGCCCCTGTGCTGCTACTACTNTCAGCTGTCAAAGGAAATAAGGAACTGTTTTGTGGAAATGGATGGAATCCACATGCATCAGTGGTTTAACAGAGTATCTTGGTGTAAAGCAGGCATTCGGAAACATGACTTCAGGGACTTTCCTGGTGATCCAGTGGTTAAGACTGTGCTTCCACTGCAGGGCGTGTGGGTTCGACCCCTGGTCTGGGAAGTAAGATCCCACATGCTGAACAGTGAGGACAACAAATAAAAATAAAATTAAAATTAAAAGAACATGATTTCAAATGATGAGTATCACACCTTTCACTTGGAAAAGTGAAAAAAAGTGCTCCTTGGAAGAAAGGTTATGACCAACATAGACAACATACTAAAAAGCAGAGATATTACTTTGCCAACAAAGATATGTCTAGTCAAAGCTATGGTTTTTCCAATAGTTATGTATGGATGTGAAAGTTGGACCATAAAGAAAGCTGAGTGCCGAAGAATTGATGCTGTTGAATTGTAGTGTTGGAGAAGACTCTTGAGAATCCCTTGGACTGCAAGGAGATCCAACCAGTCCATCCTAAAGGAAATCAGTCCTGAATATTCATTGGCAGGACTGATGCTGAAGCTGAAACTCTAATCCTTTGGCGACCTGATGCAAAGAATTGACTCATTCAAAAAGACCCTGGTGCTGGGAAAGATTGAAGGCAGGAGGAGAAGGGGACGACAGAGGATGAGATGGTTGGATGGTATCCCTGACATGTTGGACATGAGTTTGAGTAAACTCGTTGGCGATGGACAGGGAGGCCTGGCGTGCTGCAGTTCATGGGGTCTCAGAGTCAGACACGACTCAGTAACTGGACTGACGCGTTTCACACAATGATGGAATTTAAACATTTTAATGACTCCTCTGCCTCACACACTGGATCCCGTGGCCCACTGAGGGGAAGGACTGAGTTTTGTTCTTTTTCGTCCCTGTGGCACAGAGGCCAGCAGAGCGGAGGGCTGAATAAGGGACCAGCAGATAAGATAACAGACACCCAGATTCCACTGCCCAAGGAGGCAGAGCTCTGAGACGAGGGGAGCCCTAACGTCTGCGTCTCTCCACCATGTGGCTCTTCCTCCCCCGGGTAGTGGAGCGATCCCACTTCTTTCAGGGAGAAGAAAGGGAGTCTGCCCCAGCTCCTGAGGAAAAAAGGCTTTCTCCCAACTGTGAGTCACTGGATTCCTGACCTTCAAGTAGAGTCTGTCAGACCCTGAGCACTGACGGTCAATTTTGTGTCCATGGGGCCCATCCATGGTACTCAGATAGTCAAGCATTACTCTAAATGTTTCTGTGAAAGTATGTTTCAGAGGAGAGTCACATTAAAATCATGATCTGAATCATGGGTAAAGGTTATTCATCACACCATGGGTGGGCCTCGTCCAATCAGCTGAAGATGTTAAAAAAAAAAAAAAAAAAACTGACACACATATTACCCGTCCTCCCAACTCTAAAGAAGAAAGAAGTTGGTCGTTCGGTCAGCAGATGGCCTTTGGACTCAAATTGTAACTCTCCCCTGGGTCTCCAGCCTACTAGGCTGATCTGCAGATTTTGGGCTTGCTGGCCTCCGTATTCACATGAGACAATTCCTTAAAATAAGTCTATCTCTCTGTCTCTTTATACATGTGTATGTGTGTGGGTGTGTGTGTGCACATGTGATCTCATTATCCTATTGATTCTGTTTCTGTGGACAATCTGAATACACCAAGCACACGTCAAGTGTCCCCAGTTGTACAGGAAGTGCCAGGATATCACAATATAAGAGAGCATAGCAAGGACTGGAGGAGGCCCCCAGAGTGATCTCATCCAATCCTCTTTCTAGACATTGAGAAACCAAGGCCCAGAGAGGGCAATTATCTGGCTCGGGGTCACACAGCGGGCTGGAGCGGAAGCCAAGAACAGGGAACATCTAAGACCCTCCATGTCCCTCGCACACGACAACATGAGGCTCTTGGAGTAACATTCAATTTAATTATGTGGATAAACTCAAAGAAAAATAAGACCAGCAGAGGATTTTATTGAGCACTTTTGTGCCAAGCTCTCCGCTGCAGGATTTTATACGCTTATTTCATTTAATCTTCTCAGCAACCCTGCAAGGCAGGCATTAGTATCCTCTTTGACAGATAAGCCGTGAGTGGGAGAGGGAAAACAGTTCCCCTGGGGCAAAGCTGCTGGCGTTTCTGGAGGTGGGAGGGGAAGGGGATGCAAGCTCCAGCTTCAACCCTAAATTTGAAGCCCTCTTTGCTTAAGATGCTGCAGGAAAGAGCAAGGTTGCAGGACCAGAGACACCTGAGCTCCTGGGGAAGCGGGCATGTCACGTCATGGCAACCCTCACCCCCCGAGGATTTTTCATGCCAATGACCTTACTTTGCTGTGAATCTCTAGTTCTTGCACATGGCTCTGCACACAAAGGCTTATTTTGATGGGAACACCTGTTCCCTAATCGCTCCAGCTGATGCTGCAAGCTCCACGGATTGTGATGTTATTTGCTAATGCGCTGGGCTTCTCGGGCTCTTGAAGGCACAGCCAGAGAGGGAGGTGGGGGAGTTTATTCCTTGCTTGGCAGCCCTTGCCTTGCAGGGGGTTGGGGGGAGGCACAGGATGGGCACGGGGCCCTGAGCCCACATAATTGGATGGGACCCAAATGGAACTGGTCCTGAAAATAGCCCATTGAGCTGTGAGCAAGTTCACCACTGAGCACCCACCAATAAGCTATTTTATCTGACTCTTGTGAAAGACAGAGATGTCTTCTTTGACACACATCCCCAAAAATAGCCAAGAAAAGAATGGAGGGGAAAAAAAAAGATCTTGGGCCCGCTGTGAGCCTATTTCTGTACTAAAATCCTTTCTAAGATATAGGTATTGTCCCATTTTAGACTGGAGAAGCCTGCATTTTTACAGGGTGAATAGAGGCCACCACATCACAAAGTATTGAGCAGGGCAGATATTTGAAAGCTTCCATAGCCTTCTCTCTGCCTCATCACTGCAGTGATGCTCGGCCTCTCCAGGTGTAACAGAATCAGACAGGCTGAGATGATCTACACTGTTCCTCACCCTACCCCACACCAGGTCCAGGGCTTCTGAAAGGTCCCTGCTTGGCATCCAGGTGTCCATGGAGATGCCTCGCTCTCCCCCTGCTTGCTGTCTGCCATCGTATAAGGCAAGGAACCCCTCTGTGACTCAGCTCTCTCACTGCTCAGAGTTCCATATGAACATGACCAGGTACTTGGATCAGTCATCCATCCAACACACATTTCCTGAGGGTTAACTACATGTGCCAAGCATGGTGCCAGGCTCTAAGGATGTGGAGTTGAAGGCACTGGGCTCTGTCTCCAGCTGTTTGGAGCCCAGTGGAGGAAAGACAGAAATGCCTAGAGTTGACTGTAGAGAAAGCATTTGGGAGGGAGAATTTCTTGCTAGGAAATCAGAGAACGCCTCTCAGAGGGGGTGGCATCTGGATGGGGCATTTGAGGATGTGCAGACAGGCACCCAGGAGTTCCTTTAGAGCAAACACCTGATCACCATCATACCCTGTGCTCCTGTGGTCCCAGCAAAGGCCCCTGTCTGGGGATGGAATTGTCGTCAAAGATGCATTGAATTGATCTACAACCCCTGATATGCCCTGATGTTCCAAACCATGTTCCCTGGAAAACAGAGTCTAAGCTGGGGATTTTCAGGTGGGTCTACTGGGGAGGTCTCAGAGGCACAGCATATGCAGGAGTGAGAAGCAGAACGTGACAGAGGGAGAGGCTGGGCTGTGATGCGGTCAAAGCCTTCGGTCAAGCCGTGGGGGCTCTGGAGCAGGGATGGAACTTTTTCCCTATTACAGCAATGAACACACATCCTCACCTGTGAGGTTATTAAGTATCAGCAACCCCACTCTACAGGTGGGAAAACTGAGGCTCAGAGAAGGGAGCAAATGAAGGATGGAGTCAGGTTTTGAAATGAGCTTAGGGTCAAAGGGCTTTTGAGGTTCCATATGGTCCAGGGGAAGCCCCTTGCAACGTGTCCCATGACCTCCAGGGAACCATATTTTTCAAGGGGCCATATGACAGGAGTACCACGTGAAGACCCGCCTCTCTGCAACTACTCTGGGACCTGGCATTAGGAATTTGTTTGATAAATGTAGCAGCCAACCAAAGAAGGAACGGATGGGTCAACAAGAGATAAAGATGGAAGGAGCAAAGAAACACTCTATGCGGCATCTGAAATGAACAGAAGTCTCACAGAACAGACGCAGCCTGCCAAGTGAGGTCTGCAGTCCTGGGACTGCTGTCCCTGTGAAGACATTACCTCTGAGGAGGTCGGCTTGCAGTATCCAGCTCCGAAGACCAGGTTTTCCAGGGAAAGGCTAGACTGCTCTGGTCCTGTGTCTGGGCCGCCTTTCCCAAGCCAGGAGCCTCTTCCTGGGCGAGTAAAACTGTAAAGAAGGGAATTGAAAGAATTGAAAATGTGTCTGATTTTTGTCAAAGGATGTAAAGGCAAAGATGGTGTCATTAATTCAGCCTCCTTGACGCTGTTGCTGGGATAAGCCATTTAGAAGAGACAGCAGCTGGTCCTAGAGGTAAAGAACTGGCCTGTCAATGCAGGAGCACAAGAGATGTGGGTTCATTCCCTGGGTCAGGAAAATTGCCTGGAGGAGGGCATGGCAATCCAACTCCAATATTCTTTTTTTTTTTAATTTAATAAATAAAAATAATAAACCGAATATAGACTGATGATTCATTTCCCACACGATAGCACACATCCTGGAGAACCTCATGGACAGAGGAGCCTGGCAGGCTACGGTTCATGGAATGGCACAAAGTCGGACACAATTGAAGCGACTGAGCACGCACCCACAGCTCACCCCCAAGGGATGCTTGAGTGGGACATTTATGGATACCGCCAAGACAAGTGGGTGTAACTGGCACATGAGCTTTGGGGCCAANCTGGAGAACCTCATGGACAGAGGAGCCTGGCAGGCTACGGTTCATGGAATGGCACAAAGTCGGACACAATTGAAGCGACTGAGCACGCACCCACAGCTCACCCCCAAGGGATGCTTGAGTGGGACATTTATGGATACCGCCAAGACAAGTGGGTGTAACTGGCACATGAGCTTTGGGGCCAAGGATGTCACACATCCCACTATGTCTATAAATGCCCACAACCTGCCTGATGAGACGCATGGAGGCAGTGGTGACTTAACCACAGGGGAAGGGATGGGAAGCATGGGATCTTGATCAGAAAGAGAAGGGGAGGCTCCATCTGATGCGATATGAGTCCTACAACTACGTCTGTCATTGGTACAACCCAGAGTGAAGTCCTTCAACCCCTAGGCCCCTCCTGAACCTATGTTCTTCTGTAGGAAAAGGGAAAACAATATCCACCTCCATGACATGACCACACAGAAGTTTCATAGGATCATGGATGTTAAAGGTTTTCACTGTGTCAGCACTAGTTAGAAACTATACCTGTTCCACAGACAAAAATACAGACCCTGCTCAGCTCCACAAGTCATCACAAGATCAACTTGCACAGAGAGACGGCAACCATCCATTTTAGGATCAAGGGAGATCAGAAGAGCCCATGTGAGCTGGTGGTGGTTTCGTTGCTAAGTCATGTCCACCTCTTGTGATCCCATGGACTGCAGCCTGCCAGGCTCTTCTGTTCATGGGATTCTCCAGGCAAGAATACCGGAGTGGGTTGCTATGCGTGCCTCCAGGGGATCTTCCTTCCAAGGACTGAACCCCTGTCTCCTGCATCTCCTGCAACTGCAGGTGGTTTCTTTACCCACTGAGGCCTACCAGGGTTTAAATTCCAGCAGCAGCATTTGCCAGCTCCATGGGGTAAGTTTTAAACCTCCCTGTATCCTCATAAGTCAAAAAAGTTGATACCAGCCCCTTAACAGTGGGGTTGTCTGAGGATCCCATGAGTTTAGCCAAGTGCAAGTACAATGTCTGGCAAAGAGCAATGATTCAATAAATGCTAGAAGCTCTTGTCAATAATACCACAAAATCATAAAATCTAACATAACCATTATTCTACTTATATAGCTATTGTTGATAATACCACAAATATAATCCACTCTAATAGAATCATGTCTTGGAATTGTTTAGAACTGAGATTAGAAGCAACTCTACAATTTAGCTAGAATGTGGATAAATGGAACACTGCAGTAGAAATGGGGAACTGGTTATGAGCTGTGATGCTCACGGCACATTGAGAGGACTGATTGCAAATTAGTCACTAGAATAACTCATCACTGACTTCAGTGTGACCTTGAGCTGCTGAGTCTTCTCAGATGAACTCCAGCTGTACCCAGCTGAGGGTTAAACACTGAGGGTTAAACAGACCTGAGTCTGTTTCAGGGAAGGATCTTTTAAGGTTCAGTTTTCATTCCACACCTGCTTCTTCCTGGCTGGATTTAACAACTGATGCTAAAACTATTTTTCTGGAAAAACTGGAGCTTGCTCTTCTTGACAGGTATTTCCCATAACCTTAAAGGGTTCCCAACCACTGTGAGTGAACTCATAGGAATCCTTCCTGCAGAACTCAGAGAACAGAAGGCAGCTCTATTTTTACTCCCATCCCTGGAGAAGCCTCAACTCTGCTGGCGAATTTCTATCTGCGCCGCTCTCTGGCAAGGTGGTTACAGACAAACTTGCAAAGAATTATTTCTGTTAGGAGGTTAAACTTTCTACGCAGAGGAGCTGAAATAGCCCCATTAGCAGGAAGAGCCCAGGACAGAGCTCACCACGCAGATGGGCATGGTGACCGGGGAAGCACAGTGTGGTCACATCACCCCACCAAATTCTCATTTCCTACACACTGACCCCAGCAGGGGATCAGGACACTGACCCCTACCCAGCCATGAGTGGAGACTGGAGCCTCCTCTACCTGCATTTCAACCCCCAGCACTGAGAAGTGTCCTGAAAAGGGACATCAGGAAAGTTCCCTTCCAGAAACTCCATAATAGAAGATTCTATCCCCAAATAGCTCTCTGCTCACGTGTGTAACCCGCACCCTCACACATGGGGGAGGTTTGAAGCGAGCTGATGTCACCTCTGGTCCTGCCAGGCATTTTGAATGAAGAGGCCCGGGTATCATAGGACATGCTAGGTATTGTCAGTTTGATCCCTCTGTTATGGCATTCATAGAACCTCAGTGCACCTTGAGGCCATGGAGCTGCTGGGACAATTCCCTGAAGAGGAAGCATGGGGCCACTCAGGTGGTCCTACCCTTAAACAAACAGCCACTGGAGGAGGGGGTAGAAAACTGCACGCCAGGTACCACCCTCATGTGAGGCTCTCTGAAACCTATGTGGACAACCCCCATGAGTGTCCTAAGAGATGGAGATAGAGATGGAGACCGTGTATCTCAGAGATGTTAGGTGACTTTTCAAATAAGGCACAGTTAGAAGCCAGGTCAGCTGAAGGCAGCAGGTCGAAACCATGCAGCTCTGAGGTTCCCTACCCATGTCCTCCCCAGCCCCCTGTCCACCTCTCCTCTGCCCCTCGGGGAGGCTCAGAGCTGAAATTTGCAGCCTGGGGGAGCTTCTCTGGTCTGGGCTGATGTCCCCTAGGCAGCTCTCAGCATCTCAGCTGCACGGGAGACTCAAGCATAACAAGGAACCCGAAGCAGCCACCCTGCCCCAGAACCCCAGGATGTGTAACCTCATACCTGATCAGCGGCTGCTGCAGGGCCACCAGGGCGGCGTGGATGGTCACTGAGATCACCGACAGGTGGAAATAATCGAACATGACAGGCACCTGGTGATGCAGGCCTCTTCGGGGGTGAAAGTGCAGGCCCAGCACACGGCTGCTGATCACGGGGACCCCGGCCATGTCCCTCAGCCTGGAAGGCAGGCAAGTGATTTATGTGAGTGGTGGTCGCATGTCCCTGCCTCCAGGACAGTCCACATGGCAACCTTGCCCAAACACAAACACTGTGCGCCCATTGGCTTATTCAAACCCTCCCTGCAAATAACTGCTAGGTAAAAACTTTTTTTCCCATGATGGGAAAATGAAGCAACCAAGGCTCAGAGATGGAAAGCAACCCCCAGGACCTCACACAGCTGCTATGCGGCAGAGCTGGGCTCACACTCTGCTATCACAGATGCTGAGCTGGCCTCGTAATGATGAAAAGATGACCAGATGCTTTTCCAGGCTCAACAGTGAAGGCCTCCTGGACTCCCATGTCCCAGCGTGCTCTTTGTATTTCACCCATGGGCCCTCAGCACAGCATTTCCTTGGTACCACTGTGTTTTCTACAAGAGTCCTACCTCTTAAAGGCAAGAACTGTGACTAAGTCACTGTTGAATCCCTAACACCGAACACAGAATTGGGCACACAGCAGAAATCTGTCAGATATTTGTTTATCAAAAGGGATATGTGACTGAATGAATAAATGACCTCCAAAGAGCAATCGAGGCTGATCAGTTTCATCCAGGATTCCCCCTACCTTCTCTCTAGTGTTTTGTAACTGATGGAGACAGAATTCAGTTATTTGGGGGGGGGTCTCAATATAGGAATGGCACCCCACTCCACTACTCTTGCCTGAAAAATCCCATGGGCGGAGGAGCCTGGTAGGCTGCAGTCCATGGGGTCGTGAAGAGTTGGACACGACTGAGCAACTTCACTTTCACGCATTGGAGAAGGAAATGGCAACCCACTCCAGTGTTCTTGCCTGGAGAATCCCAGGGACGGGGGAGCCTGGTGGGCTGCCGTCTATGGGGTCGCACAGAGTCGGACATGACTGAAGCAACTTAGCAGCAGTAGCAGCAATATAAGAAAGGATTGAACTGCCTTCAATCTTTCCCACCCTAAGGCTGGGAAAGATTGAGGGCAAGAGGAGAAGGGGGGGCGACAGAGGGTGAGATGGTTGGATGCATCACTGACTCAATGGACAGGAGTCTGAGCAAACTTCAGGAGAGAGTGAAGGACAGGGAAGCTTGGTGTGCTGCAGCCCATGGGGCTGCAAAGAGTCAGACACGACTGAGCGAAAGGACAACAACAAAACAACAAGGTGAAAGAAAACAGAGATGAACTGGACGGCATTGAGAAGAAAATGCTTAAGTTCTTATAAAGGAACTAAAAACCAACTCCAAAAATCAAACAAACTCAAAACTCAGAGAAAGAGCCCCGGTGTTTAACTGGAGGGGAAGAGATGGCGTAAAGAGTCTTGTGTGTCCAGCTGAGAACTTTCATATGTAGCTTCAAGGACTGAAGCTGAGAGCAACTGAGGGAAGGCACAGAGGGGTGACCTGTACCTTGAAGTAAAGAGGAATGTCCCGATAGGCAGGACTGTCCAGGACAGGGTGGGATCTGTCGGGGAGAAGTGAGCTCCCCATCCCTGTGCAAGCACGTGCTCATGGGCCTTTGCAGACCAGCAGTTTCAAATGCGGGGTCAGGCTAGAGCAGGTTCCCCAGCCTCAGTGACACAGACCCTTGGGAGCTGAACAACACCCTGCTGGGGAGTGGGGTGCAATCCTATGCATCATGGCATGTTTAGGACTATCCCTGGACCCCGCCCACTAGAAGCCAGGAGCACCCACACCCTGCCCAGAGTGACAATTGAAAATGTCCCCAGAGGGACCTCCTGGCCATCCGGTGGTTTACACTCTGAGCTCCCAATGCAGGGGACATGGGTTCAGGCTTGAACCCTGCTCTAGGAACTAAGGTCCCGCATGCATGCTGTAAGGCACAGCCAAAAAATTAAAATGTGAAAAAAATTTTTTTTAATAATGAGAAAATGTCTCCAGATTTGGCCACATTCCCTTGGGGGGCACAATCGTCCCACCCACACTGAGAACCACTAGACAGGGTGGACATTCAGAGCCCTTGCGCCCCGGACATCACCTGGCATGCTCCTCTGTTTTGATCCTGCTCAGGCCTAAATGGCTCCAAAAGAAGCTGACTGCCTGGGTCATGTTTCAAAGCCTGAAGTCTACCCCCAGGATGTAATAAAGATGCTTTGTCATCCCTAAACTCAATTTATGAAAATTAAAAAATATGGCATTTTCAAGTCCTGCTCAGCCTCTGGCTTCCTGTTCCTCTTAGCTAATCTTATACTCCAAGAAAACACTCTGCTCTGATGGTTATTAAGTGCTTTGTGCTACAGGGAGGAAGTGACACATGGAAACTTGCCCCACACGCATCTAGGAAGCCACAGAGAGGAAGACGACACTGAATCCCTGGGCCCCGTGCTTGGCATGGATTAGATATTCCCTCTCTTAATCCTCATAACAGACCCGTGAAGTATAGAACCTGTAACGAAGCCTGTCCTATAAATGACACTACTGAGATTTAGAAAAGTGCCGGAATGCACCCAGTGTCTCATAGTCAATGAGCTCAGAGCCCATTGCTGAGTTACATTTGCTTTGGGCCAGTCTCCGGCATGCAGCCTCTCTGTTAACTACTATTCTGATGGCAACAAGGCAATACCTGGTCATCTCCCACCCTGGAGGGCTGGGTAGGGGATGACTTCTAGGCTGAGTTTAGGATCAATGACAAGGTTCTGTGAACCAATGGAAAGGTGTGCCAGGGAGCTGTGGCACAGCTCCTATGGCTGAACACGTCTGAAGGAAGAGGCATAAGAATATAGATTAGAGGTTCTTAATGAAATTAATAAAATGAGTGCATGGTAGAAATCCTAGATAGTTGAGAGGGAACCTGAGAACAATAGAGACAAGGACTTCACTTCTGCGTTTATAGCTTAGAAAGAAGGCCAGCTTCATATGGGGCTTCTGAGTTCCATTGTTCTGGTGCTAGAACAATAAGTCCTGGGGATGGGGTGAGGAAGAGAAGACTTCTCAAGCATCCATGGTTCCTCCAAAAAGTAAGCAGAAGTGATGAGAGAAGCAGGTGGCCAGAAGGGCTTGGGGTGCAGATAAAGACAAGCGTGAGGAATCTGTGATGCTAAGCACAGATCCAGTGGTGGGCCCATGGACAGACCCTCCTGCCAGCCAAGCCATGGCATTACCCTCTACATATACATCAGCATGTGTCTATTCTCAAAGCAGAGACACAGTCAGGTTTCTAACAGTTGAGTCACAGTCCCTCTGATTCAACGCCCGATGTTATGAAAACTCCCTTAACAATCAGACACATCTCAGGGATGGGACAGTCCTTAAGAAGGGAAGCAAAGCTCTAACAGGGACTCTGAAATGTGAAGGGTTTGGGAATCGTTCCACCAGCATCAGCCCCTTGGCCACCTGATCTCCTATTCCCCACTGGAGAAGGTGAAGCATTTGCTGAAGAGGTTGTGGGGTTCAGAAGTGAGGATTAATTTGCAGAAAGTGGTCAGACTGTGCTGAGATTGTGCTAACAAAGCGAACGGAAAAGAAGCACCTCCATCTTCACGTTAAGCCTAATCATGGGAGTCTTCAAGGGGGCATGCCCTGTGCCCCCTAGATTCGAAGGAACACAGGTCCTGGTGCCTGAGGTATCCTGCAAAGGTCCTCGGGAGAGAAGCTAAAGGTAGCTTGGACAGCAAGGAAGAGTGGACCACAATGGGGTGGGAGTCCCCACCAGCGTGAGGTGAGGATGAAAGTGCTGTGATCATTATCCAAGAGCCAGATGAGCAGTCCTGAGAGAAGAATCGGCCAAAAGAGCTTCTGGCAAGGAGTGAACGACCCAACCATAAGAGGCACCATTATTTCAAAGAACTGAAGGCGTTGGAGGAGAGGGGAACCAGCTAAAGGGCATAGCTCCAAGGAGTCACAAACACACCCCAAGAGTACATAAAGCAGTGACCCAGCACCTACCCCGTGAAGTGTCCTGCCTGCAACTGAACCCGTGAAGCATGACTCCCGGCGCCGCCTGCAATCTCCTCCCTCCTCTTTGCGCCTGACCCTGAAAGGCCCACACAACCCAGGGTGAAGGAGGCAGGAAGCTGTAAAAGAGGCTCCGCAAACCCTTTTGCCACAGTGGGAGTTTCCCACCCTGAGAAATCTCGGAGCTGTGGTCCACTCTTCCTTGCTGGAGCCAAGAGGCAGGGCCGATGAAAAGAAACTACATGTTGAATGATCGAGTTTGGGGAATACATTCTACTGGACTTTTTCATGCCTGAAAAAAGAACCATTTATGACATGAAAGAACAGGTGTGACATGACTGTTTCACCTCTACCGTAGAAGGAAGAAGCCACAGAACAAGCTGAAAGGAAGCAGTTATGAGTAACAGGAGGGTTGCTTCCTTACTGAATCAGTAGGTTATACATCAGTGGATTTGCAGAGAGTTGAAACATAAAGCAAAAATTCAGTGTAAAGATGAGGATCCTGGCAGAATCTCCTCTGATTCAGAAGGGGCCTTGAGTTTTGCAGGCTTATAGGGTCTTTAGTCTAAAGACCTAATTAATACTGCATTGCAAGTATATGGGGGTGAGTGCTGGAGATAAGAAGGTGCTAGTGAATAAAGCCGGGAAGTCAGGAGTTGTCTGTGCCTGCAGCCGGTGAGCAAGCTGCCTAAAAGGCACGCAGCTTGAAGTGACCACACACATATTCCTTGTCCACGTTTCTTCAGCTGATCAGGAACCAGGTTTCTAAGCGAGGTTCTGAGGTTCATGGCTATCAAGATACCCTAGAGTTGGAGAAGGGCTGAGCAGAGGAAATTGTACCATCACATTTGAAGGATTCCAAGGACACTCACTGTTGCTCACTGTCCGTAAAGTGCAAATCCACCTTGAGCTGAAAATCGACTTCACTTACCGCTTCTTCCACCTGGAAGAGAAACAATGTTTAAGGATTGCAGGAGTCAGATCTGGTTGAAAGGAAACACTGAGGTGGTCAATTTCCCAAAGTTAAAAAAAAAAGCTCATTGCAAAATAAATATCATTTATGTGTAAAGAGGAATTTCCATGTTCTATGGAATTCTGGTGGCACAAGGTGTCTGTATTACATGGAAAACAGAAGGGATTTATGTAGTCAGATTTTGGGAAAAGTCAATTTACAGGAAAATAAATGTTAAATCAGTTTTCTAGCTTGCAGGACGGTTGAGAAACTTATTTCCCAAAGAGATTTGATCTGGAATCTTCAGAAGCAGAGGTGAAGGGTTCTCTGGCACCTGCTTTGGAAAGGTGAAAGCAGGGAATTTCCACAGAGGAAACCCCACTTGGCTAGAGATGGAAAAATGACGGAGATGGCATTACCTGTGGCCCCTTTGAGGGGCTGGTGCTATCCTTCAGGTTCGTAGGAGGAAATAAAGTCACTTCCCAAGGCAACTCAGCTTCACAAGAAAGCGGACCCTGCATTTTTGTCTTTTTATGCTTTCAGACACTTCAGCATTTCACATCCTACCCATGACTGTTTCCATTCTCAGCTTTTAAAAAACCGTATTCAGTAACTAGCACGGGAGCCTATTCATTCTACTTGCCAACTTCTCACGTACATCTAAAAGATGGTGACCCCAGGAGTCACTTGCTAAAAACTACATCTCACTGACGCCCCCATTCAGGAAACCCAGGTAAGTACCACACACCTGGGACAGGGGTCGTTTCCTCCTCACCCTCAGGCTGGATGGGACCATTCTCCTCTGTGAACCGCAAAACCCCGTTGTTGTTTTCTATCTTAGTATTCAATGCTTCCTATAAAATCGTCTCAGCTTTATAACTTTGGGGTTACAAGCCCATGAGATAAATATCAGGTTGGCCAAGAAGTTCAAAACATGGTACATAAAAACCCAAACAAACTTTTTAGCCAACCCAATATTAACTTCTCAATGGACATGAATTTGAGCAAACTCCAGGGGATAGGGGAGGACGGAGGAGCCTGGTGTGCTGCAGTCCACGGGTTTGCCAAGAGTCAGACAAGACTTAGCAACTGAACAACAACAACATTAGCTGCAGACACCTTCTGTTCAGTCTTCGTTGCATTTCTTACTGTGTTTTGAACAAGCAGAAAACACTTGTGTGAACAAGCAGAAAACAGGCAGTTTTCACATTTCCATCGCAGGTTTCCAGCTTCTGAACAAACAATCCCCGGATCTGGCCATGCTGAGCTGGCATTCAGAAGCTCCACTTGGCTCAGGGGACTCACTGAGAAACTCCATCTGCCTGTGGCTAAACCCCTCTGGCCATTTTCTTGCCTAGTGTCCCTTGTAATCTGGTATCATTAAGGGACAGCCTAGGCTTAATCCGTTCTGGATCCACAGCTCCGGGAACAATGACCCCCCTTGTAGAGAGCATTCATGAATAAATGCATCTCTTCTCCATTCCCACCTCTGGGTTCTGTTTCTTTACAAGAATGCCCTCATTCTGCAGGGATGGAAGTCTCCTACCCAAAAGCCTCTTCGGAAGCGTGATCCTGGTTAAGCATAACTCAGGCAGAGACATATGGATGGAATTTATCTTTAGCTTCCCAGGGTTTTAAAATTTGTGAAAAAAAAAAAATTAAGCATTTCAAAGTTCACATTTTGCTGAATCTGGGAGCTATGAATAACTTCCTCTCCTAGCTTTGTTTTGCATAATCAGGCACCCCGCTTTATACACACAACCCAAGCAACTCAGCCTCTTGTTCCCAGCTCCTGGGGAGTGAGACTGGCAAAACCAGCCCTCCTAACCACCTCCGAGCATGCATTTGCCTACTGAACAAACATTCACTGTAGGCTCCAGTTTTAAACTTGGTGCAAGGCTCTTTGGAGCAAAGAGAGAAATTCAGGAGCAGGATTAGCTGTCGCTAGATGGAGCCTGGCTATGACTTCACTGAGGTCCCAATACATCGTTAATTGCAAGATGCTCCAGAAGGCAGTCACTGGTTTCCTGAACCATTCACTTCTCTCATTTCTTCATTACCTGCCTCTCTCTCCAAACACACACGCTCACATGCACATGCGTGCACACACACATACACACACACACAAACTTGCCCTTCCATTGCCCTGCCTTATTCTGGTTAAAGAGATGGCTTCCTTTCAAGCGTGTTTTTTTTTTTTTTGTTTAATTGAAGAAGAGCTGACTTACAATGTTGTGTTAATTTCTGCTACTTAGCGAAGTGATTCAGTTATGTGTGTATATACACATAATATATAAAGAACATAAAGACATTTTAAAAGAATGTAAGAGTATATACATATATGTGTAAAGAATATATAAGTACAATATAAGTAAAAAATACACAAAAGAATGTGTATACATATGTATTCTTTTTTTTTACATTTTTTTCGTTACAGTTATCATAGCTTATTGAAATAGTTCTCTGTGCTATACAGCAGGACCTTGTTGTTTATCCATCCTATATATAGTAGCTTACATCTGTTAACCCCTGCTTCCCAGGTGGGTGACTTTCTAGCACCAGGAGTCAGTTTTATACAGTAGTAGAAAAAAATAACCTAGTCAGGATTTACAGAAGAGTTACTATGTAGCAGACACTACATAGGACACGTACCACTGCCATACACTGTCTTATTTAAGGTGGAAATAACTGAAATAAGATACATTTTCCCAACTTACAAATGAAGAAATTGAGACTCAGTGTAGGAAAGTCACTTCCAAGGCTTAACGAGTTAGTGAGTCCAAAGCCCAGATTTAGTCAAGGGTTCCTCACTTCTTCTTCGGTCTTCCCCCTCAGTCTAACCTGTGTTGTGGGTTGTACAGTCTAAGGTAACTGATTCCAACTCTCCTTATAAGTCTTGTATCTTCTTTTCCCTTATGAACCTCTTTTCTGAGCTGTACCACAGCCAAGGGGATAAGAAAGCAGCTTTGGAAGCCAAGTTATATGGGTGCAGATTTTGCTCTGTTAGCATCTGTGTGACCTTGGGCCAACCAACCTACATTTGTTTTTCATCTGTAAATTGGGGTAAAATGATTATGCTTACTCCTTGCCTACATGCTAAGTTGCTAAGTCCTGTCTGATTCTTTTGCAGCCTCATGGACTGTGGGCCTCCAGGCTCCTCTGTCCATGGGGATTCTACAGGCAAGAACGCTGGAGTGGGTTGCCATGCCCTCCTCCAGGGGATCTTCGCAACCCAAAGGTTGAACCCGAGTCTCCAGTGGCTCCTGTACTGCAGGCAGATTCTTTACACTGTGCCCATTCAGCGGGGAAGCCCACAGTTACTCCACAGATCACTGCTTTTGGGTAACTACGTAAGAAAAGGCACATAAAAGTGTGTGAAGAAAGGCCATTCTGCACTGACCGTAGCACATGAAATTGTGTGCTGACTATGTCAGCATTGTATACGCCGACTGCTCACACCCAGGACTGTGTGCATGTGTGACCACAAACTCTGGCCTCCTGGCTATACGCAATGCTTTGGCTGCCATAAACAGACATTCCCTAGAGCTAATACGTCCATTCCAGAGATATTTTATGAACATACCCAATTAACTCTAATTGCATCACTCATCCAGATGCAATGATTAATGATAACACTGTGTGCTGCCATAACGATTAACCCCAACACAATAATAAATTATTAGCTTGTAAAGGTAAGTGCTTTTCCACGCGGAAGAAAACACAGTGTTCCATAGGAACAACATCTTGTACAAAATGAACACAGGGCTAAGTGCTGGCAAACATGCCCTGTTCATGCTCAGAACATGGCTTGTGGCAACCTCATGTGATCTCAACTTGAGTGTTGAGTGCAAACCTTGAAGAGATTTGAACTCATAGGGGCAGGAAAGAGAGTCTGATGGAATTCAGATGGAATAATGACTGAGAGACCTGAGTCATGTCCAAAACCCAGCCTCCAATTATAACCATTTTGCCCAGGAAGCTCTCCGAGATCAATGTGCCAAAGGACAATGGTCCATGAGAAGTCAAGTGACCTTCTCTTAGTAGAATTTGGGGAAGCTGAGCTTGGGCATGCAGCCTAACCGGGAGTCCCTGAACCCCCAAAACCATCTCCAGTACCCTTTTCCTAAATGGCCTGTACCCACCAGAGTCCAGGAAAGAAGTAGATGATAGATTCAGTTCGTTAAACAGAGTTGATTTACAAAGGTGTGGGGAGAACTTAGGGAAACCAACCAGTGATGATGGCTGGATACCTTGGGGTTTAGTAACCACAGGATTCCTCACCGCCTCCCCATTCCTACCTCAGGGCCTCTGTTCTAGCTGCACCTCCTCCAGGGATGCCTGGCTCCAAGGCCTCTGGGCTTTGACTCATATTGTTCCCCCTGTATGGGTACGGGATGCCCTTCATCTTTCTCTTAGTCTGATGATGTCTTAGTCCCGGCATCTCAAAGCCAGCTTCTTTGTGAAGGCATTAATGTCTTCCTGCAGAGTTCATCTCCATCGTCAATGCCCTGTGCTCATCTGCAGATTCAGCTGGCACAATGCATTTCAGCTACTAGTTGTTGCTGTTCAGTCGCTAAGTCGTGTCTGACTCTGCAGCCCCATGGACCACAGCATGCTAGGCTCCGCTGTCCTTCACTGTCACTTGCAGATTGCTCAGATTCATGTCCATTGAGTCAGTGATGCTATCTAACCATCTCATCCTCTGCTGCCCCCTTCTCCTTTTGCCTTCAATCTTTCCCAACATCAGGGGGTTTTCCAATAAGTCAGCTCTCCACATTAGGTGGCCAAAGTATTGGAGCTTCAGCTTCAGCATCAGTCCTTCCCATGAATATTCAGGGTTGATTCCCCTTAGGACTGACTGGTTTGATCTCCTTGTCGTCTAAGGGACTCTCAAGAGTCCCTTAGTCTTCTCCAGCTACCAGTGCCTGTCTGTATGTCTTTTTTTCTGATGAAGCATCCATCCTTTGAGGGAGTGCTCCTGGTGCCTTCTTCAGCCTTGCCCATCGTCTGACAGCCCACTCTATATCCCTTCACAAAGTAGGTACTCAGCAAACACTTGCTGATTGACCCAATGACAGAGGCCCAGCAAGTTAGTCCACAGGATTCACTTGGTACATGAAACAAGCAAGTAAATGAACAAAAGCATGAGTACAAAACTGACTAAATCAGGAAGTGCAGGAATGCTCTAAATTCCTGAGTCCTGATCTGTCAGATTTCAGAACAAACCTAGAGCATCTTCTTTGCGCCCCATTCTCCTAGCAATGGGGCTTCTCAGGTGGCACAGTGGTAAATAAATCACCTGCCAATAAAGGAAACATATGAGGCATGGGTTTGATCCCTGGGTCAGGAAGATTCCCCTGAAGGAGGGCATGGCAACCCACTCCAGTATTCTTGCCTGGAGAATCTCATGGACAGAGGAGCCTGGCGGGCTACAGTCCATATGGTTGCAAAGAGTCAGCGTAACTGAAGCGACTTGGCAGGCTCCTAGCAATGGGTACGAAAGGCACAGGAGGACTCAGCACTTGTGGCTGGCGGTAGGCTCGGGACTTACCCTTTCACCGTCTAAGAGCAGATGAGCTCGGAAGATCACGGCATCATTGATGGGCACCTCCTCATTCCTGTATAAGATCTGGAAGACCCGGCTGCGCACGGTGCTGTCGTGGACGCAGGCCGAGTGTGGGCTGCTGCTGTCTGCAAAACAAGAACCAGTAGAAGCCCATGAACTCCTATCCTGCCCTGGATCCTCAGCCTCCTGGGCTGTCAATCCACCTCAAGGAAAGCAATGGCCCCAAACTGCATTTCAGTTCCCAAAGACCAAAGACTACAGATGAGCACGACTCCATCATGGAAGATTTACAGTCACCAAATCTCAGAAAGAACATTGTTCAATCCTTTAAAAGTCGTAAGATCTTAGCGAAATCACTTGCTATCACGTGGGCAGTGCTCCTTGGCTGGACAGTGAAAGCGAGAAAGTGTTAGTGGCTTAGTTGTGTCCAACTCTGTGCAACCCTATGGACAGCAGCTCCTCTGCCCACAGAATTCTCCAGGCAAGAATACTGGGGTGGGCTGCCATTCCCTTCTCCAGGGGATCTTCTCCATGCTGGGATCGAACTTGGGTCTCTCACATTGCAGGCAAATTCTTTACCATCTGAGTCACCAGGGAGGCCCCTGGCTAGAAATTAGTACCTGCGAAATTCTTCTCCTGCTCACACACCCCTTCCTCCATAATGTCTTCCTTAATCCCCCTCTCTGAGAGATACTAACACAGAGATAAAGACAGAAATTGCCCTTCCTTCTCCAGAGACGCTCTAGTGCCCACAGACTCTCTCTCTCCTGAAAGTGTGGCTTTCATACCACACAGGACATGAAGGATAATCTGTCTTTCACTTAGATAAATGTGTTATTATACTAGATATCCAGTTTATTAAGGAACCTGTTCAACTCCATGTCCTCTGATTCATTCTATGCGTGTGCGCTCAGATGTGTCTGACTCTTGGCGATCGTATACACACTCCTCTGTCCATGACCCTGTACAGGTTCTTCTATGACCCTACACAGGCTACTCTGTTCATGGGATTCCCCAGGCAAGAATCCTGGAATGGGTTCTAAATGTACCCTAATCCCTAAACACTGACTCAGAGTTAAGTTGAATTTCAGGATCTTCTCGTGTCCACTGACCAGGATTACTCTGGAGAGAAAAATGGGTGAATTCCTCCAAATCACTTAACTTGCACAGTTTGAAAGAAATAGAAATCCTCTAAAATCAATAATATTAATACTTATATAAAGCAATCATTATGCATTCATAATAATGGCCAAACAGGTGGTTTTTCACAGCTTCCAACATATTTTTCAAATGTGTTTCGTTCCTTACTCCTTATGGAAAATTGCTGGGGTAAGTCCTCATCACAGATAAGGAGATCGAGGTGCAAAGAGGAGGAGGCAGGTGCCCCTTTGGTTGCTATAAGAGGAGGTACTGTGTGGACCCATCCTCAGATCTATCTGTATAACATCTGGGAAGAGAAGTCTCCAGTGAATGAGCGAAATGCACCCATTTCAGGCTTCCCTGATGGCACAGTGGATGGGAGTCTGCCTGCCAATGCAGGGGGCACGGGCTCGGCCCCTGGTCCGGGAGTATTCCACACGCTGCGGAGTAACGGAGCCTGCGTGCCACAGCTACTGAGCCCATGCTGTAGAGCCTGAGAGCCGCGATTACTGAGCCTGCTGCAGCTACTGGAGCCGGCACGCCCGGAGCCTGTGCTCTGCACCGAGAAGCCACCACAAGGAGAAGCCTGCACACCGCAAGGCAGAGTAGCCTCCGCTCACCGCAGCTGAAGCCTACACAGCAACAAAGACTCAGTGCAACCCCAAATGAATAAATACCTAATTTTTAAACGCACCCATTTCCTAGCAAAATGTAAGTTTTCTGTAATGCTCTATTGAGAAACTGAACTAATGTGACTGCCAAAGGAAGCAAGAAAATGTTTTAAAAAATGAACTCAACCAGCAAAGGGAGACAGCTTGAGTGCCTTGTGCAATGTCCCCAGCTGGTGCAAACTGTCCCTCAGGAACAGGGACAAATGGTCACGGCCGCCACCCCATGCACAGTGACGCTCCACACCTGCCCCGTCGCTTCAGAGGAGGGAGAAAAAAAAAAAAAGAAATGTAAAATCCCAGGTTGTTTCCACGGCCGCTCAGATTGGCACTTCATCCTGCAGGAAATAAAATTACTGGCTCAATGCAGCCCTATTTAGACCTGTTGGATTCAAATTGATGTGGTTTTTAAACAGAAATGATCCTTGTGTACAAGTGCCTTTCTGTTTTTATTTGCTGCTCCAGTCCTTTCTCTATCACTGTCAAGGCCAGGTTGATCTATAAGTCAGACTGACATCACGGCCGAGGATGGATGGAGTAAATACTCTGAAGGTCAGAGCAACGCAGAGCCATCTAGTACCTGGAGGGACAGCCAGCAAAACAGTTCAATCACTCGCCTTCTTGGGCGAGTGACATCATCCCTTGTAAAAGCAGCTTTCCACGTGAAAGATGGGCATCTCCACACACTGACCTTCTGTGATCATTGTAGACCAAAGAGAATAAAATAAATCAAGATCTAAAGACCAGGCATGTGGCTGACATGCAAAATACAGTAGGATGATTTTTCAATTGTGTTTCAAGAAAGGTCGTAGCAATTTTCTGTTGAATGTATTTCCAATGGCTACATACGTGAGACTGAGCTCCTCTGATTTTTCAGCAGATTGACAAACAGGACCTAGCAGTATTTACAGGAGACCTTCACATCCCAAGATGCCCCATTAAGCCCAGGACGAGGCATTTCTGATGCCCTGTGGGACCTGTGGCATTTTCTCATCACTAGGAACTAGGGCATAAACAAGTGCCTCCTTGCCAAGGAAGTTTCACTGATCACAAGGCACCCTCTGGGCTTGTGGGCATCACTGTGACAGTGCCTGCCAGCTTTGTTCCCACCAGGATTCTCCCTTCTTTGACAATGACAACCCACACTTGAACACCTTGCTCATTATCCTAGCTCCCTCTTCCTGATTTTCTGCAAGGCCACTTCCTGAATTTTCTATGATTGGCTCTCTTGCTAGTTCATGGAACCTTCTTTGGCAGACAGAGGGTGCTCGTTCACGCCCGGTGCTCCACACCCTCTCATGCACCAGGTACTGGGCACCCAGAGGTGATGGTGATGCCCGCTCTCTCTGTGCTGAAAGACCTTGCTCAGACTTTGGGAGGCTGCCCCTTCCTAGCTGCTGGGTAGAAAGTCACTTTTCTCTTTCAACTGTTTTTTGTTGTTGTTGAAATGACACTCATTTCCTCTTTCTACGCTTTAATATTTTTACATTAGTGAAAAGAACATGTCTTGGCATATCCCAAGTGTTATTTCAAATATTCTGACTCACTTTTTTCTTAATTTTGTTGGAATATAGTTTATTTACAATGTTGTGTTAGTTTCAGATGTACAGTAAAGTGATTCTGTTATACATATACATACATTCATCTTTTTCAGATTCTTTTCCCATATAGATTAGTATAGAATATTGAGTTCATCATGCTATAAAAGTAGGTCTCACTGGTTATCCATTCTATATATAGTTGTGAATATTAATCCCAGGTTCCTAATTTATCCCTCCCAGCCATGTTTCACCTTTGTTAACCATAAGTTTGTTTTCAAAATTTGTGTTTACATTTTATAAATAAGTGCATTTATCTCATTTTAAATAGATTGTATATATAAATGATATTATATGATATTTGTCTTTCCCTGACTTATTTTACTATTGCCAAGTCACAGAAGCAACCTAAATGGCCATCAAGAGAGAAATGGATAAATAAGACGTGGTACAAATATACAATGGAATATTTCACGCGTGTTCAGTCACGTTCAACTCTTTGCAACTCCATGGGCTGGGCCTACCAGGTTCCTCTGTCCATGGGATTTTCCCACCAACAATATTAGATTAGGTTGCCATTTCCTCCTCCAGGGAATCTCCCTGAGCCAGGGATCAAACCCTCATCTCCTGCATTGCAGGTAGATTCTCTACCTTTGAACCACCAGAGAAGCCACAAAGGAATATTACTCGGCCATAAAAAAGAATGAAATGATGCCATCTGCAGCAACATGGATAGACCTAGAGATTATCTTTAGACTGCTTTTTGCATATTTGGTGACCAGACCACCGGTCCAATGAGAAGATGTAGGTTAGAGTCTTCCCAAATATGTGTCCTATTTTTTACATGTCAGGATCGATATCGTGGATGAGGATATAAAAGGAGAGTTAGAACTTTGAGGGGAAACAAGATTGATGGAAAGAAGGTGGGTGGATCAAGAGAAGGGGACAGAAGGAAGGGGAGACGAGTAGAAACAAGAGGGCAGGTAGATGAAGGAGAAGAGTTTTTCAATGACTCCCACTGTCCGAAGAATACATTTCAAATAGTTCAATCTGGAACTTCAAACCAGAAAGCAACAGTGAAACGCTTTTGGGTTCTGCTATTTCTTTTCCTCCAAAATGAGTGATATCAATACTTTGCATATTTATGTGCCTCTAAATGCCTACAACTCAAACAACCACCTTCCCTCTGCAGAGATCTCCCTCCAGCCTCACATGACTCTGAGAGCACAGATTACAAAGCACAGGTGCTCCTGATATGGCATAGACCCTCTGTCCCAGAGTCCAAGCCAGGATGCTCTCAAGGGCATCCTTGTAGCCTGAACTCCCTTTCCCATTCCAGGCAGATGGCCACGACTCTGCCTGCACACAGGAGCCCCCCAGAGAATCAGGTCTGTGCTAAGCAGTCAAAACTCTGGGGGAAACCCTTCCAACCCTCCATGCCTGACAATGTCTGGGTGAGGTCTAGGCTATTTGAAAACAAAGATGGTAAGAAGTTATCATAATATTTCTTATAACCCAGGACACATTCACATGGGAGAACTTTCCAGAACATTAGAGTTCAGGGAAGTCGTAAAAGACAAGTCTGATTATGAACAACTCAAAGTCATGACCTTGAATTTTGTATGGTTTAGAACAGGCTCTCTTTCAGTAAAGCAAACAGAGATGTTCTAGACTCACCCCTGCTACTTTCTCGCTGTGAGGCCT
This sequence comes from Neotragus moschatus, assembly GCA_006410615.1. Classification (NCBI taxonomy): domain Eukaryota; kingdom Metazoa; phylum Chordata; class Mammalia; order Artiodactyla; family Bovidae; genus Neotragus; species Neotragus moschatus. The sequence continues at coordinate 117,459 of SJYA01002028.1, forward strand.
CGGGCAGGACAGTAAACAGGAGCTTAAATGAGGCAAAAGTCATGCCCTGCTTATTTGACACAACCAGTGTCAGGTCCAGATGAGATGAGGATTAAAGAAGTGTGTGTTTAACTGTGAAATTCTCAAAACCTGACAGATTTCCTGGTATTATGAAGATACCAAGGATGATGACTCCCTACATTAGATTATTTGCTGGCCATTTCTAGGAACAGGAAGGACAGAAAGTCACCCTGAAGCCAAGCTTCATTATTGTTTCTAACCTTTCCAAAGAATAGGCAGAAGAAAAAAGCTACCTGAACCAGATGGTCACTGTTTCTCCAGAGAATAAGAAATAGTCTCACTTGACCTTGAGGATGAGAGTTCTTCACTTCCTTCATGAGAAAACTTGGGGTCATAGGGCTATGTTATACTGTGGTGGTTGTTCAGTCAATAAGTGTGTCCAACTCTACAACTCGCCAGGCTTCCCTATCCTTCACTATTTCCCAATTAGGACTTCCCTCCCAGCTCAGAAGGTAAAGAATCTGTCTTCATTGTAGGTGACTTTAGTTTGATTCCTGGGTCGGGAAGATACCCTGGAGAAGGAAATGGCAACACAGTTCAGTAATTTCGCTTAGAAAATCCCATGGACAGAGGAGCCTGGTGGGCTACTGTCCATGGTTTTGCAAAAAGTCAGACACAACTGAGCAACTAACCCACACAGAGTTTGCTCAAACTCATGTCCACTGAGAAGATGATGCCATCCAACAGTCTCGTCTTCTGTCAGCCCCTTGTCCTCCTGCCCTCATATCCTCAGCAGCAAATGTCACGGCAATTCCAAGTCATGTGCTTCTTTTCATTCTTTCATTTCTGAGCTTGTTTACTCATTAACTATGTATCTAAATGACCCCAGAGGCAATGCTGGACATAATGCCAGTCACTGGTCATGGTACATCAACAGTCAGGAATGGTCTGCAATGTTTAATGCAATATTTTCCAACTTCTTTTTTCTCTCATCACACTTGTGTTACTCCATCACAAAATTCCAACATGTTACTCACTTCTGTTTTGCAGAAAAAGAACTGAAGTCCTAGTATGATGGAACAGTAGGGCTTGAGTATTATATCCAAACAAATATGCACTGAGTCCATCAATTAGTTATTAATGAGGGTGGGGGTGAAGAGGGGTGGCTTTCAGAAGGTTCCCTACATTGAGGCTAGCTCAGTTCCCAGGACACTTGACTCCTATCTTAGTCTGCAAGAAAACTCAAGTCGCAAAGCAGAGATCGTGGCCTGGCAGAAATCCATCCCTGCAGGAGAGAGTCCAAACCAAAGAATGCAGGGGAAAAAAATACCCTTAAATTCCTGAAAATGAACAAGGGCTGCTGATGTAATTTAGCCATGAGTATCCTCCCATCAACATTGAGTGGGCTTAATGACTTAATTATAAACCCTTGTCACCTACCTATTAGAATGAGCCCAGAAAGGCCAGCACTTGATAACACTTTATTAGCCAATAACGTGTGTTGCTATGTGATTTCAGAAGTAAAAAACCAGTGGGTCACCTCTAACACACTCCAATCACCCAGGGGTTTCCCTGCTGGGCTTCCTTCTGATCCGTCCTAACCCTCTGCAGTCTCAGGTGTTTCCATTTGTACTCTAATTAGAACCCAGCCCATGGCCTTGTCCCTCTTGCTTTTGTAAAGACAATAAATGGAAAGAGTTCCAAGATGCGGGTTTTCTCGGGCCTCTGTCATGTGTACCTCATACACTTGTTAACAGGAATGTACTGGCCTGCAACTGGGTGTCCTCCCCCTGTGATGGGGAGGGTGGGCGCTCAAGGATAGGGAGGGCTGAATACCCAAATTACTGTGCACAGAGTCATGTTAACAGGTACTCGGAGAGAAGGTGGGCCTTCACCAGTAACTCAGTCGGTAAAGATTCTGCAGTGCAGGAGACCTGGGTTTGATCCCTGGGTTGGGAAGATCCCCTGGAGAAGGAAATGGCAACCGCCTCCAGTATTCTTGCCTGGAGAATACTAAGGACAGGGGAGCCTTGTGGGCCACAGTCCATGGGGTCACAAGAGTCAGACACCACTGAGCGACTAAGCCACCATGGGAGAGATGGCAGTGAATACACCACTGGATGGGGAGGAGGGTATTGCTGATAGGACGATGAAACATGATCCAGAAGAGATTTCCAGCAGCTTCTAGCAGAGCTCTCGGGGTAGTGAAAGGGAAACCCTTAATTGTTTCTTTTTCGTTTGGATCTTTATGATGATCAGAGGGACAAATGTCTCATTGCATTTCACAGTATCTGAACTGTTCTTGGGTTTTTCTGGCTATGAGGTTCATGAGATCTTAGCTCCCTGACCAGGGATCAAACCCATGTCCCCTGCATTGAAGATGTGGAGTCTTAACCACTGGACCATTAGGGAAGTCCCCTCAACTGTTTCCTGATGCTGGGAAGAGAGTGGGCTTGGACCAGGGCAGTGGGTGATGCCTGGAAAGACAGAGCGTCAGGGATCTATCTCCCTGTTGATTTGCTGGAAGTCCTTCGGTGAGATGTTAGCTCTCCCAGCCTTAGTTCCTTCACAGACAAAAGGTGACAATAAAGACCTGACTCAACAGGGTGGACAGACGAAGACTCCTTATTTCACCCCACTTGCCTGCTGACAGAAAGCAGCTAAATTCATGCTTTCCTTCTCATCTCCCGACTTCCCCTAGGAGTCTCCTGCTTCTCCTGCCCCTCCTGTCTCTGGGTTGTAAACCTCCCTCCAGGTCTCACTGTTCTCAAGATTTTATATGCCACTCATTGGAAAAGACCATGATGCTGGGAAAGACTGAAGGCAAAAGGAGTGGGTGCCAGAGGATGAGATGTAAGGTAGCATCACTGACCCAATGGACTTAGTTTGAGACAACTCCAGGAGATGTTGGAAGACAGAGGAGCCGGTGTGCTGCAGTCTATGGGTCTCCAAAGAGTCAGACACAACTTAGAGATGAAGACAAAACAATATGTCACCTACAAGCTCAGGGCCCTCAAATGTCTGACTCCAGCTCCATCACTCTCTTGAGCAGGACTGATCCCTTGCTCACTTGACGTTATTCCTCTGATGTCAAATCCACATCATAAACAGGTAATCCAATACAGAGCCTTCGGTTGGTTGTGTTTCCCGCATGTGTCCCTTACCCAAAAACTTAACCACAAAGGGGAAAACACTTCCTACTCTTCATCGATTCCTCCTCCTCCCTCAGCCTCGTATTCAATCTGAGAGTTTGCATTCAAAATGTGGTTCTGACTAAGCGCAGGCGGCTGCGAGCCGCTGGCTCACTGAGCGCGGCCCAGACGAGCCACCCCACGTCCAAGAGACAGCGGCCGAGAGTCCCAGGCTGTGGCGGCGCAGGAACAGCTGAGAGGAACCACCCCACTTCCGAGGTCAGGGGCAGCNCAGAGAGGCAGCTGTGGAGGCAGAGGAAAGTTACCCAAGCATCAAGAGGCAACTGGTGGGACTTGATCTAACTGAGACAATGGGAAGAGAGTATTTTAAAGAGGAAGAGTTGACTGACTTTGCAGAATGCTTCTGAGGATTGAAGTACGATGTGCACTGGAACTTTTCTGAAAATCTTGCAGGCAGGTAGAGCATCGATCACTTTGATGGGAGTTCTTTGGGCAGTGAGAAGGATCCAGAAACTATATTTGGGGGAGTCACTGAATTGTGAGTAAAACAATGAAGAAATGGAGACAGCCAGTAGGGGCATTCTTTGGGTAAGTGTCACTGCCACGGCATGGAGGCAGACAAAGAGGTTGCCAGACGGGCTGTAAATTTGGGCTATTGTTTGTATTTTATTTCTAACAAGAAAGTTGACTTCACGTCAAAGCCATTGGGAAGGATCTAGTCTGGGAGAAGTTAAAACCGTAAAATAATGTAGGGAAAGTCATTGAAACTCTCTAGTCATTAAAGGTTTACTTTTCTCAGTCCCAGTCCAATGGCTGCTGAGATGAACTACAGGATGACTGAATCCCAAGAAATGCATGCAGACATGTAAATGAACAGGGTACTGCCTGATCATNAGGATCTAGTCTGGGAGAAGTTAAAACCGTAAAATAATGTAGGGAAAGTCATTGAAACTCTCTAGTCATTAAAGGTTTACTTTTCTCAGTCCCAGTCCAATGGCTGCTGAGATGAACTACAGGATGACTGAATCCCAAGAAATGCATGCAGACATGTAAATGAACAGGGTACTGCCTGATCATGGGGCTTCGCAGGTGGCACTAGTGGTAAAGAACCCATCTGCCAATGCAAGAGACAAGAAATGCAGGTTTGATCCCTGGGTTGGGAAGATCCCCTGGAGGCGGGCATGGCAACATGCTCCAGTATTCTTGGCTGGAGAAAACCCATGGACAGAGGAGCCTGGTGGGCTATAGTGCATAGGGTCCCAAAGAGTCAGAGAGGACTGACGTAACTGAGAATGTGTGATCATTGGACATGTGCTGCTATGGTGGCCCAGCCTTGGGGGAGGACGTCTAGAAGTGAGCTGCCTCCGCCCCCACATCCTGACCCCAGCTCACGCCAGCTAGGTGATTGTGGTCGTGGCACACATCAGCGGGTTTGCACTATCCCCTCTGCACCAGGGTGGAGATGTTGAGAAAAATGAGATTAAGAGAAGAGGCCATCTGGTAATTGAATCTAAAGCTTCAATAATTAATTCCGAGGCTCTAGGACTAGGCGTGCATTGATTTTGGAGCCAACTGGCTAAGCGTTGGCTGACACCCAGCCAGGTGCTGCAGGTCACCTGGATGCTGTTTATAGAATTTTGGATGCTGTTTTGGATGCTGTTTATAGAATATGCTCAGACACAAAGGCACTAAAGCATCCTTGGAAATAGTCCTTTGGTGCCCCACTGAGCACTGAGGGAGGGCACTGTGGGACGGAAGGAAGGCCCTGGACTGGAGGTTGAATTCTGGGTCCCACTACTAGTTCTGCCCTTGGGCTGGGTCTGCCATCTTCTTGAGCCTCCCAGTTCCTTTCTGAAACGGATTTACAGAACTATGTTATTTGCTCTTTGCTCTTAGTCCCCATATTTATGTGTAGATTCTCGTCTGTGAAATGGGTCCATAGAACTATGTGCTTTCCTTTTAGCCATTAGTTCTCACGTTGATGTGTGGATTCTCAGACTTAGGGTAGTGGCTCAGATGGAAAAAGGAAAATTGGCTTTCCTCAGTGAGGACTCAGTCTGCCTTTGGGGGTAGCCAGGCAAATGCCCCACCTGCATCTGGGTGAGGATGAGGTGATGCCAAGTGGAATGAAGCAGAAGGCGGGACATGCGCAACAAAGTGTGACTGTGGAGGGATAAAGGGTATTGTTGGCACAAATAATGACGCCAGTCACCGCCCTATTTACCTTTCACCCTAACACTTAGAAGAAGAGAGTTTCATGGTTAGTGTACATATGAAGAACATTAGGCTTAAAAAATAAAAATAATTTGCAGGTGGGTATATAATCGGAAAACCTGAAAAATGCTACTTTGGAAAGACGCATGCACACCTGTGTGCATAGCAGTACTATTTATGACAGCCAAGAGATGGGAGCAGCCCAAGTGCTCCTCAGCAAACGAATGGATGATGAAAAACAAAACACAACAATATATATATATATATATATATATATATATATATNGCAGGTGGGTATATAATCGGAAAACCTGAAAAATGCTACTTTGGAAAGACGCATGCACACCTGTGTGCATAGCAGTACTATTTATGACAGCCAAGAGATGGGAGCAGCCCAAGTGCTCCTCAGCAAACGAATGGATGATGAAAAACAAAACACAACAATATATATATATATATATATATATATATATATATATGCAGTGAAGTGAAGTCGCTCAGTCGTGTCCGATTCTTTGCGACCCCATGGACTGTAGCCTAAACAGGCTCCTCCATTCATGGGGTTTTCCAGGCAAGAGTAGTGGAGTGGGTTGCCATTTCCTTCTCCAGGAGCTCTTCCCAACCCAGGGATTGAACCCAGGTCTCCCACATTGTAGGCAGACGCTTTACCATCTGAGCCACCAGGGAAGTCCATCATATATATATATATAATGGAATATTATTCAGCCATAAAAAAAAATGAAATCCTGCCATTAGCAGCAATGTGGATGGACCTAGGAAACATTATGCTTAGTGAAATTTGTCAGACAGAAGAAAACAAATACTGTATGATATCTCTTATATGTGGAGTCTAAATTAATGATACAAACAAATGTATATAGCAAAACAGAAACAGACTCACATATAGAAGACAGAGGGAAGAGAGAAGGGAGGAGGGACAAAATATGGGTATGCAGTCAACATATGTAAACTACTGTATATAAAATAAATAAGCATATAGTATAGCCCAAGGAATTATACTCACTATCTTGTAATAACCTATAATGGAGGATATACTATATACTACTGGAGAAGGAAGTAGCAACCCACTCCAGTATTCTTGCCTGGGAAATCCCATGGACAGAGGAGTCTGGCAAGCTATAGTCTATGGGGTCGCAAAGAGTTACTTCATAGCTAAACACACAACAGCTATATGTTATAATGCAATGAATTTTTTTAAAAGACTTTTTTTTAAAAAAAAGGCAAGTGAATGGAGAATGTGAACTTGAATGCAGATCCCTTGTCAGAGCCTGGGCTGCTTGTAACTACACTGGAAGTGAAAATCTCCCTGAGGAGGTGACATATGTGAAGAGACACAGGCTTTTGAGATGAGATCCCAGCTATCAGTTCATTTAAAAGAGAGTAGTTTTGTGCCTTTTGTGCCATGCTCCTTCCTAGAGGCCTGGCACCTGGGGTATCTAGTGATGGAGATGTTTTGAGCCGGAGAGAGGAGAGCTGGCCCAGGGGTCATTCCCAGTCACACATAGACTCTGCTTCTGTGTCCTCACACAGACAGGGGCTCTTGGTGCCGATGCACAGCTGAAAGAAAAGATGCTGATGGACAGAAGCTGCAAGACCATCTGTGTCCTGGAGGACAGGCTCTCAGGTGTCTCTGGGCTGACACTGAGCTTACAAGGAAAAGGAGTGAGGCAACAGCCTGAGAAATCAAGAAGGAAAATGCCTCTAGCTGCAGGGCCTGGTCTCAACAGGGAGGCTGGGCTGACCCCCACACAGTATGGAGATGCCATGCTCGTGTTAACCAGGGGATGTGTTCAGCCAATGCATCGGGTAGAGCAGTGGTCAGAGCAGCCACTGCCCTCCAGTTTCTAAGCTGCCCGTTCCCTGTCCCGCTAGCTTGGCCCCTTGCCCAGACCCTCGCATCCCTGTAGTCTGTGGTCCATGAATTTGTGCCTGGCAGAGCAGATGGCCCGTGGGACACTGCTCCTCACTGTGCCTGGAATGCATTCCGATCAGTCAGTACCTGTCCAACGGACAGGGTCCATGCCCTAACGCACAGGAGGCAGGGCTTTAAGCAGGGAGGGTGAGGCATCGGAGGAGAGTCCAGGTGAGAATGGCCTTCACTGGGGGGTTCAGTTCAGTTCAGTCTCTCAGTCGTGTCTAACTCTTTGCAACCCCATGGACTGCAGCACCCAAGCTTTCCTGTCCATCACCAGCTCCCGGAGCTTGCTCAAACTCATGTCCATCAAGTCAGTGATGCCATCCAACCATCTCATCTTCTGTCACCCCCTTCTCCTCCTGCCTTCAATCTTTGCCAGCATCAAGGTTTTTTCCAATGAGTCAGTTCTTCGCATCAGGTGGCCAAAGGATTGGAGTTTCAGTTTCAGCATCAATCCTTCCAATGAATATTTAGGACTGATTTCCTTTAGAATGGACTGGTTGGATCTCTTTGCAGTCCAAGGGACTCTCAAGAGTCTTCTCCAACACCACAGCTCAAAAGCATCAATTCTTTGGAGCTCAGCTTTCTTTATAGTCCATCTCTTGCATCCATACATGACTCGGGGGTAGCTCCACTGATTCACAATTTAGGTGGGGGACAGTGGTGGGTTCAACCCTTGGAGAGAGTTGAGGCCTGAAACTTCAGAGAGCTTGGATTGGTCAGTCTTGGCTCAGCTGTAGCCCTGGAGCTGGTATTTTGGAGGGAACTTCAATGTCTATGGAAGAGAAAGGCGGATTGACCACCCATTCTTATTTACTGAGCAGTGCCTCCAGGGACGCCCTGATCTTTTCCTAGTAAGTCTCAACTGCCCCCTCCATCCATGGTCTCCCATCAAGGACCAGGTCACTTTGGGCTGGAGAAGGGCTCTGCACTCCTTGGAACATGCCAGGACCATGGCTGGGCAGGGACACTGCAGCTCTTACAAATATTTGATTAGCTGCAATTGTGCTATACTTAGTTCTCCTTGTGAAGCATATGGCCGAGACAGATGGCTCGGTCAAGACTGAAGCACATAAACAGGGCTCTTTGCCTCCCATGTGCTGAGTCTCCTGATGACTTTTTACCAGAGTGGGATTCAGAGTTAGAAGAGGGAGCTTTGCGTCTACTCTTCTCAAAAAAACCCAGGCTATATGTTTCAGGCAGACTTAGTGCTAGCTGTTTGTAAGGGAACAGGGTAAGTGTGGGTGACAGGTCATCATGAGGACAGAACAGGAAACAGAGCCAGCTTCCGGGACCCAGCTGCTGGAGCCCAGATCCAGTTCATGTCCACAAATGTTTATGAAACACAGCGGCCAAGTTCTCAGGAATCGGATCCCTCAGCCTTGGTCAGTCATGCATTTGATAAATATTTGCCCAACCTGGACATCAGGAAAAGAGTTGCCTCTGTGCTGCATAAACCCTTACCTGGATTGCAAGCCTCCAAAGTGGTCATTTAAGGCCAGTTCCAGCACAGTAAATAATTTAGATTTTATTTCAAGTGTGATGGGGGTTGATGAAGTCTGGTTGAGATTTTATATTAATCAACTAAAGAGCAGTAATAGTAGAAGTAGAAATAAAGTTTTCCATGTTGTCTATTGAGAGCAGATTATGAAGTGACCCAGAATGGGTTCATCAGAACCACATTTTGTTTTTATGTTTTCTTTTTAAATTATTTACTTATTTATTTATTTTTTCATCTCAGGGGTACATGAGTTCCCAATCTTGAACCCCCCCCCCACCTCCCACTCCACACCAACTCTCTGGATCATCCCCGNTGTCACCACATCACCTTTGCCCCTGCCATTCCTTCTCCTCCACTTCCCTGGAGACCACACCCACTTCTGCTCACCATCTCCTTCCCCAGAAAATGTTCTCTAATCACCCTAAACATTGTCAAACCTGTGATTACAAGCTCACATAACACAAGGCATTTCTCTGAATACTGTGATATTAGCTGATGTAGAAATGACTAATTGAATAATCTACATTAAATCTTTTGCAAAAGATAGGTTCTTTTTGCTCAAATAGACCTAGGAAATCTATCTTCTTTTGTTGACTTTTATTGAATGTGAAATTTTAAAAATATACATTTTGGGCTTGAAAAAAATGTATAAATACTTAAACCTGTTGGCTTTTAAAATAAAAAAAAAAAACCATTTCCTTCTCACTTTACCATTACTAAAAATAATGAAAATAGAGAGAAGTCAAGTTATCCACTTTAAACAAAATTAACACTCCAACTGTGGCGATGATTCACAAATGCCTGACTCCTTGATTCTACTGATTTATAACATCTTTGAGATGGTTTCCTCCTTTGAAAATGGAAACAGAGATAACTTCTCTCCAAAGATTGTTATGAGGATTGGTGAAATAGTATTTATGAAATACCTAGCACAGTGTCTGGTATATTCAGTTACAAAATCAATAGAAATTCATTACTGCCATTGCTACCAATCCATGAAAATATGGGTCATCCATTGGCACATATTTCAGAAGGCTGAGGCAAAGTACATTTATTTCAATGAAGATAAACAAGAACATTCATTTTCAGGAGTCATGACTTTTATCGTGTTTTAAACTTTAATAATATCGACCTGAACTGCTCTAAACCAAGGCAATCAATACTGGAGAACGTGCTCAGGTGAAGCTTTCAAAGAGGATTTAGATGAAAAGGAAAGCATCTTTCAATGAGGTCTGGAAGTGATGTGAATTCTTGGCATTCATCTGCTCGTCCTTCCATCCATCCATCAGTCCACTGATTCAACATATCTGCACTGAGTCACAAAGGTGTGATAGCAGGTGTGTGAGTGATGTCAGTAAGCGAGTTTCTGTCCTCCTAAGACTTATACTAGGGTAAAGGGGAAAAAGAAATGCTNCTCGTCCTTCCATCCATCCATCAGTCCACTGATTCAACATATCTGCACTGAGTCACAAAGGTGTGATAGCAGGTGTGTGAGTGATGTCAGTAAGCGAGTTTCTGTCCTCCTAAGACTTATACTAGGGTAAAGGGGAAAAAGAAATGCTCAAGCGACCATTCACCTATAATGTTATAAATACTGTAAAAACACAAGACGAAAGGAATACGGCACACTTAATTTGGAGTGGGGGAAGTGTACCACCTAAAGGTAAAAAGAGGCATCTTATGGGTTATTAAAATTAAATTTTGACAGCAACCACAACACACCCTGCAAACCAATGTCAAAGGCTAGGCTCAAAAGCACAGCTCACAAATGGAGTGGGTGAGAACCACTAATCTAAATTCTTCAGTTAGACTATAGGAATACTATGGCATCAGGTGGAGAGGGAAGGAAGAGTTTTGGAGAGAGTATCCATACAGTTGTTTGGAGAAAGCTGTCTGCAAAGTCAGTCTCTCTTTATACCACTTCCAGTGGAGGAGAGAAAAGAAGAGTAACTTCCTTTCAGCCAAAAATAGAGCACCTGGTCAAACAGCATGATGTAGATCCCCCATCTGGGGACCAGAGGACCAGGGCACGTCTGCCTCCTCAGGAAGTTAAGGCCACCCCACTTCCCTGATAGCTCAGTTGGTAAAGAACTGGCCTGCAATGCAGGAGACTCCGGTTTGATTCCTGGGTCAGGAAGATCTGCTGGAGAAGGGATAGGCTACCCACTCCAGTATTCTTGGGCTTCCCCCATGGCTCAGCTAGTAAAGAATCCACCTCCGATGTGAGAGACCTGGGTTTGATCCCTGGATTGGGAAGATCCCCTGGAGAAGGGAAAAGCTACCCATTCCAGTATTCTGGCCTGGAGAATTTCATGGACTGTTTAGTCAATGGGGTCGCAAAGAGTCGGACACGACCGAGCAATTTTCACTCTCACTTTCATGCAGATACACTGAATCACTTTGCCCCTCACAATGATGCTATAAGGAGGAGCCTTTGGGCACAGTGTCACATGTCAGATCTGTGCATACCGGGCCAAATGAAAGATGGATGTCCCTGCCAAGTCAGTTCTGCAGGGACGCACAGCTGAAATATGGGAGAGAGAACAGGAGGAGGAAAGGAGCTGACACTTGAAAACTGCTGCTGCTTGTAGGGGACGAGCATCATGTAACCGAACCTTCGAGCAGACCCTGTGAGAGACGGTCTGGTCTTGCTGTTGTTTTCATATGTGGAAATGAGGCACCAGGCACTTGTTTCACTGTTTCAAAGTCAAGGAACCAGGATTTGAACCCAAATTGACTGTAACCACTATTTTGTGCTCTTCAATAGGTCTTCCAGGCATAAATATTCATTAAAATAATGACAAACATTTGGCTCATTGCGTCTTTTTAAAAAACGTTGAAAAATATCTAAAGAGTAAAATTGAGATGACATGTACAGTATTCTGGGTGGCACTTCTCAGGTGGTGCTAGTGGTAAAGAACCCGCCTGTCTAATTCAAGTGACATAAGAGAAGTGAATTCAGTCCCTGGGTTCAGGAAGATCCCCTGGAGGAGGGCATGGCAACCCACTCCGGTATTCTTGCCTGGAGAATCCCATGGACAGAGGAGCCTGATGGGCTACAGTCCTTAGCACCACAAAGAGTCGGACAGGACTGAAGCGACATAGCACGCATGCCCATACAGCATCCTAAAAGCACATCCATGGGGCACTGGCAGGGAAGCCCCTGAAGGTCTGACTTTGCTACCGCAGTATCTATGGGAGTAATGAGGGCTGCAGTGTGAAGGGAGCGAGGCTGGGAGAAGGTTGAAGCGGGGAAAGAAAACTGAGCATGACCAGAATGGGATCTGTGAGCTTGGAAGGGACCCAGGAGACACGAGGAAGAGGAGAAAATCTCAAGGGACAGGACTTGAGGTGGGCATGGAAAAGCGGTCCAAGGAGTAGTTGGGCTTCATCCTGCTGGACCAGCTGGGTAGCAAGGCCAGGCATCAGCACAGCTGACGTCTTCCTCCAGCGGATGCTCAGCACAAGTCTTGCTGTCAGCCCTGCGGGTGGAGCAGCAACACACAGGACTCTGGAGTCCAGCTCACCGGGATTGAATTCTGGCTGCACGGACCACTACCTGAGGGACCTTGAACCAGTCCTTAGGCGCTCCACATCCAAATTTCCTCTTCTATAAAACAGGGCCTATTCATGGAACTTATTGCTTAGGAAAAGTGTGATAATAAAGTACATCCATACCCATAAATACTAAACACATTTGAAGCATTCTATTTCCTGGCACATAGAAAGCACTCCATGATGATTTACTGAAAAGTAGCATTATTATTAAATTGTAGAGGAGACACAGACAATAAATATGTAATAAAACTAGTTGAAGTAGTCTGAAGAAAAATAAAGCAGAATAAGAAATTAAATTACAACAGGAAATCTATTTTTTTTTTTAAATGAGCAAGGAGCCTCTCTGAGGAGGTGACATTTGAGCAGAGACCTGACCTGAATTCATTGAGGAAGCAAACCAGGCTAAGACTGGGAGAGGAAAGACCAACTTCTAGGGGGAGGGACCCCCAAAGTTCAGAGCTCTGAATTGGGAATGAGCTTGATATTTAAGGAAGAGTAAGAGTGATGGGAAGACGGCAAAAGATGAGTTTAAGAGCAAAGTCAAGGATCAGACCATATGGGGCCACCAGGGCCTGCTAAGGACTTTGTATTTTATTCCCAGGTCCGCAAGAAGCAATGTGATGCAGTAGTTAAGTTCTAGACTTCTTGGCTGGGATCCTGAACCCACCTCTTTCCAGGTGTTCCCATCAGTATCTTCATCTGTAAAGTGACGATAAGAATAACACCTACCCTGTGGAGTTGTGAGAAGTGAGAAAATGTAATATGTGCAAAGAACTGAACAGTGCCCAGCACACAGTAAGCATTCTGGGTCATTATCTTCATCATCACCATCATTAGCAGACTCTGAGAAGGGGCCTGATGTAATCTGAATTGTCTATAAAATACATTACCCTGGCTTCTCTGTGAAGGTGATGCAGGCCAGCCTTTGGCAATGGTTGTAAGTGAGGTGAGTCTGAGAGGGATGGAGAGAAATCGCTGCAACGGACTTGGATGGCAAAATTCTCAGGCCGATTTGCAGCAACATGGTTGGACCTAGAGGTTATCATTACTTCACTTATTAAGTGAACAAAGTCAGAAGGAGAAAGACACACACCATGCGATATCACTTACACGTGGGATCTGAAATGTGATACAAACGAACTTACCTACTAAACAGAAACAGACTCCCAGACCCAGAGAACAGACCTGTGCGCGCCCAGGGGGAGGGATGGATGGGGAGTCTGAGGTGAGCAGATGAAAACTATGACATACAGGATGCATAAAGGGCAAGGCCCCAGCGCACAGCACTGGCAACCCACTCCAGTACTCTTGCCTGGAAAACGTCATGGACAGAGGAGCCTTGCAGGCTACAGTCCGTGGGGTCGCAGAGTCGGACACGACTGAGCAACGTCACTCACTCACTCACTCACTCAGCGCACAGCACTGGGAACTATATTCTGTATCCTGTGATAGGCCACAGTGGAAAAGAGCGTGAAAAAGAAGGTATCTACTGCATGTGTGTTACTGAATCATTTGGCTTAACAGCAGAAATTAACAACTGCAAGTTAGCTATACATCAGTAAAATAATTTAAGAAATTCTAGGCTGGACGGCTTCGTGCTTTTAGATTTCCAAGTTTCCCTGAGAATGTGTGTGTCTGGGGTCAAGCCTAATTTTAAAAAAATTCTAGGCTGGATGGCTTAGTGCGTTTAGATTTCCAAGTTTCCCTGAGAATGTGTGTGTCTGGGGTCAAGCCAAGTAGTCTTTTAGAAAATCACCATCTAGTTAAAGTGGATGTATTATTACAGAAAAAAAAAATGGAGTAAAGAAAAACAAGCTTTTCCTTCAGGAACATTCTGAGTAAAAAGTCTATATCCTTCAGAGGTATACGTTCTTCACAGCCTTTCCTGTGATCATCTCAAGTAGCTACCAAGACAAAACAGGAAATCCTGTTCCTGTAACTGTCCAAATACCATACAGATATGAAAAGGTAAGACAGGCATTTTCTGTTCATTTTCCTGCCTGAGCAGTTCTAACATCAATCCATCCTCTTATTTTGGGCTGTCATGGAAAGAAAGGTTTATTAGACAGAAGCATGAGGAGCCCATGTGTGGGAAAGCCTGATCCAGTAACCCCTCTGCAGGACAACCTCACTCTGCTTTCAAATGGATCTTATTCAAATTGCTGGGCACCTGTCGAGGAATTTTGCTCTGAGTGGAGGCTCAAGTAACATTTTCCTGATATACTGTTTTTACTGGGTGCACAGAAATAGCACCATGAATCAAAGGCATGCTATAAAAGGCTAAGTGAGCCTGGATGGGGATTTCGAAATGGCTCTGGGGCTCCACGTGGTGAGCAGAGAAGCTCCAGCAGCAGGAACTGTATCCTGAAGCATGTTTCTCCTCCCTCTATTCCAGAGGTTCTGATGCATCTGACCCTTCCTCTGTGTGCTCTCTTGAATTAAAAAGAAATCCACTGCCCCTGACCTCGGAGGTGGGGTGGCTCCTCTCAGCTGTTCCTGCACCGTCACAGCCCGAGACTCTTGGCCGCTGTCTCTGTCCTCCGACGTCAGCACTAGACATCTATCTCTACTAAACTCTTTCGAAAAGCATCTTCTGAGGTTAATAAAATGTAAAGGCTGCGCCTGCTATTATGCTAGCTTTCATTCTTACATATTTTCACAGGGAACCTGCTTTAGTAAATTTATTTTGAGAAGTTTGAAATCAAATTCCAGGTAAGCATTTTAGGTTAATGTCCAAGAGGTGGTTAGATTTGTTCAGTGCTAAAATAGGTATTATGGTAACTTTCTCATCAGTTACATTACTATTTTAAAGTATAACATGTTTTTGATTAAGAGAAACTACCTTATAGAGAAGTTTGGCTGAGAATAGACAACTGTTAAGGGCCTTTATTGTACAGAATGCTGTGCTTTAATAAATCATGATGTTGTAATAGAAAAAAAAAAAAAAAATCCATATGTAAACGGGGCTGCAGACTCCCTCATTCTACACGTGAGAATATTGACAAGACGTACGTGTGTGTGCTCAGGGGTGTCCTTCTCTTTGCAACTCCGTGGACTGTAGCCTAACAGGCTCCTCTGTCCATGGGATTCTCCAGGCAAGAATACTGGAGTGGGTTGCCAGACCCCCCTCCAGAGAATCTTTCTGACTCAGGGACTGAAACCTCATCTCTTGCATCTCTTTCATTGGCAGGCATATTCTTCACCACTGTGCCATCTAGGAAGCCCATTTATAGGACAGACTTAATCACTCATCACGGTAAAAAGAGAGCTTATGCCCGAGTCAGGGTAGAGAGTTTGGACCAAAGAGAAGCAGGCTTCCTGCAGTTTATGGCAGTTATTATTCCACTTGTCTATCAGCCTCAGCCAGCTCAGCAGAAAGTATTCCTTTTCATTTCATGATTGCATTGTTCTCCAGAGGAAATGGGTAAAAGCACACCTGTCAGCAAATGGGAAATAAAGACCCTCTGCTGCTTGGGCCCATCCTCAGGGACCTGCCTTTCACATTAAGGTGTTAAGACTTCAGCATCTCTTCTTGTAACTGTAAGTCACCGAAGGGAGAAGACTAAATCATCCAATTATCCGGCATTAGCGTCAACTGCTTAGCTGCAATTATGGAATTCTAAGGTTCTGCTCTTGTGTGTCCCCCAGTGAATTTCCTCTTCAGCATTTTATCCACGTATCATTTCATCTTACTCTGAGAATCTGACTTAGGAGGCAGGGCAGGATGGATCAAGAAACTGACTGCTTGCGAGTCCCTAGGGATCTTGTGAGAAGAGGTCCCTGGGCCACACTGGGAGAAACTGCAGTGGTTTGAGAGGTCCTGAACAACCCCAGTCCCTGCCACCTATTCCTGGAGACCCTTCACATCGTTACTCCAAATTCCACACTCTGTGGTCCATTCTCAGACCTTCAGTGACCACTTGGTTGAATCAGAAAGAAGTTATTCAGCCTCTGTTGCATACTTTGGGGCTTTTTCTAAATAATCATCAGCTTTTTTTTTAAACAACTGCTTGACTATCAAGAACTTAAAACAGTATCCTTTCCCACTGAAATGCTTCCTTTCAAAACAACCTGTTCACTGAGGCTTTGAAAGCTTATTATTATAATTTTTTTAATTGCATGGAATTCAGCCTCCCCATTCCTTTCATTAAAGCCCAAGCTAAGCCCTCTGGTCTTTATTACTAACACAATAAGCACACCTGTTAGGCCAACTATGTCCCAGGCACTCCAGCAGGCACCAGGGAGCCAGAATTGAATAAAGAAGCAACATGGTACCAGGACTCTGGTGTGTAAACGTAAGCGTCAACTTCCACACTGAGGATTAATTTATTCCTATAAGCATATAATGATAATAATAATAATGCCCCTTTATTTTAGAAAAGACTAGGGGCTTCCCTGGTGGCCCAGTGGCTGACACTCTGAGCTCCTGAGGCAGGGGAATGGGGTTTGATCCCTTGTCAGGGAACTAGATCCCACATGCTGTAACTAAGACTGGCACAGCCAAATAAAGAAATATTTTTTAAATAAATAAATAAAAATTAAAAAGACTGGAATGACTGCATATAATATATGTACACTATCATGCAATGTTCTTTTCATTAGCCACTGTCTTCTGTCATGTGAAAACTTCTGCATGAAGCCTCTAGAGATGAGACACTCACTGCTTCTGAAGATAATAACATCAGGAAGTGGGCATCTGGAGGCTCAAGAGCTCCAGAAACAGTGCTTGACACATAGGAGGCAGCGGAGAAACAGGTACTGAATAAACTGCAAAACCCATCAGGACTAGCATTTCAGTCCGTGTAAATTTCACCCAAGTCTGCTGATTCCGGCTTTTGTAATAAAACTAAAAATAGCCAGCATTTACTGAGGGTTTAGGGTGGCAGGCTCCCCTCTAAGTACTTATATGTATTCCTAGTAAAATGCTCACAACCCCATGAAAAAGTTACTGTTATTAATAATACTATTACCATTGCTATTATCATTGCCAGGAAAATGAGGCACAGGGAGGTTAGAACCAAGTCCAAGGTCACGCAGGGGTGGGTGGGATGCAGCTGCCTCCTTCTCTAGCCTGTGTGGGGGGTCTAGAGATAAAGACTGTTCTCTCTTTCATCAGCAACAGGCGTGTGTATCTAAGGCATGTGTGTCTTTTCTGGCTTATGCTTCAGGGGCCCTGCCCTCTCCCTCACCTTTCTCTCCAGGTGTGTTTCCCTGAAACATGGATCCCCAGGTGCAGGGTGTGCCCACGCAGATGCGGGTGCACCCTGGTGGTGCTGCTGCCTGAGCGGGGGTTGGGGGGGACAGCAGGGGGCCCAGGAGCCATGTTCAGCAGAGAGGGAGGCACTTGGGCAGCTGAGGCTGTGCAGACCTGGTGGCGGGGCTCTGCCCACTTTCTGAACACAGAGAGATTTGCACTGATGATCTGGACTGAAGGCAGGACACCTGGAAGTCAGGTGTGCTCACAGAAGACCAGCTCAGGAAGATGGCAGTCAAGCCTTCCTGGGGAGGCTGCCTTGAGATCAAAGCCCGCCTCAACCTCGTCACTCTGGTGATTGTTACTCACCCCTCAGTTCCCCACCCCAGTCCTGGAGCTCCAGGAAAGCAGCCTCAGCCATCCAGCTTTGTGTTAACTGTGCCTCACACACAGCCAGCTCTAGGAACCAGGGTCTGATGCTGTGTAAGTGTCTCCCTTGGAAGCTCATTAAATGTGGGGTAGAGAGATTAGGGGACTCCTCCTGACAAATGTGGTACAAAGGTGACCGAGGACGTTATGTTCTGATGTGTGGGTATACACGCAGGCTCCCAGGCGACAGGCATTAAGTACCCACACACAGTACTTTCACTGATGTCTCAAATGGTCCTTCAGGGTCATTTCTATAGAGGCTACTGGCACAGGGTCACTGGGAACGCAGGGGAACGCAGGTTTGGCTGACTCCACACCCTGCCTCCCATATGATAAGGAGCAGCTGTACCACTTCTAGTAGTTTCAGGGGACAGATGATAAAGAACAGAGGCTGTACCACTTCTAGTGGTTTCAGGGGACAGATGATAAAGAACAGATGCAGAGATGAGGACCTGTGTGCAGGTGGTTTAGCACACGTGTGTCCCACGAGATTGGGAAAGCAGGGACCCAGGGCAGGGAAAGCGGGGAAGGCAGGTCCCCGAGAAGGGAGCGCCAGCCTGCTCCTGCAGGGGACTCTGAAGAGGGGACTACATCTCAGCCTGTCCCATCCCCCGACAGGAGCATACCTCCACATGCGTGCTCTGATAATCACAGGCTCCTGGCAAAGGCTGGGGGTGGGGATGGGTACTTTGGGCTTCAAACTCCCAGGCAAGTTCAGATCTTGGACAGAGTGCTCCTGGGAGGCTGGGGCTGGGTCCTCCAACACAGAAGTCCCAAATGCAGGTCCTGAGAGCAAAGGGGCAGGGGAATTGCACGAGACGGGGAGGGACACGCCATGTGTGTACAGGCAGTGAGAATGCTCAGACAAAGAATGAGTGATTCTCACGGGGACAGAGATCACTGCAGAGAGCCAACACAAATCCTTTCTGCCAGTTGAGTGGGCTAGAGCGGTGGAAGGTGAGGAAGAAAGGGACAGGCATTAAAAGCAGTGTGTGTGTGTGTGCGTGTGTGTGTTCAGTCGCTCAATTGTGTCCAACTTTGCAACCCCTGTAGACTGCAGCCCAAGCTCCTCAGTGTATTAAATTTTCCAAGCAAGAATAATGGAGGGGGTTGCCATTTCCTCCTCCAGGGGAATCTCCCTGACCCAGGGATCAAACCTGCACCTCCTGCACTGACAGGCAGATTCCTTATCACTGAGCCATCTGGGAAGCCTGTTAAGTCGAAGCAGAGAGGGATGAACCAGGGTACAGGAGAAGGAAGGAATCTTCCCAAAGAGGGACCTTGGAGGTTGAGCAGACTTTAAGATTTGATCTCAAGGACAAAGAGGGACAACAATTCTGGCTTGGACCCCCAGGGAGCTAATCACGAACCACAGAGCAGACTCACGGTCTACACTGGGAGCCCAAGGTGAGGGGCCCTGGCCTCAGAGTTTACGAGATGACTTTTGTGAGGAGCAGAGGTGCCAACATCCTTCAGGTCTGGACTCCTCCAGACACGTCCCTCTTAACAGCCTTCTTGAGCAGCGCTCTCCTCCAACCCCAGGAGGGCACTCAGAGCCTAGGAGAGGGGGCGTTTTTACCTGATTAATACTCTCCATGAAAACAGGCATATTTGATATTTAGCTGCACTTTAATGGGTCCTGAAAAGAAATTAGTTTGATTCATTTGAAGAATAAATGTCTCTCCCCACCCCTTTCACGGTAAAACTCTTAAAAGCTTTCACTTAATGAAAATGCAAATTACCTCTCAAAACATTACTAAAACTAATCATGGCAATTTTTTCACGCTTCCACAATTTACTGCTCATCCTTTCTCTTGCTTTGATGAGCAGTGACTAGCAGATGTCTGTTTGTGCCAAACCACTTAACACAGCCTCGGTAAGTTTAAGCAGTGTCCCTCCCCCGTATATGACTTAACGGATCATCCCCCTAAGAGAAAATAATATTTTTTTGACATCTTCGGGTAGGAAGGGTTGCAAAACCTATTAAACAGCATCACTTGGGTGAAAGGAAACAGCCAAGGGTAAGTATATATAACACTCATTCACAGACACAGACAATTACCTGTAACCCTGAACTCAGAAAACAAATCTGTGAAACCCACAAAATGCAAGCCTTCGAATCAAGCAGAATCACATTAAAAAAAAAAATTCATACTTCTGGTTTCTCTTCCTAGAATACTGTAACCCTCTTGATTTTATTCACCGTCATTCATCTCTGTATCTCTCAGCGCTTAGGATTTTGGCTTATAGGAGGAATCCGAAAAGTTCTGGAAGAACCAGAGCTATCCTGGCTTCAGTGAAGTGTTAGAAGATCGCCTACAATTCACAGTTTTATATTTTTGGTGATGACCAAGATCCAGTGGCCTTTAGAATCGTACTGACCACTAAGCCCAAACAATCCACACGTCCACATCCACAGAAAACAAGCTCCCCTGGATGCCCTGCACCCATTGCCACGAACAGAGGAATGCACTGTCACCGTGGGGTGCACTCGCCTCTTTACACACATGTTCCTACTGTAATGTGGGGGTCTTTCCTGAAGGCCTGGGGAGGATAACTCTTACCTGGTGCAAGCTCAGAGACTGTCCTAGTCTGCTCCACAAGATATGTTGCTAACTCAGACAAGAAGGAGCCATCCATTTACCTGAGCAACTTTTCCCACGTCACCTTTTTAAAAAGTACTGAGAAAAGAAACATTGTAGTATGTCAATTATGACTACATTTCCCAGGGGAAGTTACTAGTTTTTCTTACTTACAAAATGAAATCATAAACACCAACTTTGGAAAACCCAATGAGAAAGTAAGCCCCATCCAGAGAAGCAGAATTGAAATCACTTGCATAATTAAAGCACATTTCACATCATATGGCTACCAGAGAAGGAACATATTTTCAAAGAGAACAAGAATGTATAATCCTGCCCCTTAATTTATGTGGCAACATCCTCTGTGTGAACAGCATTGGGTTTATGGCATCGGTGTCATCTGGCTTTTGTGTCATCTGGCTGTGCCCTGGGAGACAAAAATCTCATCTCAGCCTCCGCCTCTACTGTATTAATTACTGTGACACGTCTCTCTCCCATGAAGACTGGGTGCCTCCAGAGCAGGAAAGCATCTTCTCATCCCCAGGGATGCGTTCCACAACTTGCGGCAGATGCTAAGTAAACTACTGAGCGTGTAATAGCGTCACTGACTCTTGCTGGTGGTGATTGTGAGCTTACTATGGGTCAGGACCATTCTAGTCATTTCCTTGCATAATTCATTCAAACCTTAACACAAACCTGTGAGGTAGGGACCTCCTACCAGCCCAACTTTATAGGTGAAGAATCCAAGAAACCAAACAGGTGAAATAACTTTTCTAACTCCNTGTGAGCTTACTATGGGTCAGGACCATTCTAGTCATTTCCTTGCATAATTCATTCAAACCTTAACACAAACCTGTGAGGTAGGGACCTCCTACCAGCCCAACTTTATAGGTGAAGAATCCAAGAAACCAAACAGGTGAAATAACTTTTCTAACTCCAGAAGGCTGAGAAGTATCAGAAGCAGGAATTGAACCTGGAAATTTTGGAATGTGCAGCCTGTACCACTCCCGAATTCTGCCTCACTAGACACAATGAGTTTTTCCAATTTCTATTTTAAAGCAATTATCCTGCAATCAATAATAAATTTCCCCAAAAATTAAAAAATAATTTTAAAAATTTTTGAAAAAGGTTTTGTTTCTGACCTGGGACATTTCCCTTAATAACCTCTATAACATGTAAAATGCCCTTTACATTTATAATCACTAAAATACAGCCATACAAAATCGATGGGATGCAGCAAAAGCAGTTCTTAGAGGGACATTCATAGCAATATAGGCCTTACTTAAGAAAGAAGAAAGATCTCAAACAACCTAACCCACCACCTAAAAGAATCAGAGAAAGAAGAGCAAAGAAAACCAAAAGTTAGCAGAAGAAAGCAGATAATAAAGACCAGAGAGGAAATAAATAAAATAGAGATTTTTAAAAAATCNATAGCAATATAGGCCTTACTTAAGAAAGAAGAAAGATCTCAAACAACCTAACCCACCACCTAAAAGAATTAGAAAAAGAAGAGCAAAGAAAACCAAAAGTTAGCAGAAGAAAGCAGATAATAAAGACCAGAGAGGAAATAAATAAAATAGAGATTTTTAAAAAATCAGTAAGACCAAGATCTGGTTTTTTGAAAGGGTAAACAAAATGCACAAACTGGGCCCAAACAAACAAAAAAAGACATATAATGTGTAAGACAAAGCCCTACAGAGGATGAATATTTATCCTCATGTTTCAGGTGAGGAAATGAAGCTCAAATTGTCAAGACCTGGTATCACATGACTAGTTCATGCAACATCAGGGTTCATACATCCTACTTCCTCAGTCAACTCCATGAACCTTCTTCTGGCAGANCAAACAAACAAAAAAAGACATATAATGTGTAAGACAAAGCCCTACAGAGGATGAATATTTATCCTCATGTTTCAGGTGAGGAAATGAAGCTCAAATTGTCAAGACCTGGTATCACATGACTAGTTCATGCAACATCAGGGTTCATACATCCTACTTCCTCAGTCAACTCCATGAACCTTCTTCTGGCAGAAGCTGGGGTGGGAGGAGGCACGATGCAGGCGGTAACACAGGGGGAGCCTGCAGGCACCAGAATGAGCACAGGACATAGGAGAGGGGGTGGCCTCCAGTCTCAGGGGCCTGACATTCCCTGGAGAAAGGAGGAGTGAAGAGTGGAGGAGAAGGACCTCCTTGGAAATGTGGGGGCTTGACTACTACTTACTGCTTAACTCTATGCAGAGTCAGGGAAGAAGCCAGTGGTCTCCAGGGTCTTTCTCTTTCTGGATCACAGGCCCCAGCCAGCCTGTAGCCTGTTGCCCATAAACCATCGGCCTCCCTGGCTTGTCCCTTGCATGGTCCATGTAAGCTCCCTCTACCCTGTATCTCCCACACCTCCCCCAAGGAGAAGTGAAACAGACCACAACATCTGCACTAACTTTGCAGTCATTCAACTGCATACAATTCTACTCGCCATAATATCACTGTCAACAACAGGGTAATATAACTGCCAAGGCAACCCAAAATGAATTTTTGGAAATGTAGCTATGAATGACCAGAACTCTTGACCTTACTGAATTTGATTTCTACAATATTCTTGGCTACCTTGTAGAGTGAAATTTAAGCAGCTTTTACACTGTTCTTTTTGTCTCCTTACCTTCTCTCTCTTCCATTCCAGAGTATGTCTCCTTCTTCTTAAGGTCTGGTTGATCTATACATTCTCCCAAACTTAACAATGCAAATACTTCTGCCAGAATATAATCTTGATGTCTAGCTTTACTTTTTATGCAATAAGTTCTGTATTTCTGATTCAGTGCTATCACATTGAACCTGCTGGTAGCCTGGGATACCTTACTAATGCTCCAAGGTTAGAACCTGGATTGCCCTTGGCAATCCTTCTTCCCAAGGAGGATTGCCTTTGACTCCTTATTGTGCACAGAAAATGCTACCACACCTGCCTACTGACTCAGTCCCACACACCAAGCTGATTGTTAACTCCTCTCTGACAACAGGCTTCTCACCTACCAGCTAGATGCCATTTCCCATCCTCTTCCTCTCTGATTTGATTTTAGCCAACCTCTTACAGCCAGGTTTGGGGCTCCCCAGGTGTCTCAGTGGTAAAGAGTGAACCTGCCATTGCAGGAGACCCAAGAGACTCAGGTTCGATCCCTGGGTCAGGAAGATCCCCTGGAGGAGGAAATGGTAACCCACTCCAGTATTCTTGCTCGGAACATTCCATTGACAGAGGAGCCTGGCGGGCTATGATCCATGGAGTCACAAAGAGTCAGACACACCTGAGCAACTGAGCATGCATTCACAGCCAGGATTATCCTCAGATGCCAGCTGCTCCTAGGAGTTTTTTTGGTTTGTTTTTTTTTTTTCTTTTAGCCAGGTCCCCTTTGCAATAACACAGGGCCAAAGCAACAGTGGGTCTATGTTTCCAAAATCCNCCTGAGTTTGCTCAAACTCATGTCCACTGAGTCCATGATGCCATCCAACAATTTCATGTCACCCCCTTCTCCTCCTGCCCTCAATCTTTCCCAGCATCAGGGTCTTTTCCAATGTGTTGCCTCTTCCCACGAGGTGGCCAAATTATTGGAGCTTTAGCCTCAGTCCTTCCAAGGAGTACTCAGGGTTGATTTCATTTAGGATTGACTGGTCTGATCTCCTTACTGCCCAAGGGGCTCTCAAGAATCTTCTTTAGCACCACAGTTCAAAAGCATCATTTCTTCAGTGCTCAGCCTTCTTTGTGGTCCAACTCTCACATTCATATATGACTCCTGGAAAGACCATAGCTTTGACTATATGAAACTTTGACCATTTGACTAAAATTCAAGTTCTTATGTGGTGGAGGCAAAGCCTGGTGCTTTAATGCTCATAAGCTCACTTAACTTTCCCCATTGCCCAGAAGCCTAACCCCACTTATTCTGATCACTAATGTATTTTTCATCTGTTTTCTCAAAAATGCAGTCAGAATACGAATGCTGCTTTTTGCTCCCATGTTTCTTAGAGCTCTTACTAAGAGCACTATACAAAGGGAAGAAAAATATCTCATACACATTGGTTATTAGTTGATTAGAAATATCCAGCTTCTGGAGGAGATAAGCCACACCACATTCTTCTGTTTCCAAAAACTAACATGGTGTTGACACAGAGCTGACATTCATTCAGTGCCAGAGGAATGCACAAATGAATGAATGAAGATTCCCTCAATAAACCACAAGTATATACAATCCAACCCCGACATCTACAAGTGACTGAATGGCTCAGAGTCCACGTGGGATTCTTCTAATATTAACAGAACTAGAAATAGGGACTTTCCTGGCAGTCCAGTGATTGAGACTTCATTTTCCAGTGCAGGAGTTGCAGGTTCAAGCCCTGGTCAGGGAGCTAAGCTCCAATGTTTCACGGCCTAAAAACCAAAGCATAAAACTGAAGCAATACTGAACCAAATTCAATAAAGGCTTTAAAAATGGGCCACATGAAAATAAATACAAAGTAGAAATACTGTTCTATAATGGGAATACAGAGGTCTTTGGCATTTTGTCATAACCACTTTCATACCAGAAGTATTATGAAACCACCTTTCTGACCCAGGGAGGTCTGACATGACTTAAAATACACATCACTGTGCTTGCAGAAAGGTCAACAACCAAGACTCTGGAGCCAGAATGTTCCAGAGCCAAGCAGGCAAACTTGAGATGATAACTTTCCTTTTCTGAGCTTCTTTCCTTGTGGGTAATGACACCATTAATGACACAGAACTGTCATGAAATGTGAACAGGGCATGGCCCGGGGTGATTCTAAACCCCATATTCCATTAAAGACAAAATACTGGTGTTACTGTTACCTAAGATGGATGTGAAACACACATCCTCCCCACACACGGTCCCACTCTATCCTCCAACCTCATAGCTGGGGTGAAGCTGGGGAAAGGTGAGGGTCTGGGTGGGACAAGGTTCAAAAATGCCTGTGGCGCAGAGGACTTCATAATACAAATGGGAGACCCAAGACGGAACTCTCTATTCTGATATAGCTTTGTTCATATGGCTAGAAAACGAAGCATCTTTCTTTGAGTCTTCAGAGTCAATATAGCACAGTTGTTAAGAGCGTGAACTCTGAAACTCTGCCTGTTACTGGTCGTGTAAAAACCCCATAGTGGAGGGCCTGAACATCAGACATAATTAAAAGTTGTGAGATTGAAGAAAAACAGACTGGCTCCAAATTGGGAAAGGAGTACATCAAGGCTGTGTATTGTCATCCTGCTTATTTAACTTACATGCAGAGTACATCATGTGAAATGCTGGGGTGGATGAAGCACAAGCTGGAATCAAGATTGCTGGGAGAAATATCAATAACCTCAGATATGCAGATGACACCACCCTTATGGCAGAAAGTGAAGAAGAACCAAAAAGCCTCTTGATGAAAGTGAAAGAGGAGAGTGAAAAAGCCGGCTTAAAACTCAATATTCAAAAAATGAGGATCATGGCATCTGGTCCCATCACTTCATGGGAAATAGATGGGGAAACAGTGGAAACAGTGAGAGACTTTATTTTCTTGGGCTCCAAAATCACTGCAGATGGTGATTGCAGCCATGAAATTAAAAGATGCCTACTCTTTGGAAGAAAAGCTATGACCAACCTAGACAGCATATTGAAAACCAGAGACATTACTTTACTGACAAAGGTCCGTCTAGTGAAAGCTATGATTTTTCCAATAGTCAAATATGGATGGGAGAGTTGGACTATAAAGAAAGCTGAGCTTCAAAGAATTGATGCTTTTGAACTGTGGTGTTGGAGAAGATTCTTGAGAGTCCCTTGGACTGCAAGGAGATCCAACCAGTCCATCCTAAAGGAAATCAGTCCTGAATATTCATTGGAAGGAATGATGCTGAAGCTGAAGCTGAAATCATTTGGCCCACCTGATGTGACTAGCTGACTCACTGGCAAAGACCCTGATGCTGGGGAAGATTGAAGGCAGGAG